>OZ012738.1:91286431-91618931 GCA_963859935.3 Lathyrus sativus
CGTCGATTCTATATCTGAGCTGGAGTCATTTTTCTAATGCGAAGCAAAGACCCGTCTTCCACATGTTTGTAGTGGTTTAAATTGAGTATTCTCCTTAATATGAAAACTTGTCTTTTCTCCTAAAATCAATTAACAAACCTTCTCCCCTTGGAACCTTGGCCACAGTAAAGAGTTCCGTATCCCTTTAGGAGAACTACGAATGCTCTTATTCCATTCCCGTCAGAATACATAGGCACAAGATGCGATTTCTTGGCGAGCATACTTAGAAATAACCTCTTAGGTCTCTTACCCTTATCAAACAACAATAACACAATAAAACAAGATGTTCCTGTAGAATACTACAGATGCTTAGGATGCTAACACCTTCCCTAGGTATAACCAACCCCCGAACCTTAGATTCTCTAACTTTGCATTGCATTGCATACTCATGGGTTATTTTGATCTTTTTCTCTTCCCTTGGACAAATTAAAGACCGGTGGCGAATAATGATTTTCTATTCAAGTTAATCAATAGCTTGATATTTGATTCTCACCGCAACAGAAATGGCGACTTCATTGAGGATTTGTTTTCGAGGGTTTCCCCTAACTTGCTTATTTGTGTTTTTGTTGTATATATATATATATATATATATATATATATATATAGTATATATATATATATATATATATATATATATATATATATATATATATATATATATATATTATATATATAATATATATATAGTATATATATATATATATATATACTATATATATATATATATATACTATATATATATATAATATATAATATATATATATATATATATATATATTATATATATATATATATATATATATATATATGATATATATATATATATAGTATATATATATATATATATATATGTTTCTACTTTGGGTTGTTATTTTCGTGCGGTGAGATAAGTCCTACACCCGGACTTTAGTACACTTATGATAGGAAGGTGATATATTTGAGAATGCTTATAGGGAGTTGATTTCCGACCAAGCTGACTTGAGAGATCACCGCTCAGTTGAGGGCCCTTTTAAGAATAGTATTGTTGAATGAGTATTTGTGAAAGTACTTACTATTTTCAACCTAGGAGTGTGTGATACTTGGAACCTTTAGTTACCCTTAACTCAACTTGGCCCTTCTTAAGACGTAGTGCGATGATTATGAGGGAGTATTCCCAAAGTAGTTGATACGCGATACTACACTCGAAAGAGGTTCTCTTGAGAATATTATAAACTACCGTGTATTTTGGAAATTGATAATATCCGAAAGACGGACTAATGACTTTGAGAACTTTTTAGAACCTTTGTTCTGCAGGTACAATAAACCTTTAGTCCACACCATTTGGGATGGAAAGACCATTACTCCAGGCTCGTTGATTTTTAAACCTAAGTCTTTGTATGTTTGAATATATATGTGTATATATGGATCTGTTGTATACCTGTGTTTGAGCATACATCATGTTTATAAAAATTTCATGGAATTCAAAGCTTTTGTTTACAAACATCATAGGTTTTACCATTAGATTATGAGATTATACCCTATTTTCAATAAAATGAGACTTTCAGTACAACACGTAACAAAAATAAACAACACGTAGATCAGTTTGACCCAATCCCGATGGCCTATTCTGAATTATATCCTTCTTTAGTACAGAAGAATCTGGTGCAAACAAAGATTCTACTGGCCATCCCAATGAATCTACCATGGTGGTTTAAGTATGATCGTTTTTGTCCATTTCATCAAGGGTTTCCCGATCATGATATTGAACATTGTTTTGCTTTGAAGGTCGAAATACAAAAGTTAGTGCAAAGCGGTATTTTGTCTTTTGAAGATTTTGGACTCAATATCTAAACAAGTTTTGCTACCCAAGTATGGAAACACTGAGGAAGGATATCTCCAAGAACATTATATCTCTGACGTCAATTCAATGAGAGGATCTTTAGTAGATATGCACGTCAATTTATGTAGGCTTACCGATTATGAGAATAATCATGCTTCTTGCAAAATTTGTTCAAAGAATCCTCGTGGATGTTCTGTGGTGAAGAGGGATCTCCAAGATATGTTGGATCAGAAACTTCTCTATATCACTAAAGAAAGGGTGAATGTCATAGTTTCGCGTTTTAATATGCCAAGAACCAGTGGTAATTACTTGCAACAGTAAAAAGTCTTCTCTTGTGCCTTGTGAATACGATGCTACCATGCTGGAAGGTGGTAAGTAAGTTCTTGTGGATGTTGCTCCTTCCGCTCAGATCATTCCGAATTTTCAGTCACAGTTTCGTCAAAGAACACATCAGAGTCATGATCAAAAGAAGTTTGACCCAATCCTAATGACTTACAGTCAATTATGGTCTTATTTTATCCGAGACTCGGTAATGGCACTCAGAAAGACCAGAGCCATGAAATCTCACCCTTTTTGGCTCAATCCATATACTACTTGTTCATTTTATGATGAAGCAATGAGGCATTCAATTTAAGAGTGCAAGGTTTTCCAAGAAAAAGTCCAAGAGATGATCGATGATGAGGTGTTGACTTTCAAGGGAGGAAGCCTAGTTGTGAATGGAACACCTTTATGATGATGGATATGAAGACTCAAAAGAGTCCTTTCAAGTCAGTGAAATCAGGAGGAGAACTCATTCCCAACATCATCAGGTTTTTTGCTTGTTTGCTTGCATTTGTTATTATTTCTTTGATTATAAAAGCATGATTTGCATGTAAGAACTTGTTTGTTTTGAATGATTAATGCAATAAATATGTTTGTCTTGAAGAAGTGCATTTGTATCCACTCATAAAATGCTTTTTCATGTTTTATAATGCCAACTTTACCCAATCTCTTGCTTTGATAGAGAATTGGGAGGAGGATGATGAAATCAAAAATACAAGATCTCTTGTCGTATGCTTTTGAATAAAACCCGGCTGATGATGTAAGGCATTATTTCAAATCCTTAAACACTAGAGATATAAGGGAGATAGACCCTTGTTAACCCCTTTGAGCCTTGAAGTAGGAGTTTTTTTTCCTTACATACAAAAAACCCTTAATTTTTACCTGGGGCAGGGTAGTTTTCAGCTAAACTGATTGAGTACCCAGACTCTCAAAAAGGAGGAGTGAACATTCGAGGATCCACTTTATCAATTCCTCATATATTAGGAGGATGGAAGTCAAAAAAACCACTATGATTATCCCTCAACTATCTAAAGAGTGAGGCAGTCATAATCCTTTCAAAAGGGTCAAAATAACTTAGAGTTACACTTGTTCATAAATTAAAAAAAAAAAGAAAAAAGAAAAATCCTGCTAAGTCAAAACCTATGAAAGAGACTTAGGTAAAAATGAGACATCCCGCTGAACTTCAAAATCAAATCTAAATACTCCATTCAGGCAAAAGTTAGGGAATAAAAACAAAACAATAATAAAAGGAAACACGAAAAGCAAAAACAAAGGATCACCAAGAAAAATCTCCAATAAATAACAAAGTCATGTGATCAAACACCAAAAGCAAAAAGGTGAGTAACTGCCATGTCCAAAACCTTAGTGGTTTCTGAACCATATCAAAACTCCTCTTGAGAGATGAGTGCTCATGTTAGGTTAACTAAAGGTAGGATTGGAGAAAATCACGAAGAATGGGTGGGTACAAATAAAATTTGGGTCTTTATCCTTTGTTTCATAAACCGTGAACCGAGCCACATTACAACCCTCAAAAGACCTAATTGAATCAGGGTTTATTTTGAAAGCGTACTCGACGAGATAATGTTTCTTGAATCCTATGAGCTAAGCTCAAAAGTTGTGTTGGTTTTGTAAAATTAATTAATTTCCTATCTTAACTAGTGATTCGGTCACAAGTTATTATGATATCTTTTCAATAAATAAATAAAAACTTCAAGACAAACATGTGTGTTGCATTAGCAGTTTCAGAATCAACACTTTTTTGCTTGCTCACATTGCTTGACATCATAGAAGCTTGCATGCGAACAACAATGATGAGCTTAATCTTTTGAGACTTGAAACTCTGATAAAAAAGGGCAAAACATTCCAAGAATGATCATATCCAAGGGCATGTTGCCTGAAGACTCTGCTAACCAAGGGCAAGTTTATTTCCCAGTTGTTGCTTTCGCAGACTAACCATCCCTAAGGGGGAAAGTTTGAAGTTTCAGATATACAGAATGCAGTCAATATGGGACAGTTACGTCAAGATTCGACAAATCTCTCCCAGAGTTGGAAGATATTGGAACATCTTGGATTCCAAGTTTTCTGTAAAATCCTCTTGGAATGAATTTCTTCTCATAAACTATGTGATCTTGGGGAATTTGAGAATTGAAGATTATTTTATCCATTCGCAACAAATGTTGTTTGAAATGGCGACCACCATGCAGTTCATCAATGCAGAGCTACTTTGTTCTCGTATCATTCTTCACCCATACCCCAAAGAGCTCAAATGGTGTGATGATTCCCCATTAAGTCTCTACCACAGGTAGTCATGACAATTCTCGGGTGAATCTCCACTTCAAACAGTTATGGCATGTCTGGTGCAAGACTTCCCCTATTGGTAACCTAAGCATCCGCCAGTGAATTTCCTTGGCTTCAACCTTCCCAGTGAAGTGAATGTTATTTCACTCCTCAATAAACTTCTTACAACTTCAATCTTCCCTAGCAAAGAGGATGTTTATTTCATCCTTATAGAGTCTCAACTCTGATATCTACAGCTATGACTTTGATCTGAGTTCCCCTAATGAAGTGGGTATTTATTTTATCCCCTGTGAGGCCTCAACTCTGGCCTCTCCGATAATGAATTCCTTTAAGTCTACTTTAGTTTGTAGTGGATATTTATTTTATCCCCTATGAAGTTTTTTTGGTTATGAGTTTGATCCTTTCCTAGTGAATCTTTCTCATCCCAACAGAGCAGCGAGATTCATCTTGGAAATCCCTTAAGTGAAGTCATGATATAATATCCCCATGCGGAGTGCTCTCTTTTTCCCATAGAATTTTGAAGCCTTGAAGTAAGACTGTGATTCTATGTGTGGCTTTCCATTCACCCCAGTGATTCTTCTATCTTTTGAAGATTAGCATAGTATCCTTGTCGAGATGTCTACTTTATCTCTACTTTACTTCTCTTTGTTTGTTTTGTCAGCATAAGCATAACATGACATGCATTCATTCATATAGATACATGGCATCTGTGCATTTTGCATTTCTGTGATGCTTGTTTGTTCTTTCACTTTAGTCGTGTTTATCCCCAAAGTGACTGGGTTTGTCTTCTCCCTCAAAGTAGAGTTATCAACCCTATGCAGAAAGAGCACACCCTTTCTAATTCCCCACTGAGTTCGATCATCGTGGAAGATGGTTGCTTTAGTTTTCTTTTCCATTGTTGGATAAAGATAAACCCCAGTTGAGTTCATTCCTCACTTAATAGAGTCTTGCTTGTCCCTTTCTTTTCGATTATTTCCTGAATTAAACTTTGGTCTCTGACTATCACAATTTTGAATCTCTCTAGGCTTTTGAACATAGATTGAGCATGCATTTATTTTTCACTTTGACTCCCCAGGAATAACATGTTTGAAGATCACCATTGAAGACAATATATTTCTCCAGCAGTGTTACAACATTTTCTCAGCAATTTATACCCGGGCAACAAGTGGAAGCTCTTTATTTGAGCAGCTTGCTTCGTTCTCAGGTTTTCTATTTTTATGACAAATGAAAGTCTCCTCAAGAAAATTTGTATATCCCTAATGAGTTTATCAAGATTAATAAATTATCCTCCATCAAATGGCATCTCTAAGAAAATCCATCAGAGAAATTTGGTGAAGACTTTACAAGTGTTTCTCTTTATTTGAGAATTCCTGATACGAGGACTTTATTTGCCTCAATGAAACTTTAAACTACATCAATACTGCTCCTCAGTGATGTTTTCACTAGGGAGTCCACTATTCAAAGTTGCTTCCATCAAATGGCATCTCTTCGAGAAATTTGGTGAAGATTCTTACAATTGATCTTTCTCTTTATTTGAGAAGACATGTTTTATAAATCAACCAGCCTGCATCTCTTCTGAAGATCCCCGGTGAAGTTTCCTAATCTCCAGTAAGTTACAGATTCCTGTTGAAGTCTTCAATCTTCGGTGAAATTACGATCCCCTGTGATTCATCTTTCTAAGAAACTGAGACCTATTCACGACATATAACCTTAAAGTGTGGGGAGGTTTATTTTACCCTTTCCAAGTGAAATACTTGATTAAATAATAAATGGAGACCCGTTTTTGGCATACAACCTTGAAGCGTGGGGAGGTTTATTTTACCCTTTTCAGGTAGAATACTTGATTAAAGAAGAAACTGATACCCGCTCACGGCATACAACTTTGAAGCGTGGGGAGGTTTATTTTACCCTTTTCAAGTGGAATACTTGATTAAATAAGAAACTGAGACCCGTTCACGACATACAACTTTGAAGTGTAGGAGGCTTATTTTACCCTTTTCAAGTGGAACATTTGATTAAAGAAAAAACTGAGACTCGTTCACGGCATACAACCTTGAAACGTGAGGAGGCTTATTTTACCCTTTTCAAGTGAAATACTTGATTAAAGAAGAAATGGAGACCCGTTCTTGGCATACAACCTTGAAGTGTGGGGAGGTTTAGTTTACCTTTTTCAAGTGGATTATTGATCAAAGAAGAAACTGAGACCCGTTCATGGCATACAACTTTGAAGCGTTGGGGAAGTTTATTTTACTTTTTCTAAGTGAATCATTTAGTTAAAGAAGAAGCTAGATCATATCCTGATCACGGAAGATTATTTTGGTCATACGCCTTTGCTTAGGCTACCGTGTTTGGTAGTAGGTGATCTATCTTTTCAAGTCTATTACCTCTGCTTAGGCTATCATGTATTTGATATTAGGTAATATACTTTCCTTTGTTTCAACTGGACACCTTTGCTTAGGCTACCATGATTGGTAGTAGGTCATCTTTCCTTTCAAGTTTATTTCCTGTTGCTTAGGCTACCATATGTTCGTAATAAGTTGTACACCTTTGTTTTGTTGGGAGATACCATGTTTTTAAGTCACCTTGTGATTTTCAGATAGTTGCCTCTTCCCTAGTGGAGTTGAGTTTCGTCCCTAGTGGAGTTAGATCTCTTCCCGTGGAATCTCACTTTGCTAAGTTGTTCCTCGTCGGGTCTTCCACTGGGTTTCAGCGTTTTTTTGTATACATTTATCCCCTGTGACCTCATTTCTACACAGGATCTCTATCTTACATTCATTTCATAACATATCATTTCATGTTATATCATGTGCATCTTGTGGTATCTTAGGGCCAAAAATTATGCATGTTTGTATTTAAGTCTCTCCTATCACGTCAAGACGAAGATTTCAATCTCTATATCTTTGGATAGAAGAAACTTAAATAGGGATATCTGTCATACCCTAATTTTTTACCCTAAAATTTTGTTTTGTATCATCTGCATAGCATATCATGCACTTCATCTTGCATAGCGTCTGAAATGACGGTCAGAATAAATTTGTTGGATTTACAGACAAATCGGTCTAAATTTATTTCAAAATCTAACCAAATGCTGTACTTTTCCAATATGTTTATTTCACGCTGATTATTTTGGTGTGTCCATTTTATTTTTTCGAACACTTTTTTTCTCGACTTTTATTTCCTTTTTATATCATTTTTATTTAAATAATTATTTAACTTATTTAGATTTAATTAGATATTTAATGTAAATTTTTATTTTTATTAATTTATTAATATTTTGTTTTTAAAAAACATAATTTGTAATTCTTTTTATTCTTGTCTTATTATATAGAACACAAAATCATAATTTTTAATTCTTTTTATTCTTGTCTTATCGTAAAAAAAAATAAAAATATGATTTTTAATTTCTTTTATTCTTGTTTTGTCATAAAAAACAAAAATACATGATTTTTAATTCCTTTTATTCTTGTCTTATTATAAAAAACAAAAAAAAAATATTGTGTTAATTGTTATTATCATTCTTGTCTATTTTCTAGTCTTATATATATACATTAGAAAAACAAGCAATCGCATAAAAAATAAAAAACACTCATACCTCATCTTCCTCACATTCAAACCGCAAAGTTTTTCACAAACTACGACGTGACATCGAGAGAAAGAGACAGAGAAGGAGGCGACGCGAGGGAAAAGGCCATTTGAGGGAGGTAAAATTGAAAACTCACCCTTTATTTTGAAAAGTTGATGTTATTTTGTATCTATTTTAATTTCATGGTTGTCTTGATAGTACCACTTATAGTGTCATGTGGTGTTTGTTTTACATATATTGATTGAGGTAACTTCTTTAGTTTTATAATTTAAGTACATGAGTTATTTTTGGTTGTCTGTAATTTATGTTAGGTGTCACCATGTATCATATATTTATGCATATATTACATAAATCATATTTTAATACTATATATCATATATTGTCACATATCAAATATTAATGAATAGTTAATTTTTATTTTATTTTATTTTGTTTTGATCACCATTACCTCTTAATTATAATTAGTAGATTCTCTTTCATTATTTTTTCTAGTCAATACTATATGACTTTTTCTTTTTAAAAAAATATATAAAGAAGCAAATTTAATTGATTTTTGGATATCGGTTATCATTATTCTTAGTCATTTCTATTAATCAAGTTTATTTTTTATTATTTATATAATGTTAGAAAAGACCAAAAATATTTCATTATATTTAGTTTACTAGTTAATTTTGTAATATTAAAAAGGCTAAAAATATATATATTTTAATTACTTTATTTTAGCATAGAAAGATGTAAAAAAAAATTGTTCTAATTACTTTTATAAGGATGAAAATACCAAAAATATTTTAATTATTTATTTTAGTATTTTTATTTCTAATTTTTTATTAGTTAATTTTAATTATATTAAAATGTAAATAAATTTGTGTCATAATTATTATTTGATATAAATATTTATATTTAAATTAATTAATAATTCTTGCTATCCGATTGCAAAGGAGGATCCCTTGTTGTTGACACTCTTGTCATTTACATTTTTATTTTCATTTTGTATCTTCTTGTATATACTCTTTGTAATCCTAGAACTTGTTATCCCTTAGGAAGTCTCCCTTAGAATTACCATTTCAACTATAGGTGACTTACAATTAGTTCCCTTTTTCTCATGAGAGAATTAGACATTAATCATCCTTAGTTGAGATGTAATTCTCCTACCCCATAACATAGTTGAGAAATATGTTGATTCTTTTTCACTTGAGAGAGGTATGTGACATACTCGTCGATTCTATATCTGAGTTGGAGTCATTTTTCTAATGCGAAGCAAAGACCCGTCTTCCACATGTTTGTGGTGGTTTAAATTGAGTATTCTCCTTAATATGAAAACTTGTCTTTTCTCCTAAAATCAATCAACAAACCTTCTCCCCTTGGAACCTTGGCCACAGTAAAGAGTTCCGTATCCCTTTAGGGGAGCTACGAATGCTCTGATTCAATTCTCGTCAGAATACGTAGGCACAAGATGCGATTTCTTAGCGAGCATACTTAGAAATAAACCCTTTAGGTCTCTTACCCTTAGCAAACAACAATAACGCAATAAAACAAGTTGTTCCTGTAGAGTACTATAGATGCTTAGGATGCTAACACCTTCCCTAGGTATAACCAACCCCCGAACCATAGATTCTCTAATTTTGCATTGCATTGCATACTCATGGGTTATTTTGATCTTTTTCCCTTCCCTTGGACAAATTAAAGACCGGTGGAGAATAATAATTTTCTATTCAAGTTAATCAATAGCTTGATATCTGATTCTCACCGCGACACATGTCATTTGTCAAGAGTGCTAAAAAGACCATCGGGAAAGGTGCCTTTCCTGGCTGAGGGAGAATCTTGAATGTGGTAGAGAAGCATGATCGCTTTGGACTGGGTTATTGCCCCGATCAACAAGTTAGCTCATTAGGTCAGCAGAAGTGCAACTTGATCAAGTTCAATAGCACTGGATTCTAGAAAGGTGATATCGTGTCAGCTATTGATGATGTTGTCCTAGCAACTGAAATGCAAGCTTTGTACGCAAGTGTCCTCCTAGCTTCAAGCTCAACAATTGGATATCTACTGTGATTCCTGTGGTTTTTCCATCAAACATGAAATGCATTTTGCTTTCAAGTTGCCTCGTCCTCGCCTGAGATGAGTGGACAGTTTGTAAAGGGCCTCCTTCTTTTGAAATATTATGTGATCAATAAATTAAATTTTTGTTTGCATCCAATAAGGAACGTGTGTGATCAATAAATTATGTGATCAATTTCGAAGAAAGATGGGAAGGTCAGAACGTGTGTGGACTATCGAGATCTCAATAAGGAAAGCTCGAAAGATTATTTTCCTCTACCTCATATTGATTTCTTGGTAGACAACACTGCACAGTTCTTTGTCTTTTCATTCATGGACGATTTTTCAAGGTATAACCATATCAAGATGTCCCCAGCTTACATGGAAAAGACTACCTTCATCACACCTTGGGGTACATATTTCTACAAAGTCATGCCATTCGGTTTGAAGAATGCAGGGGCAACACACCAATGTGTCATGACAACCCTCTTTCACGATATGATCCATAAAGAGATTGAGGTTTACGTGGACGATATGATTGCCAAATCCATATCTAAAGACGATCATTTGGACCATCTAAAGAAGTTGTTTGACAGACTCCAAAAGTTTAGATTACGGTTGACAGACTCCACCGATTGTGAGACCAAATACTCACTCTTGGAGAAAACTTGTTGTGCTCTAGCTTGGGCTTCTCAACACCTAGAACAATATATGAGTTTCCATACTACTTTATTGATATCCAAAATAGATCCAATAAAGTACATTTTTTAGAAGTTTGTTGTCGCTGGACAAACTACTAGGTGGCAAATGTTGTTAACTAAGTATGACATCCAACATGTTACCTAGAAAGCAATAAAAGGGAGCATCTTGTCTGACTACCTTGCTCATCAACCTGTGGAGGATTATCAACAAATAAAGTTTGACTTTCCCGATGAGTATATTCATCAGAGATTATGAGACTCCAGACCCTGACATAGCAACTGAATAAGGGGTGTGATGGACGCTTGTGTTCGATGGTCCCCCAATGCTAAAGGTCGTGAAATTGGTGTTATCCTCATCTCTCCGACAGGTTTTCATCTTCTTTTCACTGCCAGATTATGCTTTGAATGCACCAATAATATGGCTGAATACGAAGCATGCATCTACAGGATTGAAGTGGTAGTTGACATGAGAATCAAGACTCTTGAGGTCTACAAAGATTCTGCTTTGGTGATTGGCCAAGTCAGAGGAAACATTGTAACTCTGGATTCCAAGCTGGTTCCGTACCAAAAGCACATCGCAAAATTGATTCCTTATTTTGATGAAATCTCTTTTCATCATATTCCAAGGGAAGAAAATCAACTAGCTGATGCTCTTGCCACCCTAGAATCAATGTTCAAAGTCAAGTGGAAGAACAAAGCTCCTTCTATTTGCATTGACCATTTGAGAGAACCAACATATTGTTTACCAACCGAGGATGAGTTTGATGACAAGACTTGGTTCTACGACATCAAAAGATATCTGGAAAAATAGTAATATCCCGAAGATATCACTATCACTGACAAGAAAGCTCTTAAATGGCTCTGTGTTAAGTTCTTCTTGAGTGGTGGTGTACTGTACAAAAGAAATCATGATTCTGTGTTACTCAGATGAGTGGATAGACACGAAGCAGATACAATCATAAGGTAGGTACATGAAGGCTATGAGGGTGTACATGCCAAAGGGCCCACTATGACCAAGAAGATCCTTCGAGCTGGTTCTGACTGGACTACAATAGAGGTAGGTTGTTACAAAATTTCCAAAAGATGTCACAAGTGCCAAATCTACTGTGTCAAGGTCCATGTGCCACCAACTCCATTGAATGTTCTGACTTTTCCTTGCCCTTCTCTATGTGAAGTATTGATATGATTGGAATTATCGAGTCGAAGGCTTCAAATGGCCATTGTTTCATTCTAGTTGCTATCGAATACTTCACCAAGTAGGTTGAAGTTGCTTCTTACGCAAATGTTACACGACAAATGGTTTCCAGATTTATCAAGAAAGAGATAATATGTCGCTATGGTATTCCTAGAAGTATTATCACTGACAACGCCAGCAACCTGAACAACAAGATGACGAAGGAGTTATGTCAAGAATTTAATATGGAACACCATAACTCTTCACCATATTGGCCCAAGATGAACGGAGCCATCGAAGAAGCAAACAAAAACATTAAGAGGATTGTCCAAAACAATGGTCAAGACTTATAAGGATTGGCATGAAATACTTCCCTTCGCCTTGCATGGCTATAGAACTGTAGTTCGTACTTCTACTGGGGAAACCCTGTATTCGCTTGTATATGGTACGAAGGTTGTTCTACCTATTAAAGTCGAAACTCCTTCACTTAGAGTCATCATGGAAGCAGATCTTGGTGAAGTTGAATGGGTCCAATCTAGATACAACCAGTTGAATCTTATCGAAGAAAAACGCCTGACAGCCATTTGCCACGTTCAGTTGTATCAGAGACGCCTCAAATGATCTTTTGACAATAAAGTTCTCCCTCGAGCGTTCCATGCAGGTGAACTCGTGCTCAAGAGGTATTCTCCTGTTCACTCGGATCCATGCGGCAAGTGGACTCCCAATTATGAAGGACCCTTTATTGTCAAGAAAGCCTTCTCGGGTGGAACCCTAATCCTCACCACCATGGATGGGAAGGAGTTGCTACTACCCGTGAACTCCGACGCAGTCAAAAAATATTATGCCTAAAGAAAAAGGTGAATAAATAGTCTACTAGATTGGCATCCGCAAGGACAATCCAGGCAAAAATGGGTGTCCCGATGGACCAAGAAAAGAAATGTCCATGCAAAAGTTAGGGAAAAAAAATAATAACCCATTAAGTTGAAAATCCAAAAGGGCGACTTAGGCGAAAACGGGTATCCTAGTGGACAAGAAAAAACATAATAAAATGTCCAAACAAAAATTAGGGATAAAGGAATTTGACTGTGAACACTTGCGCCTATCTTCATCATAGCTGGACCTCGGCCGTTAAATGACCAATCAAGTCATCATCAACAGATGCACAATATTGAAACCAAGACTTATAACAGATGGTGACCAATGTTGTTATCAATGCAAAATCAAATTTACCATTGCCATTTTTTTCTTCAATTTATTGTAAATTTCCTCATCAAGGATTTTTGCATCCTTGTACACTATTTATGTATAAATATTTTCATATTCAATAAAATTCATCCTTTGATTTCTTATTTGTCTCTTTTCAGTATTTTGTTTGCAAAATGAATAATCATTTGTGATCACATAATACTATAAAGCGTTGAGAATAATAAAAATCTAAATTAACCAGGAAAGCATTATGCATTGCATGCTTTACCGAAAATCCTCAAGGGATGATCGATAGTCTCCATTGCATGCTTGATCCCTAGCAGGTACCATTATGGTTTTTTGGAAAGGGTTGTTTACCTTTCATTTCCCAAGAAGAACTGTAATTTCCCCAAGCTAGGACATGTTTGATCTTCCCCAGCAAGAGCAGGGTTCCTCGCAGCAGCATCCTCAACAAATAAAAGATGTCATTTCCCAGCAGCGGTGGTGTTTCGGTTTTCTTTTATCTCACGCAATAAAGATCATCCTGACCTTATTCTTCCCCAAGAAGAGTCGGTTATTTGAAGGTCACCCATGGTTCCTTCATTCTCAAGATAGAGTCAGCTACGGTTGGAAGGTTCCTTCATATTCAACTACAATATGGGTAATAGCCTGGAAGTTTGAGATCTCTAAGCTCTTTCCCTAGTGACGTCGTCGTCACCCGTGGATTTATTTTCCCTAGCTGACGATGTCAAGTTCGTTTTGCTACGATCTCTGCCCGTATGCCACATAACATCTCAACCTATACCATTGTATAACATGATATCAAGCATCATCTAAGATCAACCATACATAGCATATGCATCAAGCATACTCCCCGCTGACTGATTCGCCTCCACAGTAGATTTCAGCCAATTCCTCATCTAATCAAAATCTTTACACTTTTACCTTACCATCCTTTGTCGCTGTCGGCCAAATTTTTGAGCTACTCTTTTATTTAATCCCCTTCCACCTTGAATAATCGAAAAGTTGACGCAATTTGAACATTCAAGTCCAAGAAGATTAAACAGGGGCAACTATCGTAACCCAAAATTTTGACCTCCCCTTTTGCCTTTTCCATAAGCATGTTCATTTGCATCGGTGGCATACGTATTCACACTTTTTCTGTGGTTTCTGTTGCAGGAATATTCAGGTTTTCCAAGCCCGATTAATCATATCTTCACAAAGACATCATACCATCAACACAAGAAAAAAACAAGAGTTTCTATGCCTATTCATCAAAGCAAAAGGTCAAAAATCGGAGTCGTGGTCATAGCACCTTTTTTCAAGCAAATTGGGGAATTTTTGGCTCAGTTAATCGATTAACTATTTGCTAGTGCAAATGGGTTAACTGACTAACCCTTGTAAAAAAGCAAATTTTGCTGCATTTTTATGACAACAACTTTCCCTCTACTCTTTTGGGGTTCACTTGGTTCTAGCATTGTGTGGAACATTCTAGACATTTTACACAGTTCAAGACCTTTCAAGAGTTCACTTACATTTATTCCAATACATCAATTTGAATCAAGACCACCATGTAACTTCATTTACAAGCCTGAGAACCCTTTGACTTGGACTTGCATTGGGATTGCTACCGAGTTAACTAACTAACTAACTGAGTCAACTTTTGACTCGGTGAGTCAAGTGCAACTAACTCCAAGTTTAGTTCTAAAGAAAACTCAAAAGCACATCCCAAACCTAGAACCTCCAAACCTCCACTCTATATAAATAAATCTTCACCATTTCACAAAGGAGCTTGATCATTTTCTCATTTTTCACTCTTGAGAGCTTCATTCTCTCTCACATTCTCTCTAAAGTTTCTATAAATTTTTTTCATATTCGTCTTCATCTTCTCCCCAAACCACACTGGAGCTCAAATTCACCATTAAATAGTAGCAACTTTCAAATTGAAAGTGCTTTTCTCTTGAGCTTAACCTCCATTATCTTGCACTTGTACTTGGTTTTCTGGAGTTTCAATAACTTTTTCTTCAAATCAAGTGATTATCTCAAATTTCTTCGGTGCAAATTTGTGTTTGGACATTTCGTGGCATTTTGCTCGATTTCGCTATGATTCGGTTTCAAATTCACATTTCTCTGATTTTATTTGATTATTTTCATCACAATTCACTTGCAACAATCACCAAGGCAATCCTCCGCCTTGTAGGTTGGAATTTCTCACTCAATTTACTATTTTTTATCACTTCCGTATTGTTTGCGATGTAGATTCGATAATTTTTGTGTGTGAGAATTTATTATGCAATTGTTTGATTCTTATTCTTGATGAGTTAATTGATTCAATTGATGCTTAATTGTTGAATTTGAACTTGATTTTCGTGCACAAATATTTTCCCTAACATGTGAGTGATTGCATAAGTTATCAGGCGGCTAAAAGTGCTTTTGAAAACTGATTTTTTGCCATTGCTTCAGTGTTAATTGATTAACACTTTGCTAGTGAAAAAGTGTTAATTAATTAACACCTCTTTTTCAGTTTTTAATGTTGTTTTCAAGGGTTAACCGATTAACCACTTTGCACTGGCAAATGGTTAATCGATTAACACTAGACCAGAATGTCGTTTTTGCCTATTTTCAAGCTTGTTTGATCTCCTTTCCTCATTTAACTTCCATGGCTTGATATGCTTGATATTTAGGGATATTTTATGATCTGTATAACCTCTGTTTGAATCATGTATGCAAAATTTCAATGCACGATTTGTCGATTCTTGATTATTTTCATTTTTTGACACTTGTATGATCATGATCATTCTTGCACTCTTTTGTCTACATGATAACATGATTAGTGATGCATGCTAATTTATATTTGTTGTTGCCATTGTAATTTCTTCTTGATCGCATTAAGTTTGTTCTTCATTCAAATGAATTTAATTTTGTATAATCAATAATCTGCATGTTTGCTTTGACAATCTTTCGACCCGCCTAAAAGATTGTTGGCTTGTTCACTCCCTCTTGATTAATTGATAAAAATCTTGTTTCAATTAGTTGATCTTCCCTCTTTCTTCTATTTAAAAAATTTTAGAGCCTTGTTCTCTTGTTCCCTCACGGAGTCGAAGATTTGCAACATGTTGGAGCATTGTACAAGTTGTGTCGTTACTATGTCGGTTTTGATTTTCGCACTACACTTTGGTGTTAGGGAATGAATGAGAGTGGAAAATTCCTACACTATTCTGATTATATTGGGTAGGGGATGAATGACCATGTGCCTGGAATAATCATCTATATCTTCTTACTGTAGTGTCTTCTGCTCCCCGATCGAGTCGATCCTTGATCACTTGTACTCTAATCCCATGTCCCTGGATTTAACTTCCTCCTTTAAATTCAACACATTTTCCTTGTGGCCAATCACTATTCTTTGATTTCGCAGAAGATTTGTAATCACCCCTTTCTTTGGCTAGTCTACTATTCCTTGGTTAAAGCCAAATTCTCTTCTTCCCCGGCAAAGTCACAATCCTTTTTTCTTCGGTTAACCACAGTTTTCCTGTTAAATATTGAGTCCCCAGCGGAGTTCACAATCTTCTCTTAGTTCTCTCCCTTCTTGTTTGGTTAATCACTGTCTGTCAATCAAAACACCAATTTTCTCTTTTCTCAATTAACCACAGTTCGTCTGTTAACATGCTAAGTTTTCTTTGGGTTAATGAGCTTCTTCTGGTTAATCACCCGCTCTTTGGTTTTTCACACTCTGCCTATTAAAACCAATCTCTCTTGAGTTAATCACCTTCTTTTGGTTAATCACTCATTATTTTTGATTAATCACAATCCTTCTATTAATACTGAATCCCCTGTAGTTAGCAACCTTTCTTTGGTTCAAACACTCACAGATTTGGGTTAGTAACTTTTTTTGGTTCAAATACCCTTTTCTTCGGTCAAGTATTGCTTGTTAAGTCAGTGTACCATCCTTTGGGTCTCAACCTTTTCTTGGTTCCACACCCTTCCTTTTGGTCACAACTTTTGCTTGGTTCCACACCCGTCCTTTTGGTTGATCACTGTCTATCGGTTAAAACCAACCCCTTTCTCCCTTCGGTTAACCACTGTTTATCAGCTAACACACTGAGTTTCTCAGAGGGTCAAACACCTTTCCTTGGTTCAATACTCTCATTATAGTTCATCACAGTCTGTATATTGACACCAACCTTTTAGTTTCCCCAAGAAGTCTTCCTCTTTTCTTTCTTCGGTTAATCACTACCTGTCAGTTAATTCATCGAGTCCCCTGTGGATCTTATCTTTACCTTGATTCTTATCCTTTATTCCTTTACTCTCCTGATTACGACACCGTTCTTTTGGTGTGCATCAGTGGAAATATCTGCAGAGGGTTCATTCAAGTCCATTCATAATCCATTTCCATCCAATTTCCTAAATATC
Organism: Lathyrus sativus; assembly: GCA_963859935.3. Lineage (NCBI taxonomy): Eukaryota > Viridiplantae > Streptophyta > Magnoliopsida > Fabales > Fabaceae > Lathyrus > Lathyrus sativus. The sequence goes on from OZ012738.1 coordinate 91,303,996, forward strand.
CATTTACCATTTTCTGTCCTTTTTATTTTTATCTTAAACCCATTCTTTTTCATAACTTTTTCTTAAATTATTTTTCTACAAAAAACCCAATATACTCTTTTTAAAATCTAATTCCTAAAAAAGAGCCCATCATCAAGAATACACGAGGCCCATCCACTCATGTAAATCTAAGCCCATGGTGCACAAATGAAGAAGCATAGGGTTACAAGGCAGAAGGCGCCTTTTTTTCAAAGGAAGAAGGAGGAAAAGATAGCAGCGAAAAAAGAGAGGAAAAGAAGAAAATGGTGAATCCCCCGTGACTTTATCCTCATCACACTTCTTCTTATTCCTCTCTTTCTCCATTCCATCGCCTCTCTCATCCCTCTCAACTTCTCCCTTATTTCCTTCAATCCCAATACCTTATCTTCCATATAAAACAAAACCTAACAGATGAATGAAAACCCATAACAACAAGAACTTAAAATCCCATCATGCCCGAAAACGTTGAAAACAAAATGTGAAAGCGAAATCTGACTCAACAACGACTCATGACGCTGAAGAATGGAGATAGTGGATTCTGTTGCAACTCATACTGAAGGGAACTCGCATGCAGTTGGGAGAGGAACATCGTCATGGTGGTTCCGAGCCGTTTAAGGCGGTGGCGTCTAGTTGATTATGTGGGGTATGGTGGATGTTCGTAAATCTCTCATGGCGTCCATATTTATGCTTTTTCCTCCATTGATTTTGCTTCTTCCTTCGATTTGTTTTGATGTTGAAGTTGTTGTTTCTAAATTAATCAGTGGTTGTGGGATTTAGTCTGTTTTGATTTTATATGGTCTAGATTCAAACTAATGTTCTATTGATATTGGCTGTGAGTTGTTAAATTTTTTATTTTCTTTAATTTCTTCTGTTTCGATTTTTCCGATTTGTATTGTGTTATTAATTTGAGAGATGTTTTGATTTCTGAGGCAATTTTTGTCTGCCATAGTGATTCCTTGTTCTTTCTATTTATCCCCCATGTATAAAGATATATACCACCTTGTTTCTTATTTGCACCCCATTCTATTTTTTTTCATGTATAACACATTTTTATTGTAATTAGAATTTAATTTTAATATTTGATCTTGGATTGATAAAAATTTTGATTTTAGATTTTGTTTTTTATTAAGAGCTAATCTTGATAATTTTGATTAAACTTTGATTTTAATTTTGTTGATTTTTGATTAAAATTTGTTCTTAATTCTATTGTTAATTTTGTTTGAATTTTCATTTTTAGTTTTGATATTGATTTATAATTAATTTTTTATCATAACTTTGTTTCCTTTTGATATTTTAATTTGATGTTAATTATTGATCTTGATTTTATTAATTTAGTTGTCGTGACTACTTGAATTTTCATTAAACCTTGTAGTTAATTCTTGATTCATGTATCTTGGATTTTTCTTTAGTGGAGCAAGTCGATTGAATTTTAGTTAGACTTTTGATTTGTTTTTCTTGTCATAAGTTTTGATTAATCTTGTGGAGGTTTTGTGTAGAATATTTTTTATAACCGTTTTTGGATTGATGAGATCTCTTGAAGCAAATTGTGTCTAGTCCCTGATATCGTTTCGATCAATTCTTAGTGTACTTGATGCTTCTACAAGTGTTCCTAATATTTTTGTGCGTATTGAAGAGGCAACAAACCTTCTCCGTTAGGTACCACTTGAATCTCAATGTTATCTCTCTTTCATGCTTCATTCTAGGATTTTATCCATGTTAGAAGCATGTTGAGGACATCTGAAGCCCTACCTCAAAGTCGGCTATGTTTGTGCATTGTAGCACTTGGATGATTATCTTGAAGTTAGAAAACTTGTTTGGTACTTTAAATATCTCTTTTGCGTCAAGTTTGAAAACATGGTGATGTTGAACACTTGTGCACATCTTGTTCCTCTTTCATCTTTAATTTTTCTTCTCTTTTCCTTGAGTCTTTGTGTAGCACCCCAAAATTTGCCCATCATTTTTCTTGTATCTTGGCTTATTTCTTCATATCATTTTGCATTGGCATTTGCGCATAGCATTAATCTTAGATAGGGGATCAAGGTATCTTATCCAACAATCAAAAGAAGAGCTTCATCTTCAAAGCTCAATCAAGAGTTTATGCTCAACTTTGTGGCAATCTCAAGCCACAAGGTCTCTATCATCATCAAGACATGTCACTCAACCACTTGAATCAATAACACAAGCATTGATTCTCCTCCTTCTATCTTGTGGGCAATTGGATTAGGGTTTTGGTTTAAAAAAACCATTTGTGGCTAGTTCTTTGGTCAAGACGTGATTCTAAGGCTCAATATACATCTGGAGGGTCCTATACATATATCTTGTTTCATCACAAGTCATTGTATAGGCCTCAGCCAATGGAAAGAGGGAGAATGGAATTCATCTGGTCAAAAGTCAACCAATAGTCAAAGCAAAAGTTAACCTTTGAGTTCTTGGTTCATATTTGAAAATTTCAAGTCACCATCTATGTTATTATAAGGTTTCATCAAGAAGCATTGGTGACATTTTTTGACTGTCATGGCAATTTCAGTATGAGATATAAGAGAGGAAAAGGTGAATTTGAATGAGGATTCGTCAATGTTGGGGATGCAAAGTTGAAAACGGATATCTTGGTGTTCAAGTCATAAGAATAAAACATCCATTATCCTAAAATTCATTGAAGTTTAGTGGCCAAGAGGAACTATGTTTATGAGGTTTGTTTTCCTAACAAACGAATTTGGGAACTTTCTTCAAATGTCATCCAAGTTTGCAATGAGAATCTCCATTGAGAACCTAATTCAAAACCAACACAAGAATTCACCACACATTAAAAAATCATGAATGTGGGTTCCAAAACTAAACAAGGTCCATATATATTCCCATTCATTCCAAATTTCCTTTTAGATCACAGTTTCAATATCCATCAAGAACAAGGTTTTACACGTTAGGTTCATCAAAGGGTCCAAGTTTTTTTTCATTCATTCAAGTCAAAGCCATATGAACGTTACAAGATGTCACCTTTGTTCATATTGATACGAGAAGGCACGAAATGTTATGACAAGGTTTTGAGGTTGCAAATGTAGCATTATGAGTTCCAATTTGTGTTATTTAACATAAGAGAGACTTTGCCACCATATTACAATTGGATACAAACTTGTTGTTTCATTCAAAAGATTTCAAATTTTTTTTACATACACCTCATGATAATACAAAACTTCGATCATGTCACAAATCATTCAAGTCCTAAGTCTAAATTACAAATGGGAATTCAAGTTACATGGTAATACACCTCATGACATTACATGGAAACCCAATTACAAGTCATTTAAATCTTAAGTCTAAGCAAGGGAAAAATCTTCTTTCTAGGGGGCGTAACCCCTTTCCCCAATGTGTTTGGCTTCAGGCCACTCATGATTCTTTGGCAATGTTTCTGTTCTCAACAATACATCAGCACCTGAGGCTTTTATCGACTTCTGCCACTGTAAAAAATTGAATAAAATGAGTCGGCATAGATGAAGGAGAATCATATTTCTTATTGTTACCTCTTACCACACATTCTAGCAAATGCCAACATCAAGATAGGCCACCATGTTAAAGTTAAATCAGGGCTTATGTTGTTTTTAATCATCATCAATTCATCCAAATTCAGTACATTCACTCAACCATCAAGGAACAAATCACTTCATTAATTTACTTTCAATTAATAAAAATCATCAAATTTCAAAACAAGGCATACATTTTAATTCATAAAGAAAGAATAGAACAGTACAGCATGTGGGACCCTATTTATTTCACTAACAGACAATTTCAATGAGAAACTTCAAAAACCGCACCAATGCATTCCACCTCAAAGAATTCAGAATTTCATTTTTCTACTATTGTACCTTATTCTTCATCTACAAGTTTTCATGTTAAACCCTAATCAGACCATATATAAGCAATAATATTCATCCACAGATAAGAGAGAACTCTATTTTCATTTACGCAGCAGCCAGACCAGAAACCCTAAACCAATCTAAAGCTCATACACTGCAAATTTTTAGAGCTTTTCATTGAAGCTCTAATAAATTTTGAACTAAGCCACAACATAGAGATCAATGGAGAGTAGTAGAAAAAGTAATAAGTCAAATAAAAAACAAGAATACGGAGGTTGAAGAAGCATTAGAGAAAGCACCTGAATACTCGTTTAAATTCCTTTGAAAAATCTCTTTAATAGGTATCTTTTTCTTTTAAGAAAAAACTCCATCTTCGTTGATTCTGTTGTTGAATGATACTCTGAATATCATCTTTACTTGTTTTCGCTTTGATTTTCTCGAGCTTAACTTGTTTGCACCGTGTTAGGCTTGATTTTGGCTTTATTAAGAAGTTAGGGTTTGTTTGGGGACAAGATTGATTTCAGATTTTTGAGTGGTTTCTAGTTTGATCTGAGGTTAGATTTGGGGAGAGGATGAAATTTCAGGTTGGGTTTGTTTAGAGTGTTTTGTCTTTGGAGGTGGTCTCGCCGGAGAAGACGGCGGTGGCTGCCAGGCACCATCTTCTTCAGCCAACTTGAGGTTCTGTTTCCACTTTTGCTACAGAGTTTAAGTGAGAGAGAGAGGTTTCACTTGAGAGAGAGAGAGAGAGAAACATTTTTGTGGAATGATCCGTGTAACCTACCTTCAAGTATTTTATGGTCTTTTGTTTTCAAATCCCATCACCGGTGACATGTGTCACCGGTCCGTGTGATCACCAGGTTTTGTGTGCGTGTTGTAACATCCCCTTTCTATACCCCAAATAATCAAATAATCATTTAGTCACATATTAAAAATTTTGTCAGAGTATAATTATAAACATAGTATAAAAGAGGCGCGTCACATTACGCTTGAAATTAAAACATACAACACCTGCTCAACAAAAGATATGCAATAGTGGGGTAACTTTACAATAGAGGAACTTAGCCTTACACCCACATCTCAAAATTTAGAATAAAAGCGAAAAATCTAAACATATATATATATATATATATATATATATATATATATATATATATATATATATATATATATATATATATATATATATATATATATATATATATATATATATATATATATATATATATATATATATATATATATATATATATATATATATATATATATATATATATATATATATATATATATATATATATATATATATATATATATATATATATATATATATATATATATATATATATATATATATATATATATATATATATATATGTATCATCCAGTATGATTCAACAACATAATTCATGTTTACATAAACATTCATCAACAAGATACATATACAAATGTATCACAAAAGAATCATGTACATCCTAGCTACCCGGTGCTACATATCAGAGCCGACCGACCAAAAGAATGAAGACACGCTTCACAAAAAATCCACCAGCATACCTACTCTGCAATGCCTCATAGAACATCATAAAACAGCAGAAGGGTGAGAAATATTATCATAATAACAATGCATATAATTATATATCTTAGCATAAAAATACACATATTCTACATTCTCACCACAATTCATCACAACTCACTCATATACATCACAATGTGTGTGTGTGTGTGTGTGTGTGTGTGTGTGTGTGTGTGTGTGTGTGTATATATATATATATATATATATATATATATATATATATATATATATATATATATATATATTAAACCAAACATATTCATCATGCATACTTTCACAATTGTTATTGTTCCACATAAACATACATATTCATGGTTATTCATTAATGCACAATTATAAGGATGATAAATGCAAATCATAGAGACCGACTCACGACTCTATGCAAATGCAATACGGTACCGACTCAATCATCTCAAGTTCACTCAGAAACTTATTGGAACCATCGCTCGTTACCAATGTAACTCCTCGTCGGACCTACGATGTTCACCCATTGCTCACACCTCACATAGGCACACAATGTTTGTGGATTGCTCACACCTCACATAGGCACACAATCCGATTGCTGACACCTCACCTAGGCACACAATTGTTTGTAATCATCGCTCACACCTCACATAGGCACACGACGTTAAAACAGATTCTCATTAGAACCACACAACACAAGAATGTATGTCATTATGCTTCACATGCAAAATGACTCAAGACACTCTTGAAATGCATACATATTCATAATATATTCATGCATTCATCTCATTCTATCACATAGAATCTATATACATTCATAATATATTCCACAGTCTAGGATTCACGCCATACGGCTACCCACAGCATATCATATAACAGCACACAAGCTACACGTTATATATCGAAAGCATACAGTATGATAACAAATCAAACGCACCCGTTAACGACAGTAAAAGTTGACAAAATGACACATTTCGAATTTTCTGATATAATTGGATCATACACTGACATCAAAACCATTTTTCCTAGAAATAACATCTCTTTAGCTTTTCAATGCTTCGAACAGGGACTAAAACTGACTTACGGATCAAAAGATATGAATTTTCGAAGTTTTCCGAAAAATCAGAATTTTGCCTAAAAACTGCTACGGGATTTTGCACTTTTGCCCGAAAATCCGACCGATTCAATTCTTTTCTTTGAAACAAACACATACTCATACTCGCCTAACATATAGCAATGAATTAGAACCATTAAACACGATTTCTACGACGTCCGATTTCCACTCAAATCTCAAACCCTCAATTATCCAAAAATGTCAAAAGTTACGAAATCACCTGAATTCAATCAAATAAGTTTCAATAGTCACGGCCTAACATTCCTCGACTAAACTACACAATTTATTTCGAATTCTAACCGTGAAAACATCGGTTTCTATCAATTTTACCAATTCCACCTAAAATGGAAGTATGTGAATAAAACAACCAAAACAATCCAAACAAAACCATACATAATCATACACAATGATAAGATAACAATATTTCACACCCTTACCCGACCAAATCGATTCCTAGAAGTGTTCTTGATGATTTTCCAAACTTTCTCTCTTTTCTTCTTTCTTTCTCTTCTCTTTCTTTCTATTTCACTTTTCTCTCCTTTTTCTCTCTTATATCTTTCTATTCTATTTCGTTTCTATTACTTTTTCTCTCAAAATATCTAATAATTCATTTTCTCACACAAAATTTCTAACTTAACATTAATTAAGGAAATATCTAAAATACCCTCCAACATAATTTTCCCGAAAACTCTCAAAAACGATAAAATAACACAATATGCAAATATAACATATTAACACACCAATTCCACAAATAAAATAATAATCACCCAAATAAAATAAAAGACTCAACAAAAATGGGAAATCAGAATCGGGGCGTTACAACACTCTCCCACTTTAGAAATTTTCATCCTCGAAAATATTACCTGATTCAAACAACTCCGGATACGACTCTCGCATCCCACTCTCTAGTTCCCAAGTCATATTGCCTTCCGAAGTGCCTCCCCACGCTACTTTCACAAGCGCAATATCCTTTCCTCTTAGCTTCTTGACTTCACGATCCAAAATCCTAATCGGTAAAGCTTCAACCGTAAGGTTATCTCTCACTTCAACCTCGTCCATAGGAATAACATGTGATGAATCCGGAACATACTTCCGAAGTTGCGAAATATGGAATATATCATGCAAATTCGAAAGATTCGGAGGCAACGCCACACGGTAAGCCACAACACCAACTCGTGCTGTAATCTGATACAGACCAATAAAACGAGAAGTCAACTTCTTCAACTTCAAAGCACGACCCACACCAGTAACCAGTGTAACTCTCAAAAACACATGGTCGCCTTCTTGAAACTCAAGATCTTTCCTTCTCTTGTCATGATAGCTCTTTTATCTACTTTGAGAAGCTTTCATCTTTTCCCGAATAAACTTCACTTTCTCTGTCATTTGTTGTACCATCTCCGGTCCAACTATCGACCTCTCACCGGTTTCATGCCAACACAAAGGTGTTCGACATCTCCGACCATACAAAGCCTCAAATGGTGTCATACTTATACTTGAATGAAAACTGTTATTATAGGTGAACTCAATTAACGCCAAATAACTATCTCAAGCACCACCTTGCTCGAGCACACAAGCACGCAATAAATCCTCCAACGATTGAATTGTCCTCTCGGTTTGACCATCCGTTTGCGGACGATAAGCCGAACTCAATCTTAGCTTAGAACCCAAAGCCTTTTGTAAACTCTCCCAAAACCTCGATGTAAATCTAGGATCTCTATCCGATACAATACTCTTAGGAACTCCATGTAACTTCACAACCACAAGAACATAAATCTCGGATAACTTCTCCAAAGGATAACTAATATCAATTGGAATGAAGTGAGTAGATTTAGTAAGCCTATCCATGATTAACCAAATAGCATTATGACCTCTTTGCGTATTCGGCAACCCCGTAAGAAAATCCATCGATATACTATCCCATTTCCACTCCGGAGTGTCCAACGGTTGCATCAATCCACTAGGCTTTTGATGTTCCACCTTAGACTTTTGACAAGTTAAGCATGCATACACAAATTGAGCTACATCCCTCTTTAATCCGGACCACCAAAAGATTTTCTTCAAATCTTGATACATTTTATTCGCTCCCGGATGAATACTTAAGTTACTTCGGTGTCCTTCTTCCAATATCATATTTTTCAACTCCGCATCATCGGGAATACAAATACGACCACAGAATCTCAAAACTCCGAAGTTATCAACCTTGAAATCCTCATTCTCATTCATCATTAAATCAACGAACTTCAAATCCAACTTTTTCTTTTCACATACGGTTGCAAGAAAATCATTCGTAACATGTAGCATACCAAGTCTCACACTTCTCGGCGTCATTTCACAAACTAAACTTAAGTCTCTAAAATTCTCCAAAAGTTCTCATTCTCTCATCATCAATGCGGACATATGTAACAACTTCTGACTCAAAGCATCGGCCACCACGTTTGCCTTACCTGGATGGTAATTCAAACCAAAATCATAATCCTTCAAAAGCTCTAACCACCTTCTTTGTCTCATGTTCAATTCTTTTTTAACAAATAAATATTTCAAGCTCTTGTGATCACTAAAAACTTCAAATCTTGCACCATAAAGATAGTGCCTCCAAATTTCCAAAACAAACACCACGGCCACTAACTCCAAGTCATATGTAGGATAATTCTTTTCATGCACTCTCAATTGTATTGAAGCATAAGCCACAACTTTTCCATCTTGCATCAAAACACCACCTAAACCTGTCAAAGAAGCATCACAATAAACCACAAATGGTTTTGTCGGATTCAGCAAAATCAAGATTGGCGCCGTCGTCAACCTTATTTTTAGCTCAATGAAACTCTTTTCATAATTAATATCTCAAATGAAAGCCTTTCCTTTACAAGTCAATTGCATTAACTGAAGTGCCAACTTCGAAAATCCCTCAATAAACCTCCGATAATAACCCGCCAAGCCCAAAAAGTTTCGAATCTCGGTAACCGATCTAGGAGCCTCCCATTGCATCACCGCATCAATCTTGGATGGAGCAACACTAATACCACTACCGGAAATAACATGTCCAAGAAAACTTACTTTCGACAACCAAAATTCACATTTCAACAACTTAGCATACAATTGTTTCTCTTTCAAAATTTGTAACACAATCCTTAAATGCTCTTCATGCTCCTCTTGAGACTTAGAGTAAATCAAAATATCATCGATGAACAGAACCACAAAACGATCTAACTGTTCATGAAAAATACGATCCATGTATTCCATAAACACACCTGACACATTAGAAACCCCGAATGGCATTACGGAATATTCGTAATGGCCATACCGTGTCCTAAAGGCCGTCTTTTGAATATCCTCTCCTTTCACACGAATCTGGTGATATCCCGATCTCAAATCAATCTTGCTAAAAACACACGCACCAACCAATTGGTCCATCAAATCATCGATCCTTGGAAGCGGATACTTGTTCTTAATTGTCACCTTGTTCAATTGTCGATAATCAGTGCATAACCGCATACTCCCATCCTTCTTCTTTACCAACAATATCGGAGCACCCCAAGGAGAAACACTTGGCCTTACAAATCTCTTGTCCAACAAGTCATTCAATTGCTTCTTCAATTCTACCAACTCCGATGCCGATATACGATACGGTGCCATCGAAATTGGTCTAGTACCCGGAACTAGATCAATAGAAAACTCAACTTCTCTTTCCGACGGTACATCCGTAATATCCTCCAGAAACACTTCTGGAAAATCACACACCACTGGGAACACATCGAGCTCAACTTTACTCTCCACCGAAAATGATGCAAACAAACCGAACAATTGAGCTTCGTCCGCTAAAAGTTTCTTCAACTTTTAATGGATAGGAAACTCTCATCTTCATCATCTTCCAAAGAAGGAAACCTCACTAACTTGTGATAGCAATCTATATGAACTCTATTAAATTGCAACCAGTTCATACCCAAGATTACGTCCAATCCCTCCAACGGCAAACACACTAAATCCATGATGAAGTCTTTACCATACATGGTCAAAGGACAACTTACACACACCAAAGATGTAGTTACCGACCCCGAAGCGGGAGTCTTAATAACCATCTCACCACCCCAAGAAGTCATGAACAAATTCAAACGCTTAGCGCACTCATGAGAAATAAACGAATAAGTCACTCCAGTATCAATAATAGCAACTAAAGGCGTACTATTAATAAAGCATGTACCTTTAATCAAACGATCTGCACTAGTAGTGTCTGACCCAGCTAATACAAACACCTTTCCGTCCGCTTGAGCTTGTTTTAGTACTAATGTGACCCACTTCTTCATAATTATAGCACTTCACTACATTCCTCCTACAATCGATAGTAGCATGCCTAAGGCCTCCACAGTTAGAACATTTCATCATGGTCTTCCCACACTCAAATGATTTATGACCCATTTCACCACACTTGTAACACTTAACGGAACCGGAACCTCCTACTCCAGATCTCTTATCAAAGTTTCCCCTATGTTTGCCCTTATCAACGGGTGTCACATAAGGTCCACGTCTAGCTTGTTGCTTTCCCTTCCTCTCATTCAAACTTTTGTAATGTGTAGAACGAGCCTTGCTATCTTCCTTGAAGATTCTACAACATTCCATCAAATCCGTAAACCTTTTTATCCTTTGATATCCCACAACTTGCTTAATCTCGGGACGCAAACCATTCTCATATTTAATACACTTTGAGAACTCAATAATAATTGCATCATAGTGAGGATGGAATTGAACCAACTCCACAAACTTAGCAGTATAGTCCACCATGGACATACTACCTTATTTCAGTTCAAGAAACTCTATCTCCTTCTTCCCTTTCACACTTTCATGGTAATACTTCCTCAAAAAATCAGTACAAAATAAATCCCAAGTTATCTCTTCATCATCCACCTCAAGAGCTTGACGCATACCGACCCACCAATCATCGGCTTCTTCCTTCAGCATGTGAGACCCAAGCCTCACCTTATTCCCCTCCGCACAGCCCATAACTCTGAAGATCCTTTCAATCTCTTTCAACCAAATTTGAGCACCATCGGGATCAAATCTTCCTTTGAAGACCGGTGGTTGATTCTTCCTGAACTCGTCATTAGCATTCACGTTCGGCATATCTTGCACCGCCCTAGCCAATGCTTCCAAAGCAGCAGCCATCGCTTTGTCGTTTCTACCAGCCATATTCCGATCATTCCCAAAAATAACAAGGTTAAACAACAGTTTAACCATCACAATAACAAGACAGACACAACTGACTCAACACTGGCTCTGATACCACTTAATGTAACACCCTCTTTCTATACCCCCAAATAATCACATAATCATTTAGTCACATATTAAAAATTTCATCAGAGTATAATTATAAACATAGTATAAAAGAGGCGCGTCACATTACGCTTGAAATTAAAACATCCAACACCTGCTCAACAAAAGATATGCAACAGTTGGGTAACTTTGCAACAGAGGAACTTAGTCCTTACACCCACATCTCAAAATTTAGAATAAAAGTGGAAAATCTAAACATTAATAACATCAAACATATATATATATATATATATATATATATATATATATATATATATATATATATATATATATATATATATATATATATATATATATATATATATATATATATATATATATATATATATATATATATATATATATATATATATATATATATATATATATATATATATATATATATATATATATATATATATATATATATATATATATATATATATATATATATATATATATATATATATATATATATATATATATATATATATATATATATATATATATATATATATATATATATATATATATATATATATATATATATATATATATATATATATATATATATATATATATATATATATATATATATATATATATATATATATCATCCAGTATGATTCAACAACATAAGTCATGTTTACATATACATTCATCAACAAAATACATATACAAATGTATCACAAAAGAATCATGTACATCCTAGCTACCTGGTACTACATATCAGAGTCGACCGACCAAAAGAATGAAGACACGCTTCACAAAAAGCCCATCAATGTTGCGGTGAGAATCGTGATACCAAGCTATTGATTAACTTGAATCTTAAATTCTTTGAATTTACAACCGGACTTTAATTTATCCAAAGGAAAGGTCTAAAGAAAGAAAAACCCTTTTCGCGATGTAACAACAACGCTAAGAGATTCGGGGATCGGGGGTTGGTTATGCATAGGGTAGGTATTCCACATCCTAAACATCTGTAGTACTCTACAGGAACCTTTTGTTTGTTTGCATGCTAAGTTTGCTAAATGTTTGCTAAGGTTTGGGATTGGGTAAAAGGTGGGGTAGGTTAAAACCTAAAGATAGTTTCTAAGTTTGCTCGCAAAGACATCGCGTCCTCTTCCTACGTATCCTAACTAGGATAGAATCATAGCAATCGTAGTTCACCTTACAAGGGATGAAGAACACTTGATTATGATCAAGGTTCAAAGGGGAACAAACATATCCATGCTTGTGTAGAGTTTTACGAAACTCTCTAGATCTATGTTGAACTCTCAATAAAGGGAAGTAACTAATCATATCCATGATTCTTACATAGAGTTAACCAAACTCTACCTAATTCTATGTTGTGAGACCAATTGGTTCTATCTAGACCAAAAGGTGGGAGAAGGGGGAAGGTTGCTCGTCAAGATATCACATCTTGTACCTACGTATTCTCATTGTCCAATGAGAAATCAGAGCGGTCATAGTTCGGGCACGAACTACAGAATAAGGATCTATTGGTTCTTTCTAGACCAAAAGAGGGAAGAAGGTTCTATCCAGACCTATGAGTGAAAATCCTATTGGTTCTATCCAGACCAAAAGAGGGAGAAGGTTCTAACCAGACCTATGAGGGTATCCTATTGGTTCTATCCATGCCAAAAGGGGGAAGGTTCTATCCAGACCTATGATGTTTAAATCCTATTGGTTCTATCCAGACCAAAAGGGGGAGAAGGTTTTATCCAGTCCTATGAGTTTAAGTCCTATTGGTTCTATCCAGACCAATAGGGGAGAAGGTTTTATCCAGACCTATGAGCTTAGATCCTATTGGTTCTATCTATACCAAAAGGAGGAGAAGGTTTTATCCAGACCTATGAGTTTAAATCCTATTGGTTCTATCCAGACCAAAAGGGGGAGAAGTTTCTATCTAGACCTATGAGTTTAATGAGCTATCTATGACCCAAGGGTCAATAGAGAGACTTTCCTTTGGAAGGGAAAAGATGATGCAACTCGGATGAGAACTAAAGAGTTCCATCACTTGGGGAAAGTAAACTTAACAAAGCATAAACATTCCCACATGATGAATATAAGGGATATGGTTACAACCAAGAATGATCAAGCATATTATAATAAGCAAGGATCTAAATCAGGATGAATGGTTACAACCAAAGCAAGCATTTAAGATATTACAATATTAATGATTTCAATCAAGATAGATGGTCACAACCAAAGCAAGTATCAAGATATTACAATATCAAGAAGGTTAAGTTCTTACAAGACTTAAGCATAAGGAAGTCACAACCACAAACATATCTTAACAAAGATGGGGATATATCTTAACAAAGGTGGCAGGGGATCTTAACAAAGATAAAGATGTATCTTGATAAAGAATGGTTTCTTAGAGCTTACAAGATGCCATATGTAATTACAATTATCAAGCGTAATCAAATAATGTCACAACAAATGTAAGTGAGAAGTTTAAAAATTCACGGGGAAAACTTTTAAGTTTTAAGAGAAGATCAAACACAAATGCTTACAAGAAAGAGTTTTAGTCAAACTCAAGTACACAAGGATGCTAACAAGCCAAAATCATAACTTTAAAAGAAAAATCAAAAGAGAATAAAAATTAAAGTTTTGAAATGAATAAATGAGAGATAGAAAGGTGAAAACCCTAAAAACATTCATGGTAGCATGTGAAATGCAAGTAGAAAGTTCACACTTATGAGTTTTAGGTTTACCTCTTGAAGCAAGCTTAAGCAATAAGAAAACCAGAGATATTGTGAGCTCTTACAAGGTCTTAAAATGTTCCTAGGTTGATGAATAGATGCTTCAAACAACCTCCAAGCAAGCTAGTGGACGAAATGCCTTGTAAATGAAGGAAAAACTTTAAAGTCCAAAGGTTTCAAAGACCAACTCACTCAAACCTTGTTACATAAGTGTGGAAGTGATTTTGATAGCTTCAATACATCATATTTGATGTGTTTTAAGTGTTTTTTGAGTTGGAAAAAGTTTGGAAATGGTTTTGGAAGGTGTTTTACAAAAATAGATTTTGAGGGATTTTGGAGACTTAGTGAGATTTTGCAAGAATTTGGTGATTGTGTAAGGGAGAGAGTTATAGATGGTTTCTATCATAGAAATGGTGTGTTTTTGATGTAGGAATTTATTTCTATTTATAGCCAAAGGCCTTGGAACAAGGTATGGGCAAAAGTGAAGCAAATTGCTAATTTTAACCTTCGATCATGAATATCTTTGAGTTTTCCAATGCAATCTTCATACTTGTCTTTAAGCCACTCTATTAAGATATTCTCCATACCTTATATATTGTTTTCATCATGCTTTATAGGTTAGGAGGTGACTTGTTGAATTAAAGTTGATGATTTGACAAGGGTAGCCACCTTTTTTCTCTTTCTTCACTATTCACTTTTGCAACTTGCATTAAATAATGATTTCCTTTGATCTTTGTGTCATTTTCGTGGGAATTCATATTAAAAATGTTCATTATCAATGCAAACATCATAAATAAGGTTTAGTCTTTGATTAACATCAATTTGGAGAGGTTTTGGAATAAAAAAACTCATGTTGACCTAGTTTTGCGAATGTGAGTTTTTGCCGACTTGTAGATCTTTGTTCTCTCTAACCAGGAAGAGTTATGGAACCCACTTGTACTTTTTTAAAATCCCCAATTAGGTAATAAAATATTTATTCTTGTGTTAGGAACTCATTCCCCTTGAAACTAGGTCAAAAACCCTTGTGTGGTTAAGGAGTTATGGCTTTGCCGTTTTCAAAACCTTAATTTCCCAACTTTTTGATTACTTATCAATTCTTGATCCAATGGTCACAAAACTTCATGGATAGATGTAATATGTCATCAGGACCATTTTGATTCCCATCTTGAGGTCAAATTCCTCATGAGTGAAGAGTTGACTTTTCGGTCAACCGAACGACCGATCAGTGGCTACCGAGTCGACTGTTGATGTTACGGGTATTTTGAGGCCTTGAAACTTCTTGAGTAGAATTTACTAAGCCATAGGAACTTCATGGATCATGATCTAACCATTGGAACACCTTTTAAATCAAAAGTCAAACTAGGGTTGACTTTTCCTGATCGAAAACCCTAATCGGGTATCCTAACTGCACTGTTCTCAATTCCTGCGTGACAACCTCAAATTGCACTCATTCTTGGTCCAATGTATCATCCTTGATCTTGTTTGAAGTTGGATCAATCCAAAACATTGATTGATCAAACCCTCGAAGTTTCGGTTTTGACGGTACGAAACCCTGATTCATCTGTAACTTAACAAAGACAAACTGAAAATGTGTTAAGGTTAGTTAATCAAGCAAATATGATCCTACAATGATGATGAGGATCAAAGGGGTCAAAATTTGGGGTGCAACAGATGCCCCTATTTAAATATCTTCACTAGATGATAATGAGAGATGACAATCCTCATAGAATCGCAGTGAAAGGTATTTAAATATAGCAAACCAGAAATTTTGTCCCTTAGATCCGATGGTATGCAAAAGGACAAATGCTGAAATGCACATGAATCTACTTGATGTTTTATGATGCTTAAATGTAAGACAAATGCATACACAAATATAAAATAATGACAATACAACGAGCAACCACTCACGAGGACTCGACACACTGGGGAAAGGTTCAAGACCAAGTAAGCAAGATAGTTCAGACATGACTAAAGATGCTTATCGAGGAAATCTTTCACACAGGGGACGCAAATTCCACCAGGGAATACACATCCTCATTGGGGAAAAGAGATACGAACCTCATTGGAGATAACCAGATGAGGAAGCCCACCGGGAAAGATGATAATTCTTCACTGGGGAAAGAAAGAAAAGAAGCGCAAACCACACTGGGGAAGGAATCCGCTGGGGAAAACTTCGTTGGGGAAAAAATCCACTGGGGAAGAAAAATCTTCATCGGGGAGAAGACGGAACAGAGACACGAACCTCACTGGGGATAACCAGATGAGAAAATTTCCTATAACGAAGAGTTCAAATGGGATCCTCGGGAAAAGGTTAGAAACAAGACCGGGCGTGCAAGGGAGGTTAGTATCCACTAATTCTCCGAGACTTGACTGGAAAAGCAAAAGCTTCAACTGGG
The DNA here is from genome assembly GCA_963859935.3 of Lathyrus sativus. Classification (NCBI taxonomy): domain Eukaryota; kingdom Viridiplantae; phylum Streptophyta; class Magnoliopsida; order Fabales; family Fabaceae; genus Lathyrus; species Lathyrus sativus. The sequence continues at coordinate 91,320,921 of OZ012738.1, forward strand.
GAGACTGGTGACGACCAAAATGACAAACAACTTCAAACAGGGCTAGTTTCCACTAGACTTACTGGGGATATGGTGACGACCAAAACAATAACGGTTTCTAAGAAGTGCTAAATATCACTAGACTTCCTGGGAATATGGTGATGACCAAATCGAAGTTCCAATTACAATTGGGAATTCCAAGCAATGTTGTTTAAACAACAGGACTCTGGCTGGGGATTGGTAGCAACCGACTAATAACAATTAGTTTTCAAGCAATGCCAGTAACCACTGGTCTTAGAGGAGACTAGTGATGACCGAATCAGGATATACCAATAACAATTGGTTCTGGACAATGCTAGTGACCACTAGACTTAACTGGGAATTTTGGTGACGACCGAGTCCAGGGAGACCAATGACCATTGGTTTTTTCAAAGAGTTTGGTAACGACCAGAGGATAACAATCTGCTTTAAGAGGTGCCAACAACTATTGGACTTAGGTCAATTGGTGACGACCGAACTAGGTATACCAATAACAATTGGTTCTGGATAATGCTAGTAACCACTAGATTTTCCAAACAAGGCTAGTGACCAATAGACTTATAGAGATTGGTACTAAACGAATCAAAGGGTACCAATAACAATTGGGTCTGAGGGTAAGACTAGTAACGACTAGGTTCAGAAAGACTGGTAATAACTGAATCAAATGGGGTACCAATAACAATTGGATTTGAAGGTGATGCCAATAATCATTGGACTTTTAGGGAATTTTGGTGACGACCAACTCCAATGTCAACGACCATTGGTTTTTAGAGGGCAATACTAGTAACCACTAGATTTTTAGCCAAATTGGTGAAAACCGAATCAAAGGGACTCCAATAACAATTGGTTTGCTTTATAACAGAATCAGTAACAACTGGGTTTGAAAAATAGTTGGTAACGACTAAATCAAGATACCGATCATGATTAGTTCTAAACGTGTGCCAGTGGCCACTAGTCTTTCAAAGTTTGTTGGTAACGACCAAATCGAAGATGAAAATTGGTAACAAACCCCCTGTTGGTGTAAATTGGATATTGCTAGTCACCACTAGCTTCCCCATGAAAATAAGGAACCCCAGGATGTCGACTTTGAAGCGAACTTGGTAATAACAAGTTACAGATAAAGGTAATGACCGAAGGATCTCAATGGCAGGAATGCAAACAAATGCGTATGCTGGCATGATGTCGTATGCAAGACGCAGACCGACCCGTAGGAACAAAGGAAAGCAAAATAAAGAGAGAACTCGTCATGTTGAGTTTCAAAATGCCTTAAGTCGGGCGATGCTTCCTTCTTTGGTGTAGATAACAATCTTTTCTCAATAATATCTTCGTAATTCTGCAGAGAAGAAGTCTTAGCTTAAGAGCTAGAATCGCTGTCAGACACCTCTAGCTTGGTCAAAGGTAACAGCAACTTCCACAACTTCGAGAACTGTGTAATATCATCACATTACCTCTAGAATTTTCAAACATTTTGTCAAATCATGTTTTCCTTTTTTACAAAACAAGACTTTAAGCTTTTCAAAACACTTTACTTTCATGAAAATTCTTATTAACAAATAAGTGAAATTGCATAACAAAAATAGCGGATCATAACAATGATTTGGCCAAAAATTTAATTTTATTGATAGACAAGAGCTTTACAAAAGGCAAAGCCTTGGGAATTTTATAAGTTTGAAAGAAAATGGCAACAGAAAAGATTACAGAATCCCATAATAATCCGGTCCTTCCGACTGCCAGTTCACTTGCTTTGCTGCTTCTGACGAGAACAACAGGCATTGACCTTTCTTCTAATATTCTGCATAGGACTCTGCCAGCTTTCAAACATTGGGCTTTCTTCTTGTCGAGGCACTGAAATCCCCTTCCTAGGTATTTTGTTTCAGCCGTAGTACTTTCTTACTGCGTCTGAGTTGATGGGATACTTGAGTTGTTCGCCTTCCATTGTTTCGAGAATCAGAGATCCTCCGAAGAAGACAGTCTTTACAACGAAAGGGCCATCGTAGTTGGGCATCCACTTTCCGCGCATATCCTTTTGAGTTTGTAGGATTTTTCTCAACACAAGCTTTCCTTCCCTATACTCTTTGGGACGAACCCTTTTGTTGAATGCTCTGATCATCCTTTGTTGATAGATTTGACTGTGACACATGGCCGTCATTCTTTTCTCATCAATGAGGTTCAACGAATCAAATCTTTATTTTTTCCACTCATCTTCATCCAACTTTGCTTCCGTCAAGATCTTTAAGGAAGGTATTTTGACTTCAATGGGTAACACAACGTCCATCCCATACACTAAGGAAAAGGGAGTTGCCCTTGTCGAAGTGCGCACCGATGTTCGGTATCCGTGCAAAGCAAATGGTAGCATTTCGTGCCAATCTTTGTAAGTTACGACCATCTTTTGTATTATCTTTTTGATGTTTTTGTTTGCAGCTTCAACTGCACCATTCATCTTAGGTCTGTAAGGGAACGAGTTGTGATGTTTGATCTTGAAATCGTCACAAAGTTCCTTCATCGTTTTGTTGTTCAAATTCGACCCGTTGTCAGTGATGATCTGGTTAGGGATACCATATCGGCAGACGATCTCCTTTTTGATGAAGCGTGCAACCACTTGCTTTGTCACGTTTGCATATGACGCTGCTTCCACCCATTTGGTGAAATAATCGATTGCAACAAGGATGAAGCGATGGTCGTTGGAAGCTTTTGGCTCTATTTCTCCAATCATGTCTATGCCACACATTGCAAAAGTCCAAGGTGATGTCATCACATTGAGAGGATGTGGAGGGACATGCACTTTATCGGCATAAACTTGACATTTATGACACTTTCGAGAGAAGAGTATGCAGTCTGTCTCCAAAGTTAACCAGAAGTAGCCTGCTTTTAAGATTTTCTTAGCCATGGCGTGGCCATTCGCATGGGTGCCGAAGGTTCCTTCGTGTACTTTGGTCATTATGAGATTCGCCTTGTTTTCATCGACGCATCAGAGTAAGACCATGTCATGATTCCTCTTGTACAAGGTACCATTACTGATGAAGAATTTAGATGACAATCTTCGTATTGCTCTTTTGTCAATTGTGGACGCGTCAGTGGGATACTCTTGATTTTGGAGGAAATTCTTGATATCGTGAAACCATGGCTTCTCATCAGATTCTTCGTCTATTGCCATGACGTATGCGGGAACTGCCCTTCTTTCGATGCGGATCAGAGGTGCCTCGTTGACAAACTGGACCTTCCACATTGATGCCATCATGGCCAGCGCATCGGCAATATGATTTTCTGCTCTTGGTACATGCTTGAAGGTAATTTCATCGAAATATTCAGCCATCTCTAAGATGTGGGTCTTATAAGGGATCAATTTTTCATCTCTGGTTTCCCATTCTCCTTTGAGTTGGTATATCACCAAAGCAGAATCACCAATTACTTCCAAGATTTTGATGCGGAGATTAATGGCAGCTTCCAACCCTAGGATGCAGGCTTCATACTCTGTAATGTTGTTTGTACATGAGAAACAAAGTCGGGCTGTGACCGCAGTGTACCCTCCAGTTGGATTTTTCAGAACAGCTTCGATGCCATGTCCATTTTTGTTTGACGCTCCATCGAACATCATCTCTCAGCGGGATCCCGGCTTGGGACCTTCTTCTGGACCAGGCTCTGATTTCGTGCGCTGAATATATATCACGTCTTCATCAGGAAAATCAAATTTGAGTGGTTGATAATCCTCCATAGGATGCTCTGCGAGGTGTTCTGACAAGACACTTCGTTTGATAGATTTTTGCGCAACATATTGGATATCATACTCTGATAAGAGCATATGCCATCTGGCTAATCTTCCTGTTTGAGCTGGTTTTTCAAAGATGTACTTGATGGGGTCCATCTTAAAAATCAGCATTGCAGTGTGACAAATCATGTACTGCCTCAGACGTTTGGCGGCCCATGCCAACGCACAACATGCTTTTTCCAGGGGAGAGTAACGACTCTCGCAATCAGTGAACTTCTTGCTTAGATAATAGATTGTGTGTTCTTTGTTTCCTAACTCATCAGTCTGACCTAAGATACAGCCCATTGAATTCTCTAGCACCGTCATATACATGAACAAAGGTCTTCCGGGTACTAGAGGAATCAACACTGGAGGTTCTTGCAAGTACTGCTTGATTTTCTCAAATGCGGCTTGGCAGTTTTCATTCCATACCACCGTTTGATCTTTTCGTAACAACTTGAAGATCGGTGTGCAGGTAGGGGTCGGATTGGAGATGAACCTGGAGATGTAATTCAGACGTCCAAGGAAGCCTCTGACTTGTTTCTCAGTCTTGGGAGCAGGCATCTCCTGGATTGCTTTAACCTTGTCGGGGTCTACCTCAATTCCTCGCTGACTAACGATGAAACCAAGTAACTTGCCTGAGTGAACTCCGAAGGTGCATTTTGCTAGATTTAATCTCAGTTGATACTTTCGGAGTCTCTCGAACAACTTTAACAAATGATCCAAGTGGTCTTCTTCACTTTGGGATTTTGCAATCATATCAACCACGTACACTTCGATTTCATTGTGCATCATGTCGTGAAAGAGTGTGACCATAGCTCTCTGATACGTTGCCCCTGCGTTCTTCAAACCAAAAGGCATTACCTTATAACAATAGGTGCCCCATGGTGCTATGAAGGTTGTTTTCTCCATGTCATATGGATCCATTTTTATCTGGTTATAACCAGAAAATCCGTCCATGAACGAGAAAACCGCAAAGCTTGTTGTGTTATCCACCAAAGTATCAATGTGCGGTAGAGGGAAATCATCCTTCGGAATTGCTTTGTTTAGATCCCTGTAGTCGACGCACATCCTGACCTTGCCATCCTTCTTCGGGACTGGTACAATGTTTGCCACTCATTCTGGATACTTGGATACTGCTAAAAAGCTGGCATCAATTTGCTTTTTGACCTCATCTCGGATTTTAAGCGCCATGTCTGGTCTCGACCTGCGAAGCTTTTGTTTGACCGGAGGACATTCTGGCTTTAGGGGGAGCTTGTGCATGACAATGTCGGTATCCAATCCTGGCATATCTTGGTAGGACCAAGCAAATACGTCAACAAAATCTCTGAGGATTGTTATCAGCTTGTCTTTGATTTTTGGCCTTAATGATGCCCCGATTTTGACTTCTCTTTTGTCTTCCTATGACCCCAAATTGATGACTTCAGTCTGCTCTTTGTGGGGTTGGAGATAAACATCTTCGTATTCAGCCATCCTCTTTAACTCTTCTGGGACTTCTAACTCTTCGTCATTCTCTTCTTCAGCTTGGAAGACAAATGAACCGCTAGTAGAAGGAACCGAAGGATCATAGGATTCTGCGGTTGATGGAGGTATTCTGCATGTTTTATTTTGGAACAATTAGGCACACACACACAGACATGCAGATGAAGGGTTGTTTTTTTTTAAAAGGTTGCCAATTTTCTTTTAACAAAAAGAGTGAGAATGATGCGCAAAACAAATAACAAGAGTTTTAACAAAAACAATTTTCATTAATGATTTTCAAATTTAGCAAAGTGGCCCAATACAAAATAATTCGCAGGCCTTGGGCATGACCAGGAATTCTTTAAAGAAAAACACAAAGCTAACAAGAAGAGTGAATTACTCTAAAGGTAAAAAGATGGGAACTTCCACAGCCTCCCAGTTGTGCAGAGCTGCTCCTCCCCTAGTTATTAGATGATCCATATTACCATCTTCATCTTCAGCAATAATGGCGTTGACTTGCATGCCGCCACTGGTGAATATCTCATTCAAAGACTTCTTCTTCATGGTGCTTTCTTCAGGCTCGCCTTCTGGAGTTGGTTTGTAACCCAACCCTTGTCGATCATGTTTGACTCGAGCATTGACTTTGATGACTTCTCCCCATCCCAATGGGACTCCAGCTTTCAGTGCTGCCTTAATACTTTGAGCAGAGGTAAATGATGGCCCTTGGGTTATGTCTGATTCATCAACCAGAATAGCGTGAGCTATTTCTAGTTCTTGGAAGGCCGTCTCGAGGGAATCTTCATTAGCCTCAATATACCAGAATGATGACAAGTTTCTCACCATTAAGTCTTCTTCTCCATGAACGATGACCAGCTGGTCATTCACAACAAACTTCATTTTTTGGTGGAGAGTGGAAGTGACAGCGCCAGCTGTGTGAATCCATGGTCTTCCCAATAGACAACTGTAGACCGGATTTATGTCCATCACCTGGAAGGTGACTTCGAAGATTTGTGGTCCAATTAGGATAGGAAGATCAACTTCTCCTATCACGGTTCTCCTGGATCCGTCAAATGCCTTGACTATAAGAGAGGTTGGTCTCATGGTAGCACCTTGATATGCCAGCTTGGACAAAGTCCTTTTAGGCATTATGTTGAGTGTTGATCCTGTGTCGACAAGAACTCAGGACATTGTATCTTCTTCACATTTGACTGACACATGTAAAGCACGATTGTGCTTACGCTTCTCAGCTGTCAGGTCGTTATCATCAAAGCTCAAAGTGTTGCAGGCAGTGATATTTGCTACAACGGAGTCAAACCGCCCTGCTGTAATATCTTTAGTGACATGGGCATGTGTCAAAATTTTGAGCAATGCCTGGCGGTGTGCTGGAGAACTTAAAAGCAAAGCCATGACCGAGATCTTGGAGGGTGTTTGGTTTAATTGGTCCACCACCCTATAATCACTTTGTCGAATGATTCTCAAGAATTTTTCTTCATCGTTCTTGAGACTTTCTTTTCCTCTAACTAAAGGTTCTTTGGCGGTGGCTGCCTCTGGAACAGGCTTCTGAGGAACAGGCGTTTTTTGAACAGAAACTATTGGTGGAGGAGCCTCACTATATGTTCTAGGTTGATAGACGCGACCACTCCGGGTCATTTTGCTTCCACTGGCAATGTTGGCCACACTTACTGGTTTCTTTTCTTTGAAAATTTCCTCACACCATGAATAGTCTTATTTTGGTGTCACGGCTCTTGGGTGAGGCTTGGATCCTCCCCTCGGCTCAAACCTAGTCTGTCCCCTCTGGAATTTCAGGGGTGCATCATCGCGAAATACTGGCCGAATGTTCTTGTTGTTGTCGTTGTTATCATTCCTGAATACAGCTCTTTTGTTGGGCTCTCCTAGTATATTAAACACAGGTTCGATGACCGCCACATCTTCTTTCTTTTTTCGGCGAGCGATTTCTATCATTCCCTGTTCAATCATAGCCCGAATGTCCTTTTTCACAGCGTCACAACCCTCAGGATTCAGCATACATTCTTTGCAATCTTCGTGAGATGTCTTGAGTGACCATGCCTGAGCGAGGCGTTTGTGTAGGTCTGCTAATGGCACTTTGATCTCACCAACAGTAGTAACTTTCTTGTCTTCTGACCCCTCCCCTTCTTCAGTAATGGCGTTGACTCCACCATGATTTGGAAGAGGGTTGCTCTTAACGTTGGGGGGATTATCTTCGAAGGATAGAATTCTCTTTTCAATTAGTTCACAAACTAGATGCTGAAGGGCGAAGCATCCTTCGAGATCGTGGCCTGGAGCATTCTCATGAAATAGGCAGCGAGCATTTGCATTGTAATAGAACAGGAGTGGATTAGGTGGAGCACCTAATTTTCTTGTTTTAACCAGCCCTCTTTCTATTAGCATGGGAAACAGGTCGGTGTAACTCATTGGAATAGGTTGTATCTTTGGCCTATTTGCTTGATAATTTGCCCTTGGGACCCTGTTCTAAGGTTGTTGACCCTGCGGCTGCTGATATTGTTGCTGATTATTGGTGTGGTAATGTTGCTGATTGCCAGGCTGATACTGGTGCTGATTGCTGGATGCCCCGGGTTGGGGACCATGCTGTGAAGAAGGTTGAAAAACCGGGGTTATTGCTGCCACATATGATGGTTGGTACTGTTGGTGGTGGCTTCGTGAGCTCTATACTTTCTTTCCATATGTGATTGCACTCACCTCCCCCTCTTTCTTTTTGTGGAAAGTGCTGACGGGCTTCTTTGCTGTGCTGGCGCTTGAGGTAATATTTGGAGTGGTCACTTTTCCACTCTTTAAACCTGTTTCCACCTTGACTCCCACTGCCACAATATCAGAGAAATTTGTTGTAACACTGCTGATCAAACGTTCATAGAATTTTGGTTGAACTGTATCCACAAAGCAGTCTGCCAACTCCTTCTCAGTAAGGGGAGGCTCTACTTGTGCTGCAGTTTCGTGCCATCTTTGCACATACTCCTTAAAGGTTTCAGTATTTTTCTGCGTCATGCTGAGAAGCTGACGGCGGTCGGGAGCTAGGTCCATGTTGTACTTGTACTGTTGAATAAAAGCATTTTAAAGGTCTTGGAAACTGTGGATTTTAGCTTGATCTAAACCGAGATACCACTTAGCCGAAGCCTCTTTAAGACTATCTTGGAAACAGTGTACTAACAGTTTGTCATTTTCAATATGCGGAGCCATCCGCCTACAGTACATGATTAGGTGCTCTTTAGGACAAGTGGTCCCCTCATATTTGTCGAAGATTGGCATTTTAAATTTCTGAGGAAACACCAATCCAGATACCAGACATAGATCCTTGGCATCAGATCCAAAGACATGATTTCCTTCAATGACCCTCATCCTTTTGGCCATGATGTCCATCTCTACTCTCAATTTTTCGTGTTTTTCGTCCTCAGCTCCAAATCCATCGGGTATATCAAAGATTGGCTGTTGATTGGCGAAAACTGGTCGTACCGTGGTAGGCCCACTTGCTGGAGTGAAAATGGGGTTTATGATCATTGAGTCGAACAAGGGATTGAGACCTGAACACTGCATGTTGTTGAAAGGTGGCACAAAATCCCGGGACATGTCATAGGGAAACTCTGCTGAAGTAACAGGAGCTATTGTGACATTGGCTGCTGCTGTGGCAACTTCGGAGATCACTGTAGGTTGTGTATCCATTTTTGCTTTGATTATGTTGAGGACTTCCATGATCTGGCTGACGTCCCCTTTGATCCCTTCAATGTCATTATCCATTTGATCGAACCTTTGGTCGTTATCTGCCATCTTCTTTTGAGCTTGGGACCGTGTGTTGTATCTGTGGGTACTCAGCGTGACTCCTTATCTCCTTCTGGACAAGAACAAAGGATGAGCTGCGGAACCCAAATGCAGGACTGATGCAGGATGACATGCAAATACAAATACGGATGCACAAACCATTCAAGGAAACTCAAAATTTTCGTTTACAAACACAAAATTAGACCAACATGTAACGACATGCTTAAAAAGCATTTTTCATTTGATAGCTGGAAATCTATTACAATAGAGTGGCCTTTGCTAAAAAGCAAGACCTTTCTTACAAGGAAAATGAAAGTAAATGCAACAAACAGGATTTCAATCCTTTTTAGGGAAAGCAGGGAATGGTGAAACAAAGATCAATCCAACAAGACGATCCTTCTCCTTCTTGAACTCTGACATGAACTTGATCATGGCGGATAATCTCCCTCAGGTCTTCGTTTTCTCTTTGCGCTTTGACCAAAGCGTATCTTAGCTCTTCCCTAGTTGCGGGGATCTCAGGCTCCATGGTTATCTCATAGTCATGAGTGTAGAACATGTTTAAGGAAATTTCTTTTGACCATAGCAGGTACCCTCTGGTGGTTAAAAAGCTTGCATTCTCCATTGGAGTTGGGCCTATGAGGTGTGGATCTCTTTGAGCGTATTGAGCGTTTTCTTCTAGTTCTTGGTTGCGACCTGTCTCACAGAAGCGAGGCCTCAACAGTTCTGGTTCAGGCTCTGGTCCGGTAGGATACCCATGTTGATGCCAAGCGAGAATAGGATTATAAGTGATCACCCCTTCTATCCCAACGAGAGGCACATTAGGGAAATCTCTGTAGCTAGAAATCATGACTTGGTCACCGATGCTGGTGTCATACCATGTGATATCATGGTGTCTGAGAGTGACGAGTTTAGAGACCCATGCGCTTTTGGTAGGAAGCCTCCAAAGGATGTGGGTCATTGGCAGATGAGAAGTAAACCATCGGTCGAGTAATGCAAGACAGCATGAGAATTGCCCACAATCATACAAGACGAAACAATGAATAACTACATAAGTGTCAGTCAATATTGTGTTGACCGGATTTTTGAGGATCAAGAGGCGGATCGCCTCTTTGCTGATGAAGTCGTAACTGCTTGGGAACAGATATAGTCCATATATTAGTAGTGCCATAATTGCTTCAAAAATGCCCAGGTTTCTGCTTTCATAATGATACTCAGCCATCTCCATTAGAGGTCTGGCATCCATTCCATACCATCCTCCTTTCACTCTCATCGGTGGTAAGTCTTCCAGCTTGATATGCAGGGCTTTAGCTAAGTTCCTTTTCTTTGGTTTTCCATAAGGGAGCATAAAAGTCCATGGAATCTTTAAGTAAGCATTATACTCCTCGAGGGTCGGGAGTAACTGAAAGTCTAGAAACACAAAGCAGTGGTAAGTTGTATGATAGAATTCAACCAAGGCTTGCAACATGAGCTCGTTGATTGGAGCGCTTATCAATGGCAATAGGTCCCCATATTTGACTATGAAAGCAGCAGGGTTTCGGACAAGTCTCATTAACATCCTTAGACGGCCCAATCTCAGATCTGGAACTCGAAGCATGTCTCTTCTTACCATGTTGTTGTCTGCAAAGAAAAAGATGAATTTCCTTGAATGGTTAGAAGAAGTGCAAATGCAAATGCAAATGATTGTCATGGAACTCAGATATTTTCGAACATCAGAAGTCGTCATTTCATTGATTAACAAAACGGATTACAAAACATTGTTTCCTCTTATAAGAGTTTTAAATAACAACTAAATGAATCCTATAAAGGTTCTCCTAGCAGCCTGAGGTTGAGCTTCTCGATCTTTCTTTCCATCTGAGTTTTCTCAAAGATGAGTATGTCCACAATTATCTTCCATGGATTAGACTGAGGCTCGTAAGGTTCTTCTAGTGCTTTCCTCTTCTTACAAGAGAGGATTTCTTCATCTTTCAACTGGAGTTGTCTCTAGAGCTCCGCATTTTCTTCGACGGCTATTTGATACTTGTGCTTCCAAGCTTCTTCAGTTTGATGTGCTTTGACCAAAGCAATTTTCAACTTTTCTTCTTCAGACATGAAGACCAACGGGCGTTCTTCCTTCAAGGCCATAGGCTCTTGCTTAGGATATAGCATCCTTAGTGTGACGGCTCTTTTTCGAACCCATTGGAGGTAAGGTTCCAAAGAGACACATTTGAGTCTTCCAAGATCCTTCTTCCCTTTCTTGTGTAGATGCTTCCAAGCTTCTAGAATTTTCTCTTTTAGTCCTTGACTATCTTCCCCTTCTTTGAAGAAGATGCTTTCCACTTGAACACTTTTGGGTTTATCCTTTAGAGGGTATCCCAATTGTCGGCGGGCGAGTATTGGATTGTAGCTAACCCCTCCATTAATGCTGAGAAGAGGTACATTGTCGAATTCCCCATAATTATCAATAATCATCGTCCCATCATAATCACGACTATACCAATCAATATCGGAATGGGTAAGAGCCATGATCTTTTGTGACCACCATCCTTTCTTTGGATCCCAAAAAGCGTTGGCTTTGGGCAAGTGTGAAGTGAACCACTTATACAATAAAGGAGCGCAACAAGTGATCATTCCTCCATTGTGAAAGTTCCTCAGATGAACAGAATGGTACGTGTCTGCTAACAAGGTAGGCACAGGATTCTTCTTCAAGAAAATTTTGATGGCATTGAGGTCCACAAAATTCTCAAAGCTCGAAAACAAGAATATACCATAGATGAGTAAGGCAAGAATAGCCTCGAATGCATCTATGCTTAAATGATCTGCATAATACTGAGCTTTTTCAACTAAGAATTTTGCCTTTAACCCAAAGACTCCCCCTTTTGTAATCAGATTCTTTTTTATATCAACCACTTCCAAACGTGTAGCTTTGGCAATATCTTGCTCTTTAGGGTCCTTCTCTACAATCGGAAAAGGAGAATCTTCAAGAATAGGCAATCCAATTAACTGAGAATACTCTTCTAGTGTGGGCACTAGCTGATAATTAGGAAATGTGAAACAGTGGTAGAGCGGGTCATAGAACTGGAGGAGAGTAGAAATAAGTCCACTATCCATCTTTATCTTCAAGAGTAGCAACAGCTTCCCATATCGGCTTTGAAATCCCTCTGGATCTATCACTAAGGTGCTCAACCTTTTCAAATCATCTAGGTTAAAACCCTTGTAAGTGTACTTCAAAGTTTTCTTTCTTTCACTGTTCATGACGACCTCTGATGTTCACAAACAACAAAGTCTGAGTTCCATGAAACCATATGATGATATGATGACATGATGATATGAATGCAAGATGCACAAACACAAACAAATGCACATGCACACAACACAAACTTAGGGTTAAGGACAAGCATGAGTCCAAAGGTCTACCCATCCCCAAAGATTTGTATTATGGATTGATTGTACCTGCCGAACGGGTTCTACAAAGTTCCCAGAGTCATCAACCCATCTTTCAGATATTATCAACTTCCCAAATTACTTGGTAATTGATAATATTCTCAAGAGGATCTCGTCTGAGTGTAGTATCTCGTATCAACTACTTCGGAAATACTTCCTTATAGTTATCGCACTACGTCCTAATAAGGCCAAAGTGGGGTAAAGTGTTTTCTAAAAGTCCACAGTGTCATGGGCTCCTTCGTTGAAAGTAGCATTGTTTTCACGAATACTCGATCAACAATACTAAACTTTTAAGAGGGCCTACACTGAGCAGTGGTTTCTCAAGTTAGCTTGGTCGGGAATCAACTCCCTATAAGCCTTCTTGAATATACCATCATCCTATCATAATTTCACTCAAGTTCGGGTATAGGACTGTCTCACCACTTAAAGCACCCAATACCCAACAGTTTAAACAAATATATTGACAAATATACATGTTAAGCAAATATTTACAAATATAGCATGCAATTAAACAAAATAGGCTAAACCCTCAAGTTCTAAGCATCCACTTCCCCAGTGAAGTCACCATTTCTGTTGCGGTGAGAATCATGATACCAAGCTATTGATTAAATTGAATCTTAAATTCTTTGAATTTACAACTGGACTTTAATTTATCCAAAGGAAAGGTCTAAAGAAAGAAAAACCCTTTTCACGATGTAACAACAACGCTAAGAGATTCGGGGATCGGGGGTTGGTTATGCATAGGGTAGGTATTCCACATCCTAAACATCTGTAGTACTCTACAGGAACCTTTTGTTTGTTTGCATGCTAAGTTTGCTAAATGTTTGCTAAGGTTTGGGATTGGGTAAAAGGTGGGGTAGGTTAAAACCTAAAGATAGTTTGTAAGTTTGCTCGCAAAGACATCAAGTCCTCTGCCTACGTATCCTAACTAGGATAGAATCAGAGCCATCGTAGCTCACCTTACAAGGGATGAAGAACACTTGATTATGATCAAGGTTCAAAAGGGAACAAACATATCCATGCTTGTGTAGAGTTTTACGAAACTCTCTAGATCTATGTTGAATTCTCAATAAAGGGAAGTAACTAATCATGTCCATGATTCTTAGATAGAGTTAACCAAACTCTACCTAATTCTATGTCGTGAGACTAATTGGTTCTATCTAGACCAAAAGGTGGGAGAAGGGGGAATGTTGCTCGTCAAGATATCGCATCTTGTGCCTATGTATTCCTATTGTCCAATGAGAAATCAGAGCGGTCATAGTTCGGGCACGAACTACAGAATAAGGATCTATTGGTTCTTTCCAGGCCAAAAGAGGGAAGAAGGTTCTATCCAAACCTATAAGTGAAAATCCTATTGGTTCTATCCAGAACAAAAGAGGGAGAAGGTTCTATCCAAACCTATGAGGTTATCCTATTGGTTCTATCCATACCAAAAGGGGGAAGGTTCTATCCAGACCTATGATGTTTAAATCCTATTGGTTCTATCCAGACCAAAAGGGGGAGAAGGTTCTATCCAGTCCTATGAGTTTAAATCCTATTGGTTCTATCCAGACCAACAGGGGAGAAGGTTCTATCCAGACCTATGAGCTTAGATCCTATTGGTTCTATCTAGACCAAAAGGGGGAGAAGGTTCTATCCAGACCTATGAGTTTAAATCCTATTGGTTCTATCCAGACCAAAAGGGGGAGAAGGTTTTATCCAGACCTATGAGTTTAATGAGCTATCTATCACCCATGGGTCAATAGAGAGACTTTCCTTTGGAAGGGAAAAGATGATGCAACTCGGATGAGAACTAAAGAGTTCCATCACTTGGGGAAAGTAAACTTAACAAAGCATAAACATTCACACATGATGAATATAAGGGATATGGTTACAACCAAGAATGATCAAGCATATTATAATAAGCAAGGATCTAAATCAGGATGAATGGTTACAACCAAAGCAAGCATTTAAGATATTACAATATTAATGATTTCAATCAAGATAGATGGTCACAACCAAAGCAAGTATCAAGATATTACAATATCAAGAAGGGTAAGTTCTTACAAGACTTAAGCATAAGGAAGTCACAACCACAAACATATCTTAACAAAGATGGCAGGGGATCTTAATAAAGATAAAGATGTATCTTGACAAAGAATGGTTTCTTAGAGCTTAAAAGATGCCATATGTAATTACAATTATCAAGCGTAATCAAATAATGTCACAACAAATGTAAGTGAGAAGTTTAAAAACTTCACGGGGAAAACTTTCAAGTTTTAAGAGAAGATCAAACACAAATGCTTACAAGCAAGAGTTTTAGTCAAACTCAAGTACACAAGAATGTTAACAAGCCAAAATCATAACTTTAAAATAAAAATCAAAAGAGAATAAAAATTAAAGTTTTGAAATGAATAAATGAGAGATAGGAAGGTGAAAACCCTAAAAACATTCATGGTAGCATGTGAAATGCAAGTAGAAAGTTCACATTTATGAGTTTTAGGTTTACCTCTTGAAGCAAGCTTAAGCAATAAGAAAACCAGAGATATTGAGAGCTCTTACAAGGTCTTAAAATGTTCCTAGGTTGATGAATAGATGCTTCAAACAACCTCCAAGCAAGCTAGTAGACGAAATGCCTTGTAAATGAAGGAAAAACTTTAAAGTCCAAAGGTTTCAAAGACCAACTCACTCAAACCTTGTTACATAAGTGTGGAAGTGATTTTTATAGCTTCAATACATCATATTTGATGTGTTTTAAGTGTTTCTTGAGTTGGAAAAAGTTTGGAAATGGTTTTGGAAGGTGTTTTGCAAAAATAGATTTTGAGGGATTTTGGAGACTTAGTGAGATTTTGCAAGAATTTGGTGATTGTGTAAGGGAGAGAGTTATAGATGGTTTATATCATAGAAATGGTGTGTTTTTGATGTAGGAATTTAGTTCTATTTATAGCCAAAGGCCTTGGAATAAGGTATGGGCAAAAGTGAAGCAAATTGCCAATTTTAACCTTCCATCATGAAAATCTTTGAGTTTTCCAATGCAATCTTCATACTTGTCTTTAAGACACTCTACTAAAATATTCTCTATGCCCTATATATTGTTTTCATCATGCTTGATAGGTTAGGAGGTGACTTATTGAAGTAAAGTTGATGATTTGACAATGGTAGCCACCTTTTTTCTCTTTCTTCACTATTCACTTTTGCAACTTGCATTAAATAATTATTTCCTTTGATCTTTGTGTCATTTTCGTGGGAATTCATATTAAAAATGTTCAATATCAATGCAAACATCATAAATAAGGTTTAGTCTTTGATTAGCATCAATTTGGAGAGGTTTTGGAATTAAAAAAACTCATGTTGACCTAGTTTTACGAATGAGAGTTTTTGCCGACTTGTAGATCTTGGTTCTCTCTAACCAGGAAGAGTTATGGAACCCACTTGTACTTTTCAAAAATCCCCAATTAGGTAATACAATATTTATTCTTGTGTTAGGAACTCATTCCCCTTGAAAATAGGTCAAAAACCCTTGTGTGGTTAAGGAGTTATGGCTTTGTCCTTTTCAAAACCTTAATTTCCCAACTTTTTGATTACTTATCAATTCTTGATCCAATGGTCACAAAACTTCATGGATAGATGTAATATGTCATCAGGACTATTTTTATTCCCATCTTGACGTCAAATTCCTCATGAGTGAAGAGTTGACTTTTGGTCAACCAAACGATCGATCGGTGGCTACCGAGTCGACTGTTGATGTTCCGGGTACTTTGAGGCCTTGAAATTTCTTGAGTAGACTTTACTAAGCCATAGGAACTTCATGGACCATGATCTCACCATTGGAACACCTTTTAAATCAAAATTCAAACTACGGTTGACTTTTCCTAATCGGGTATCCTGAACTGCACCGTTCTCAATTCCTGCGTGACAACCTCAAATTGCACTCATTATTGGTCCAATGTATCATCCTTGATCTTGTTTGAAGTTGTATCAATTCAAAACATTGATTGATCAAACCCTCGAAGTTTCAGTTTTGACGGTACGGAACCCTGATTCATCTGCAACTTAACAAAGACAAACTGAAAATGTGTTAAGGTTAGTTAATCAAGCAAATATGATCCTACAATGATGATGAGGATCTAAGGGGTCAAAATTTGGGGTGCAACAACCAGCATACCTACTCTGCAATGCCTCATAGAGCATCATAAAACAGCAAAAGGGTGAGAAATATTTTCATAATAACAATGCATATAATTACATATCTTAGCATAAACATACACATATTCAACATTCTCACCACAGTTCATCACAACTCACTCATATACATCACAATGTATGTATATATATATATATATATATATATATATATATATATATATATATATATATATATATATATATATATATATATATATATATATATATATATATATATATATATATATATATATATATATATATATATATATATATATATATATATATATATATATATATATATATATATATATATATATATATATATATATATATATATATATATATATATATATATATATATATATATATATATATATATATATATATATATATATATATATATATATATATATATATATATATATATATATATATATATATATATATATATATATATATATATAACTAAGCATATTCATCATGCATACTTTCACAATTCTTATCGTTCCACATAAACATATATATTCATGTTTATTCATTAATGCACAATTATAAGGATGATAAATGCAAATCATAGAGACCGACTCACGACTCTATGCAAATGCAATGCGGTACCGACTCAATCATCTCAAGTTCACTCAGGAATTTATTGGAACCACCGCTCTCTATCAATGTAACTCCCCGTCGGGCCTATGATGTTCACCCATTGCTCACACCTCACATAGGCACACAATGTTTGTAGATTGCTCACACCTTACATAGGCACACAATCTGATTGCTGACACCTCACCTAGGCACACAATCGTTTTTAATCATCGCTCACACCTCACATATGCACACGACGTTAAAACGGATTCTCATTAGAATCACACAACACAAGAATGTACGTCATTATGCTTCATATGCAAAATGACTCAAGACACTCTTGAAATGCATACATATTCACAATATATTTATGCATTCATCTCATTCTATCACATACAATCTATATACATTCACAATATATTCCACAGTCTAGGATTCACGTCATACGGCTACCCACAACATATCATATAACAGCACACAAGCTACACGTTATATATCGAAAGCATACATTATGATAACAAATCAAACGCACCCGTTAACGACAGTAAAAGTTGACAAAATGACACATTTCGAATTTTATGATATAATTGGATCATACACTGACATCAAAACCATTTTTCCTGGAAAGAACATCTCTTTAACTTTCCAACGCTTCGAACGGGGACTAAAACCGACTTACGGATCAAAAGATATGAATTTTCGAAGTTTTCTGAAAAATCAGAATTTTGCCTAAAAACTTCAGAGTTTTTCGAAGTTTTCCGAAAATCCGACCAATTCAATTCTTTTCTTCGAAACAAACACATACTCATACTCACCTAACATATAGCAGTGAATTAGAACCATTAAACACGATTTCTATGACGTCCGATTTCCACTCAAATCTCAAACCCTCAATTATCCAAAAATGTCAAAAGTTACGAAATCACCTGAATTCAATCAAACAAGTTTCAATAGTCACGGCCTAACATTCCTCGACTAAACTATGCAATTTATTTTGAATTCTAACCGTGAAAATATCGGTTTCTATCGATTTTACCAATTCGACCTAAAATGGAAGTATGTGAAAAAAACAACCAAAACAATCCAAACAAAACCATACATAATCATACACAATGATAAGATAACAATATTTCACACCCTTACCTGACCAAATCAATTCCTAGAAGTGTTCTTGATGATTTTCTAAACTTTCTCTCTTTTCTTCTCTTTTCTTTTTTCTTTCTCTTCTCTTTCTTTCTATTTCTCTTTTCTCTCCTTTTTCTCTCTTATATCTTTCTATTCTATTTCTTTTCTATTACTTTTTCTCTCAAAATATCTAATAATTTATATTCTCACACAAAATTTCTAACTTAACATTAATTAAGAAAATATCTAAAATACCCTCCAACCTAATTTCCTCGAAAACTCTCAAAAACGATAAAATAACACAATATTTAAACATAACATAGTAACACACCAATTCCACAAATAAAATAATAATCACCCAAATAAAATAAAAGACTCAACAAAAATGAGAAATCAGAATCGGAGCGTTACACGTGTATCCTCAATTGCCTTGTGTGCATATTTGGTTTCAACCTTTGAATAAGGAGTCAACCGTGGACTCCCTTTAATCCTACGTCCCAGATCTTCCTTGAGGTCAACATGGGTTGACTATGATTCTGCGTGAACCACAGGGCCAGCCAGATCTCCTTTTGATTTAGGCATTGGTTCTCTTTACTTTTTGCACCATTCTTTGTGGCCCTGCATGTCATTTTTAAACTAAACTCAGTTCAATATTTCTTTTGCTTATACACCCCCCTTCACTTTTTCTTTTCCTTTTTCTTTTCTTTTGATTTTCATTTTATTTTTTTATTTTCCTTTTATGATAAAAATCCTCAAATTAGTTTTTACACATTTTAATGTCTTAGGATTTTTTCCATTTTATTATTTTTATTTTTAAATTTATTTTCCTATTTTATTTGTGTAAGGTGTTTACCAAACTACCCTTGGGTTAGGTTTTGCATTTTGATACCTTTGTGAAGGCTTTCTTGAGCCATGCTTTCCATTTTATTTTGACATATGTTTCAGCTATATTTGGATGCTGGTTTTGTGCTTTGATGATCTATTATTGGTTGATTTTTATTTGGTTTTGTTTGACCATCGATTCTTGCTCGATTAGTTGAATGTTTGATCTAGTTTGATTCATTTATTGATTTTTCCTTACCACTTTTGTTGTGATGCTTTGCTACATGATTAATAAGACACATTACATGATTTTGAACATTTTTGTGGATTTTATTTTCCTTTGTTGATATTTTTGGATGAAGCATCAAAGTGTGCTTATTTTAACTATGAACTTGTGTATGTCTTGCCATGATCTTTTGAGTTTGGTTCTTGGATGACTCAATGAGTGTTTGATGATCTTTATTGGCTTTTGTCAACATGTTTTAGGTGTTGGTTTTATTGGGTTGAGGTCCATTGTGTGTTTCTTTTGCTTCATTTGCCTTGAATGACCTTATACTTCTCACATGAGCAACTTGAGTTTGTGTTTGCTTAACTTTGGTATTTCAATTTATGTTTGCCTCTTCTTGATTTTGATTATGGATTGAAATGTGAAGATTGATACATACTATTTGAGTTTGTTTCTAATTATAATGGATTGGTGTTTAATTATATATGTTTAAATGTCTCCTATCTTGGATTGACTTTGTTGTTTGTGTTTGTTCTTGGGGCATGTTTTGAGATCAACCTTTGATGATTCCCTTGTGTGTTCATAGATGAATTCTTGCCATGATAAACATGTTTTTGTTGTTGCCCCTATTTTATTTCATACCCTAATTTCACATGTTTGTTTAGTTGAAGTGTGTCTTGCTTGAGATAGTTGTTGTTTGTTTGGATATTGATGAGATGCATGCTTGACACTATTTATGTTTCTTTCTTTGATCTTTGAATAGAGTTGGCATGACATGATGTTACTACTTCCCTAACTTTTTTCCATCTCATTTGATTTTATCCTACTTTGTTTGATGATTGATGATATCTATTGTTGGACTTTGATGTCACTTGTGTGTGTTTGGGCAATTTGTTTTGCCACTTGGTTTTAACCTCTAACCTTTGAGTGTAGTTTAATATGTATGCATTCTTGTTTCACTTTGACATTATGTTGATGTGTACCTTGTGTGATTTAAGATCAATGTTTTCTTGTGTGTTTACTTTGCCTTTTGAGTTGAACTTCCATGAGTGTTTACTTGGTGTTGCTTCTTCTCCTTCATCTCATTCTTCTTTCTTCTCCTTCTTGTCTTGGGACTTGTCTAAGTCTTGAGTTTGTTTTCATTTGCAATTGATTAGTATGGTGTTTAATTGTGTTTGCTCACATGATCCCTTAGGATTCCTAGCCTCACTTAATTTCTGATTAAGGTGGGAGTAGGAGAGACATTAGGCTTTCAATCCTTTGCATGATAACAATTAGGATAGTCCCTTTTTGACCTCAACTTTAGGTCCATTGTTTGTATGATAATATTAGGTAGACTTCCTTTTCATCCTAACCTTAGGACCATTTTGTATGATAACATTAGGGTTTCCAGTTTCCCTTTAGTGTTTTCTTTGTGTTTAGTATATGACCTTCGGGCGATATGTGACGCATTCGCTCCTATGTCATAGTCTTTAGTGCAACGTGAATCTCAAACAAATTCAATTCACTTCTCTAAAACTCTTAAACCAAATTTAAACCTTTTATCCTTCGGGATTTGTTTCAAAATCATTTTCAGAAAAGAGTGTGTTACTTTTCCTCTCTACCGCAAACAGGCATCAACCCTATCTGCTGAAATGGGAGCTTAACGTCACTCATAAAAAACACTTAACCAACCAGTGGTCTAGTTTTCCCGAACTATGTTTGCTCTGATTTCTCATACTAGATGAGGATACATAGGCACAAGATAACGATGTCTTGGCAAGCAACCTTCCCCCCATCACCCGTAGTTTTCCAAACTACGTTGACTCTGACTTTCCCATTGCATGAGGGAATAGGTAGGCATAGGGTGGCGATGTCCTATCGAGTCTCCTTTTTTCTTTTCTATCCCCCGTTTAGCAGTAGCTTTTAGATAACTCACCCTTTGATTAGACAGCAAGCGTGGATCCCGTTGAGTACAATGGACGTGAGGGGCGCTCATACCTTCCCCTTGCGTAATCGACTCCCGAACACAAGATTTGGTTGCGATGACCTTATTTTTTCCCATTCTTCAGGTTTTTTTTCAATCATTTCATTTCCCTCTCTTTGGGATAAATAACGTTCGATGGCGACTCTTCTGTTTGTTTCCGCCGGTTTTTTTGCAGTATGCGATAACTAGCAACTCTGTTGGGGATAATTTGTTCCCTATGCGAGTCAATCCTAGCGCTTGTCTGTTTATGTCTTTGGGTGTTATATTTGTGCATATGTATGTTGTATTTGTATGTTTACTGTTGTATATCATTGCATTTGCATTTTATTTTCCGCACTTTATCATATTATGTTGTTGTGTTGTTGGGTGGGTTGTTCCATGAGAGATAAGCCCAATACACAAGATTGAGAATACACCTAGGATTAGTGTGGAGAGTAGTGTGGACTTGTGTGGCATCTTGACATGCAAGAGTCTACGCGAAATTCGTGTCCAGACGAGGTTTTCTTTGAAGATATCATATCCTGTGCATCTTGGACAGTTGAGGGGGTGTTGGATCTGAAAGCTAACGACTCTGGAGACCGTTCATCGGGAAGTCAGTTGATACCTTCTTGATTGACCATGATGCCAAACCAGAAATGGTGAACGTATCATTTTTCCTCGACCTGAGAGTTTGTGATACTGATGACTTGCATAGGATATCGTACCTTTCAAGACTAGAACCTACCTGTGAGAAGGATGGGTTTTGCAGGAAACTTTGACCTCCAACCAACCTGGTTTTTCTAGTTTTCTTGTCGGAGCGAACCTTTGACCTTGGATACTATTGGTTTTTTGTCTTGGATTTCTGGGTTTTCTTATTTGAGCAGAGCTATGGTTATATTCAGGCAATAGCACAACAGCATTGCATACCTTGATCCCCTTGTCTGCATTTGCATAATCATCCTGCATATTAATATTTCATGTGTATGTGTTCTCAGCTTCTCGTCTTTCCTTTGATTCTAGTAATCTTATCTATTATCAAGACGGAGGCTGAGTTAAAGAAGACCGTCATATACAAATTTCCATTGTCGGAGTTAGGAACTTTGTTTGGTCTGATTTTTATGGTTGATCCTGGCGTTCTTGAAGATTTCAGAAAGGATTATGGGAGGATTCTAAGTCTTGTCCGCAAAAAACTTCGAGCAAGAGGTTATCCATGCTTTGCTACAGTTCTATGACCCTCCACTATGCTGCTTCACCTTTACAGATTATGTCTTAGTTCCTACTTTGGAAGAGTTCGCTTTCATTTTGGGAGTTCCAGTCCTAGATGAAGTACCATTCTGTCATTTAGAGGAAGATCCTGACCTTGAGAAGTTTGTCAATGCTCTTTATTTGAGTAAGTCTGACTTGGTGATGACGTGGTCCACAGAAATGGAGCTTTTGGCTTTACCTTATCTTTCTTGGTGGGTAAAGCCCAGAAATATGCCAAAGAAGGTTGTTGGGTGGTTTTCAGCGTTGTTCTGGCTCTATGCATATATGGAACTATTTTGTTTCCCAACATACCAGATTTCATTTATATGGACACTTTCCACATCTTCGTTTCCAAAAATTCTGTACCCACTCTCCTAAGAGACTTGTACCACTCAGTACACTATAAGAATGAAAAGAGGAGAGGGAAGACGGTTTCTTGCTGTACACCGCTTTTCTACAAGTAGTTTATAGATCACCTTCCTCGTGTTGGAGCTTTTTTTGATACAAGGGTTACGTCCGAATGGTCAAAGAGGCTTATAGGTTTAACAACTAAAGATGTCATTTGGTTTAATCGAGATTTGCTTGGTGTAGAAATCATCTTTAGTTGTGGAAGCTTTCCCAATGTACCCTTGATAGGAAGAAAAGGAGGAATTAATTATAACCCTTCTCTTCCTGTTAGGAAATTTGGGTATGCCTTGAGAGGACCCCCCGAAGGATGAGGAAATGCAGGAATCTTTGTACTTCACAGGTGTAGCTGATTATTATATTCTGGCTAGAATAGAGGAAGCATGGGGAAAAGTTCATAAAAAGGGAAAACTCTCTTTGCGAAAAGGTGATTGTAGAGCTTATGACCCTTATTTGGAATGGATTCAAAAGAGAGCTGATAGGGTATTGTTGTCGTTTCTTGTTGAAGAACCCTTGTATACCCTGATAATTGAAGAGCCTACAACAATTGACATTTAGAGATACAACAAGCTTTGGGCAAAAAAGGAAGAGTTGTGTAAATAAGGTGAAGAACTGAAGAAGGAGATCAACCAATTGAAAGGTGACAAGAATGAAGTTGTCTACTTAGCTAAAGTAAAGACAGAAACCTTGGCTAAGATGGAGAAAGAGTTGGCTGAAGAAATTTGAGTACGAGAACGAGTTGGTCAAGACCTAAAGAGTACTGATAGTATCCTCAATCATAAAAAGAAAGAACTAGATAAAGCTTATGTAGAAATACCTAAGTTCAATGATCATTGGAACGCTACAGTGACCGCCAACAAAGGATGAGAGGATGAGCTTCACAAGCAGATTGACAATTTAAAGATATAGCTCAAATTCAAAGGGAAAGAAGTTTCAACAGGATCATCCCGTAGATATGCAAGTGAACAGAAACTTAAAGAAACTCTGTCAGCATTTAAGGAACTCAAGGTGATGGCAGAACTGAAGAGACCAAGACTTGAAGATGCCTTTCGAGAAGATGCTTAGGAGGATTATGTTGAAGGTTTGAAGGATGACATCTATAGAAGAGACTTCCTCATCTAGGAACTAATTGCAAGGCCTGAACATCCAAACACAAAGGAGTTGCTAGAAGAAGCTCAAACTTAGTACAAGGACTACAATGATTGAAGAAAGTTGTTTGACGTTGTATCTCATTAGTCTTTTCTCTTTTCTTGTCTTGTATTTTGACCATCACCAGATCGGTTGGATAGGGTTGTAGGCTTGTATGCAATTGCATTTCCTGCTGGAGATTTGTATACATTAACTTTTATTCTCATTTTACTTACGAGAGGGGCTTTTGATCCTTCCATTTATCTCTATTATTTGTGGAACTAGAATCAAGGGGGAGATCTCCCTAAAACACATATACATGTTTGCATTTTGCATTATCATTTTCATTTGTATAGCAGGTGTCCCCGGAGACTTCATCCTTATCTTTGTTTGGTTTTCTGTACTAGTTGACAGGATTGCAGATTCTGGTTTCCACAGATATTCTACACGGGGAAATCAACGAAGATTTATGGATCATGTTCAGAACGAGCTCCAAGAAGTCAGAGACTGCATGGCACAGTTCATGGAAATGATGCAGAACATGGCCAACGGGAAGGAACAATTAAGAACCTTGGTTCAGTCGTTAATATCACGAGTTGATGGTAACGATGTTCTACATGGAGGGACTGCTACTATTCCTCCTTCTGTTGATGGTAGCATTCCTCAAGAAAATGGTATTCCTACAGTTGTTAACCCTCTGGGCGGAGATCATCAAGGTAGAGTTCATATAGGAGGTTCTGAAGGTAGCGTGGGCGTTGTACAAGGAACTGTTGGTCCCCAATGGGAAGAAGATAATCAAGATGACGTCTTTTCAATGAGGGATATGGATGTTAGTCTTCCCTCAGAAGCTGACAAGAGATTTAAGTTAATTGAAGAGAATATGAGAGCCTACGAGAACCAAAACTCTTTGGGACTCAACATGTCAGATTTGGGACTTGTACCAGGGGTCAGAATTCCCCCGAAGTTCAAGGTACCATACTTTGACAAGTACAAAAGGACAACTTGTCCTAGAGTAAACCTCTGAGCTTATTTCATAAAGATGTCCGCATATTCAGACGATGAAAATTTATTAATGCATTTCTTCCAGGACAGTTTATCAGGTCCCTCTCTAGAATGATATATGGGTTTAGAGAGGACGCACATAAGAAGTTGGAGGGAGTTAGGGGAAGCTTTTGTTCGCCACTTTCAGTATAATAGTGACTTGGCGCCAAATAGGTTGCAACTGTAAAATTTGTCGTAAAGAAGCAATGAAGGGTTCAAAGCGTACACCCAGAGGTGGCGAGAACTGGAAGCTAGTGTTCAGCCGCTGTTGATGGAGCAGGAATTGGTTGATATGTTCATGGCTACATTGCCATGGACATACTATGAAAAATTAGTTGGTTGCATGTCTGGGAGTTTCTAAGATTTGGTTATGGGAGGGGAGAGGGTAGAAAGTGGTATCAAAATAGGGAAGATATAGAATGGGGCAGGATCCTCGTCAGGAGGGATGAAAAATCCATACAATGGAAATCCAAAGAAAAAAGAAGGAGATTCCAGTTTAATATCATCTTACAGAGGTAAAGGTCGGACGCAGCCTCATTATCACCAACAGGTTTCCATTGTAGCCATCTCGGCTGCACCACAGCAAGAAGTTAATGCGCCTCGTCGTTACCAAGACAGGGGAAGAATGGCTAACAGACAATTTGAGAGACCACCAATGCCTTATTCTCAATTGTTACAACATATGTTGCAATTATAACTTATTTAGAAAAGAACCTTGGCGACACTCATCGGTGCACCTCCTTCGGGTTACGATGCAAATTCTAGGTATGAGTTCCACTCAGGAGCCCCTGACCATCATATTACAAATGTAAAGCATTTAAGCATAAATTTTGGGATTTACTTGATTTGATGGTGATCAACTTTACTAATGAAGACCCGAACATAAATCAAAAGCCAATGTCGAATCATGGTCTCTAAGACTAATGTTGTGATAAAAGGGGAGAGGTTGAATTTGATTATGGATGTTAAGAAACTGAAGACCCCTTTAAGCTTTGTGAAGGATAAATTTCTAAAGGGATGTGTGTTTCCAGGTTGTTCATGTCGCAACTACGAAAAATAGCCGGCAGAAACAAATAGAAGAGTTGCCACCGAACGTTATTTATCCCAAAGAAAGGGAAAGGAAACAATCAAAGGAAACCTAAAAGAAAAGGAAAAGACAAGGTCATCGCAACCAAATATCGGGTTCGGGAGTCGATTATGCAATGGGAAGGTATGAGCACCCCTCACGTCCGTTGTACTCAATGCGATCCACGCTTGTTGTCTAATCAAAGGGTGAGTTATCTAATAACTACTGCTAAACCGGGGAAAAAGAAAAGAAGAGACTCGATAGGACATCGCCGCCCTATGCCTACATATTCCCTCGTGGAATGGGAAAGTCATAGTCGACGTAGTTCGGGAAACTACGGGTGATGGGGGAAAGTTGCTTGCCAAGACATCATCGTCTTGTGCCTACATTTCCTCATTTGGTATGAGAATTAGAGCAAACATAGTTCGAGAAAACTAGACCATTGGTTGGTTAAGTGTTTTTTTATGAGCAACGCTAAGTTCCCGTTCCAGCAGTTAGGGTCAATGCATGTTTGCGGTAGAATGGAAAAGTAGCGTACTCTTTTCTGAAAATGATTTGAAGAACAATCCCGAAGGATAAGGTTTGAATTTGGTTTGTTGGTTTTAGTGAAGTGGATTGAGTTAGTTTGAGGCTCACGTTGCACTAAAGACTATGACATGGGAGCGAATGCGTCGCATATCGCCCAAAGGGCATACACTAAACACTCTAGACAAGTAAGGAGAAACCCCTCACTCATCATTTCATATATACTTAAGGCTCGTAGCGTACAATGTTTGTCATTCTTTATTAAGTTTCTTAGAGAAGTTTGAGATGAGAAGAGAAGACACAAGCAAATACTAAAGGGAAACTGAAAACCCTAATGTTAACATTCAAAATGGTCATAAGGTTGGGATGAAAGGGAAGTCTACCTAATGTTATCATACAAATGATGGACCTAAAGTTGAGATGAAAGGGACTATCCTAATTGTTATCATGCAAAGGATTGAAAGCCTAGTGTCTCTCCTACTCCCATCTTAAACTTGAGATCATGTGAGCAAGCACAAGTAAACAATATCTAATACAATCACAAATGAAAACAAGGATAAAAGAAGTCTTAAAGAGAGAGAGAAGAAGAAAGATGAAGAAGAAAGATGCACAAGGAACAACAAAATGTATATGCAAACAGAAGAACAAACAAATCAAGACCAAAGCCTCAAACACAAAAGGTCAAACCCAAACAAGATGGACAAACACCTCAAGTCAACATATCATTGGTGCATCTCATTTCCAACCCACATCCAAGATGTGCAGACAAACACAAGGGTAAGGCAATCCAACTCCATCAGTCAAATGGATCAAGAACCTCACAAGGAATCAAAACCAAACATGAAGTAAAGCAAAATGAAACCAGATGACCCAAGAAGCAAGGTGGGGCAGCAACATAACATGATCAATAGGCTGACATCTAATCATGAAGAGGTGAGAGGGATCACATAAGTTTGAAATTCAAAGTCAAACTTCAAAGTGAATCAACCATCATCAACATCCACAAATGAGGGATCACACCAAAGCAAAAATCAAAGATCCTAATGGAAAGAGGAGAAGTCAAAAAAATCACCTCATAATGGATCAACATCATTTGTTCATCCAATAGCAATTTAAATCAAAATAAAAACAAAAAAACAAAATGAAAAATCCTAAAAGAGAGAAAGAGGAGACCAAGGCATGAGTGAAGACTCAAGAACATCACCATAGGTCTAGGACCATCATAGAATCACATGAAAATTTCTCCATCATTTTTAAATGCCCAATAATAATTTTAAACTAATTAAAATCAAGCAAATAAATAAAAAATACATGAAAATATCCAAAACAGAAAACAAAAATCCAACAAAATCACCAATGGTTCAATACCATCATAGGATCATATAAAAAAAATTTCATAATTTTAAATGGCTCAAAAGTATTTTTAAACCAATTAAAATTAGCCAAAACAAATAAAAATCATGAAAAATACAAAAATGCAAAATAAAAATGCACAAAAATATAAATTAGAAAGAGAAAAAATTTAGAAAATATTTTGGTATTTTTATGATTAAAAATGAATTTTCTATGAATTTTTGAAAATAAAATGGAATTAAAAACAATTTAGAAAAAGAAAATAAAACAGAAAAAACACAGCGCGTTGGATTTCATTTCATTAAATGACGTGGCTAATCCAAGGAATAGAGAACACGCATCTATAATGGACACTAGTCAGCTCACCCACACAGATCCAAACAAAGTCAAAAGCACCAAATTAGAACAAGTGGCAAGATGGACGGTGAGATTGTCATCTTCAAACTCCAGCCATATGAAATAACTAGAGATTTGCCGAAAATCGTGCATCTCTCAAACCATAACCAATGGAGCTTATAGTGGTTTCATTTGATGCGTCTTTTCAAGACGATCTCAACCATATCATCGCGCCAAATT
This sequence comes from Lathyrus sativus, assembly GCA_963859935.3. Lineage (NCBI taxonomy): Eukaryota > Viridiplantae > Streptophyta > Magnoliopsida > Fabales > Fabaceae > Lathyrus > Lathyrus sativus. The sequence goes on from OZ012738.1 coordinate 91,349,563, forward strand.
TCTTTAAACCACAGCTTACTCGATTTGAAAAAAACCAGAACAAGATTCAAACACGAATTTGAAAATTCAACAACAAAACTCAAATACAACTAAAAACTAACTATACAAACAACATCAGCATGTCAAGGGCTACATCTTAGCAACAAATTTAGATCAAAACGGTTGAGAATTATACCTATTAAAGCTCAACCTTGAATCTCTGAAAATGGAGTTCCCTAGCTTGATTCAGGCCATGATTCTGTAAGTTCTTGATCTGGTTAGCTTCACTGAATGTTGGTGAAGCTGACTGAGTGGAGAATTTGAGTATTTAAGGTGTAGAAATGGAAATTCGAAGTTCAAGATTAAGAGTTCAAAGGGAATCTTAGCATAGTGGTTTTGGCTATCAAAAGCTTATGGAAATGGATGGAAATGACTCCCTATTTATAGAAGAAGCTTCCTGAATCAAAAGGGAGGGTGAATGAGGCAATTTGGATGGAAATTGTGCACACCTACAGCATCAGCAAAGTGTGACTTGCAATCTATCAAAACTCACTCAAATCATGCGTTTCAAGGTGTTAATCACTTTAGGAAAGTTGGTTAAACATGTTTAAATGAAATTCGTGCATTAATTTGGTGATTAGAATACATTTCAATCAAATTTAAATCTGACTTGGAGTGAAAATCCATCTTTGAAATTCAATTTTTTCAACCATGGTTCTCACAGTGTAGGAAGCTTTATGAGATGATTCTTCTTGCATTGGATAGAGGGAGATGCAATCTTTGCAATGTGAAAATAAATTGTTGATTTGGCATCTTGAATTGAGAGATATGATCTTTTAAAGTAACCTCCATGAAAGTGTGCAAGATCATAAAACACTTAGAAATATTTCAAGTCTTTTTAAGGACTAAAAATGACCTATAATGTTTTGATGAAAACCAAGACCTTCCATGGGTTTTTAGCTCTTCCATGTTAAATCAAAGTTGTAGAGGACATCTTCAAGTTTATTCTAGAATAAGAATGGGCTCTAAATGATAAATATTGACCAAGTTATGGCCTCTTGAAGTTGACTAAGAAAACCTTCCAAAACTCAAAATGACTTATAATGTCTTCCCACCTTTGATGACCTTCTAAGTATAATTTGATATTTCCTTGCAAAGAGAACTTGTTAGGGATCATGAGAAGATTTCATTAGAATAAGAATCACATCAAGATGTTTAAAATTGAAGGAGTTATACTCATTTGATATAGCCTCCACCATTTTCCCAAATTAGGTCAAGTATCTCAAAACAACTTTGAGTCTCTTGATGATTTCTTGCACCTTAAGCCATGATGAAACGTATATGATGTTAGAATGATGTTGCCTTGAACCAATTTTGATGATAAGGAACTTCTAGGGTTGAGAATGAAGGTGAGAAAATACTTAGAAGAGGGGGGTTGAATAAGTATGAAGATTAAAACTTAGTAATAAAAACACAAGTATTTTTATCCTGGTTCGTTGAACTCAACTACTCCAGTCCACCCTTCCTATAGCGATTTACCTTTCTCAATCAAGGACTTAATCCACTATTTAATCAACTGATTACAATAGTTAACACTTAGAACAATTGTTCAAAGTCTTCTCAAGAACTACTGATCCTAACTGGATCTTCTTAAGGTTTACAATCAAATGTAATACAAATACAAGTGTTTAAATTGCTTCTAAAAAGCTTTATCACAACTGTGATTTTTCACTTAAATATTAAGAACAAAGAAATTAATTCTTAGAAAGAATATAAATAGTATGAGAGCTTTGAATGTTGATTTCTATCAAATAAAACGTCAAGTGAAGAAGATGGGTGAAGACTTGCTTTTATAGGCAGCTGATCCGAGGAGAGCTTCACGTTGAGAAGAGTGTCCAAAAGGTCTGAGACTTTTTGTCTTCACATCAAGTGACCTTTCGTAGAAGAAGAAAGCACAGAGAAATCCTTTTTGTCTGTGTTCTTCTGTCTGGCATAAATAAGGAAAGAGTCGTTTGGATCATTCCAACGGATATAATCTTTGAATAATTCTTCTTCAATTTTCAGCAAATTTCATCAGAGTCTAATTTGATCAGAGCCTTCTGATGTTGAACAGAGTTTTGCTGAATCAGAGTCTTTTGCAGCAGGTGTGCTTTTAGCGTGTTTAAGATCAGAGCATATTTGAGTCAGATCCTCAGTACTGGCAGCTTTAGTACTTTCAGAATCTTCTGTAGTAACTATGCTTTGAAAACTCTTTATACAGAATTCTTCTTTGGTTCAGATGCTTCTGTTTTGCTTCAGATTCTTCTGGAGCTTCTGCTTCAGATCCTTCTGGAGGCTACGCTCAGGATCTTCTTTTGGTAGCATTCAGAATCTTCTAATGGATGCATCTGGCGCTTCAGAGTCTAGCAAATTTCTTATGTTCAGTTCTGATTTGCTTCTAGAGTGATAATTTCTTTACTATCTGCAGTAAAAACTCTTAAGCAAATTTTAGAGTATATAATTCTTAATTACAAAATTTCATAATAGTTATCATCATAACATAGAAATATTATTAAGAACCAATATGTGTTCTAACAATCTCCCCCTTTTTGATGATGACAAAAACATCAGAAATTTTGTTTAATTGAAAATATAATAATTATAACTCCCCCTGAGATGATGAATCTCCCTCTAAATTAAATATAAATAAGGAATAGAAACTTCCCTTTTGTCTTGAGTAATTTTCAGAGTTTAGAGCTTGATTGTTCTTTAACATTTGAGAGTCAGAGTGTCATGCATATTTCAAAGTCAGAGTTTGATAATTGTCAAATGATCTGAGAGTCTCAGAGTTTCTTTTACAGAGTGTACTTATCAAATGTTCTGAAATACTTAGATTTAATGTTAGATAAAATTGATATGTCTGAAGTTTCATTCTGGTGAAGTTTAATTAAACAGTCCAGATCTATATTTTCTCCCCCTTTTTTGTCATAAGCAAAAAGTAAAAAACTTTGAAAAGACAAATAAAAGGAAACAGTAAATGAGATAAGTTAAGTGGAGAAAACTTTGAAACATTCATTCAATTCAGTTCAGAGCAAGAGTACACACATTAGAAGATATTCAAAAATACATAAGCAAACATCAGATGCAAACATCAGAATGAAAAAAAATGAAAAACTAAGAGCGTTTTGACAAAAGCATCTTCAACAGATCCGTGATCTCAGAAGAGGATTGTTCTTGTTTTGACATCCACTTAGCCATTGTTTCATTCTTCTGATCCTGTTGAGACATCCACTGAGTCATGTCTTCAGACTTTTTATCCTGTTTTGCCATCCATGACTTGATTTCTGATTGAACAGCTTCCAGAACAGCAATCTTATCCTCAAGATCTGGATGTTCTTTCTTAATCTCAGATGAAGAAGGTTGAACAGTTTCTGAAGCTTGAACAGAGTCAATTTCCATAGGGGCTTTGGAGCTTGGAGCATTAGAGCCAAAAGGATGTTCTATCAGAGTCATGGCCAAAGGGTTGTCTTCAGATGTAGATTCATCATTCTCTTCTGATGATGAAGGAGCATCTGTAAGAAGCAGTGGTCCAGATCTCTTAACAGTCCAGAACAGACTTCTTGCAGCTTCAGCAAATCTGAGCTTCGCATCATCAGAACAGACGTTCTTCAGATTTGATGCTACAGTGTTGAATCTGTTGATGAAGCCATTCCAGATGACATCAGATTCTTTTGCATCCATTGTGGCTGAACACTTCCTCTGTACAGTACCTAAATACTTTTGTATTTCTTGCAAAAAACATGTAAATAAATGATCAACATTTAGTCTAGGTTTGGGGTGTAACAGAGTCTCCAAGGTTATTGGTTTTGGTTGTGGAGTAGGTGGAAATATGGATTTGTGAATGGAGATCAGAGGAGGAGGGTAGTATGGTATGAAAGGAATTTCAGGGGATTTGTCAGGTTTTGATCTGTTTAAAGCATTCAACAGATTTGGTTTTGCTTTGGTGTGATAGGAAACCACATCAAAGGGTTTATTAGAGTAAGGTTGGAAAGCAAGTTTTGCAGGTTTATCAGAAGCAGCAGGTTTATCAGATGAAACAGGTTTAGCAGAAGTAACAACTTTTGCAGATTTAGCAGAGTATGATATTTGTAATACCCCAAATTTTACCCTTACATTTAGTCAGTCATTTCGCATAGCATTTCATTTTGAATCCATCAATCACTAACAAGTCATGAAGTGAGTTTGCTTTTCAGGAATCATTCCAAGGGCGTTTTGGTCATTTTTACGTTGGTTCTGATGGATTCTGAAAAAAAAAGTGGTCTTTAGTTCTTGAGGCATTCAAATCACCATACCCGAGACAGTTTTTTATCATATGATTTGATTATCATCAAAGGCGTCGACCCGGTTTGAATATTGTTGAAAAAGTTGTCAGAAACATATTTGAATTTGGGCCGTTCGTTGCTTATGGTTTGTTTTAAGATATTCTGAGCAGTTTTCCGTTCGTTGATAAAGTGCAGTTTTGGATATAAAATAAGTGGGAGTTAGTTTGAATCTATTCAGATCTAATCAGGTTGCGACGAGATCATGAAAGGAATAATCAATTGGGATGAAAATGTGTTGGATCTTGCTCATAATATTGTTCAATACAAAAGAGAGGTGAATTGGAATATTTGTTGAGTTAATTCATAAATATTTGTAATTTACAAATAAAGAAGTGAATTTAAATATTTTTGAATTTCATTCATGAATATTTATAATTTACAACTAAGAAGTGAATTTGAACATGCTTGAATTTTATTCATAAAGATTCATAATTTACAAAAAGGAAATAAAATTACATTTTATCCTAAAAAAATTCTAAGGCCTTCATGTCATTCCTTTGAGTTCTTCACACAACTTCTGATCAACCTGCACAACAAAAATAAAACAGAACAGAACAGAAAAGTGTTAGAGGTTGTTTGACACTCTCAGAACAATTGTCATCATCGAGTGCCGGGAGTGGCACGACCGAAGCCGCATCCTACCCCCGTTACCGATCTGTGCCATTGGCGTCAGATCAGGTGGTTATCGTTCTTATCGTGCGGGACAGCCGAGAGAGAGAGAGAGAGAGATAAAGGAAGCTTTTTCGAGCCGAAAGGATTTGTGCAGATATGGACTCAAAAAGGGACACTATCAAGTAAATATGGTGTTGTTTTCAAATGAATGTCAAGTTTGTTCCCAAACCGATACCAAGGTAAACACTAGCCAACTCATGTTCAAACCCGGATGCCGACGGTTCTGAACCGTTTTCCGTCACCTGAAATACATGAATCAGATGGTATCAGCTCACAACAGAATCCATAAGCTGCACAAAACATGAGCAGATAAGTCAATTCACAAAGTGTACAGCAACACATGTTCATAAGAAAAGAAGTCAGCTCAATTCACTAAAAGCCACAGAAATAGAGGAATTGAGAATGAATTCAATACAAGGACAAGGCTGAATCAATATCAGCATTTGAAAAATCAAACGAAGGCATCCCTCAAAGGTTCAGACCAATGGTCATCATCACCATATGACCATTCTCGGTGGCATTGATCCGACGGTATCCAAGCTATCAGTTCCCTCTGAAAGAAGAAAAAGAAAATTAATGAGGTTCATAAGACTAAACCAAAGCTCGATTCAAAACTGTATCGAAAAATCAGCTCAGTTCTCAAAGAACTGATGACAAACGAAATTGCAGAACCAAGGCCAAGCCATATCAGAAAAAGAGTACAATTTCGTATTAGAAGCAACAGAGTGTCGTCAACCACCAAAACCAAATGGCAATGGCATCCAACATAGGTTCAGACGAAGCGTCATCATAACCATTGACCTTCCTCGGCAAAAATCGGCTTAACCCAAACAGCAGCATCTGTTCTGAAAATGAAGAAGGAAAAAGGTTAATAAGCTCGTATCAGTAAACCAGAAGTACAAACTAAGAACTGCATCAGAAAAAATCACATCAGTTCACAAATAAAAGTTCGAGTTTGAAGTAAGTTGGTTGGTTCCCAAGTTGAAACAAATATGAGATAAGCGAATGGACATCCATACCATCAACAAGTCAAAGAAAACCCACATCTGAAAAACCAAAATCAAAAATCCGGTTATCAAAACGGAAGTCATATTCAGAACTAAATCGAAATCCAAACCCTATCAGAATCAAATCAGTTATAATGCATTAAGACAAATCCCAACAAATCCAAATGAAAAGTTTCTAAAATAAATCTGAAAAAGGTAAGAGAATCACAATCGAATCCAATCAAATCCGAAAAAGGGATGACGTTTTCAATCAGAAATTTATCCAAGCCCACAGATCAGAGAGAATATAAAGAGGAACCACATCACCTCGTGAAAAAACCCTAGAGGGAGAAGAGGGAGCCAGGAAACCCTAGAGAGAAGAACAACGCGAACAGCGGCCGCGAGATCGAAAGAAGAAAAACTTCGTTCAAGCCTTTCATCTGGGCGCAAGCAAACAGACCGGAGAAAGTTCACCGGCGCCGCCATATCCGACGGCGAGCAAACCACTCCAAGGCTCAGACTATACCATCATCATTGCCACTCAATCAAACCACCAAGTTCACGAACATTCTCGCCATCAGCCATAAATCGCAAACGATCGAACATCGTAAACCTCCGCGAAAATCACCGTCAAAAACGACGTAAGCTCATTCAGGATGATTAATGGTTGCTATGTGGTTGTTTTTTTTTCAGGTCTGGAATGAGAGAAATCGAGAAAGACGAAGAGGAATTGAAGAAATCGGCGCCGCGGAGAATAGGGTTTTGAAACCCTAGTTCATGTGTTTTTTTGTTTATTGGTTGCACACAACCGGGTTGGGTCCGAATGAAGCTACCGGCCCAACCCCTTTTATTTTCTATCTTTATTTTGTTTTCTTATAATTAGTATTATTTTAAATTTTATTAAAACCTTTTCTAACTAAATATTAAAATTGTTTTTTTTAAAATAAACAGCATTAAAACCTTTTTCCAATTAATAGTAAAGAAAAACTGTTTTTTAAAATAACAACTGGAATTTTTTTACTAACTAAAACGTTTTTTAATAATAAACAATTTTTTTTCAAAATAATAACATAAAACTTTTTTTAAAAACCAAACTATGGTTGAGAATTAAATTTAGCTTTTTTTTTACATTAAAACTTCCTTTTAAGCCTAAACCGAGAACTTTCTCTTCATGTCAACAATAAGAAACGAGATCTCGAATCTGGCACTTTTTATTCTTCACCATCTCATAATTTGCCGTATGATCCCGCCCACTAACGTTGTTTGTTCGTTTTGCAGCTTATTATGTTTACCGTTATTTATTTATAATTGTAATTGTTTCCTGGCTGTAACCTCGCGAATCCTAACAATCGCTCTTTAAATTCTGCCTTTAAATTTCTGCTTGCATGGTTTAAATTATGACATTATCTCTCTGTTTGCATGGTTCAATTATCTCAAGCGTTCACCATTGTTTCTGTCACACTACACACTTCAAACCCTAATTTTCACAAGTGCCTCGCCGCAGGCTAAATTACAATTTTACCCCTAGCATTAGGTCAAAGAGCCGCCGTGCTCATTTTAGGGTTTCCCGCCGCGGAATCCCTAACCTAATTCAACCCTAATTTCAACATATCAATTCAATGTAGAGATTTGGAGTTTCTACACTCCACGTAAGCGTGTCCTTAAGATGCGTTTATTCCCCTTGAGACCTTGACCACAGTCAAGAAGTCTCTAACCTCCCTTTTGAGGGGAACTACGATTACTCTGATTCCACTCCCGTAAGGATACGTAGGCACAAGATGCGATGTCTTGCCGAGTAAACTTAGAATTAACCCCTTAGGTCTCCTTTCTCACTTTTAATCCCTTTGTACGTATACCTTAAGCAAATAAATAAAGCAAAATAGTAAACATTGAACAAAAGGTTCCTGTAGAGTACTACAGAAGTTTAGGATGCTAATACCTTCCCTAAATTTAACCAACCCCCAAACCCTAGATCTTTCCCCGCATTGTGTTTACGATGCAAAAATAGGTTTTCCCTCTTTTGACCTTTTCCTTCGGATAAATCAAAGAGCGGTTGTGAATCGAATTGTGATTCAAACTAATTAATAGTTTGTGATCCTATTTCCACCGCAACAGAAAATGGCGACTTCACTGGGGATTCTAAACTTTTGAGGGTTATCCCTAATTTGTTCATATTTATTACTATTTGTTTTACTATTCATTTGCATGTATATATTGTACCTTGATTTTGGGATGGTTCCTTGTGTTGTGAGATAAGTCCTATGCCCGGACTAGTGGCATTATTATAGGATGGGGATATATTCGATGAGGCTTATAGGGAGTGAGTCCCGACCAAGCTGATTCGAGAATCACCGCTCAGTTGAGACCCTTTCGAAAATGGTTCAGTTGATCGAGTATAGTCGTGAAAACATTTACCTTTATCGATTGGAGTCTGTGATATTGGGAACCGTAGTACCTTTACACCACCTTGGCCTTATTTAGGACGTAGTGTGGGAACTATGTGGGAGTAGTCCCACAATGGTTGCTACGTGATACTACACTCAAAAGAGGTTCTCTTGAGAATATTATTAACCCCCGAGTCAGTCGGAAAGTTGATAGTATCCGAAAGATGGGCTGATGACTTTGGGCACTTTTTAGAACCTTGTTCTGCAGGTACAACTAACCTATAGTACACTCCTTTTGGGGATGGGTAGACCTTAACTCCGCTCACGTACCTTTAACCTAGGACTTTGTGTGTTTTCATGCATTGCATCCATAAAGCATCATATTACATTAAGACTTCATGGAATTCAAACTCTATTTATGAACATTGCAGGATACCATGGATCACCATAGAAGGCATACTTTGAAATTTACTTTTAGGGGTTTTAATTTGGAAGTCCTAGAGAAGCTAAGAGATTTGGTTCAAGATCAAGAAAAGTTCCAAAACAGATATGGAAGGCTATTGTCTTTGTTGAAGATTCAAGTAAACGAAGGACTTCTTGCGACTTTGCTACAGTTTTATGATCCAGATTATCACTGCTTCACCTTTCCAGATTATCAGCTTTTACCTACCTTAGAAGAGTACTCTCAGTTGGTGGGATTACCTATCTTGGATAAGTCTCCATTCCCTTTCTTGGAGGAAGACCCTAAAGAACGAGATATTGCTAAAGCCATTTGTCTAAGGATATCCGATGTCAAAAACAATATGATCACCAAAGGGGGGACTTCCGGTTTTCTCAGGGACTTCCTAATTAAGAAGGCCCAATTTTATGCCGATCATAAAGACATGTTTGCCTTTGAGACAATATTTGCTTTGCTTATTTATGGGTTGCTGCTTTTTCCTAGTTTTGAGGGGTTTGTGGACCTTAATGCAATCAAAACCTTCATGAGAAGAAATCCAGTTCCAACACTATTGGGTAATACTTATCATTCAGTACATCTCCGAAACTTTCATGGTGGAGGAATGCTTACATGTTGTGTGCCATTACTATACAAGTGGTTTATTTCTCACTTACCCAAGTCCGGTCCGTTCTGGAGACCTAATCAAGAACGTTGGTCGCAAAAAGTTATGGCTTTAACTCACTCTGATATTGATTGGTATAATCGCATGTACGATGGGATATCGATCATCGATAGTTGTGGAAACTTCAACAATGTGCCTTTGCTCAGTTTTAATGGAGGAATTAGCTACAATCCAGTCTTAGCTCGCCGACAGTTGGGATACCCCTTGAAGGAACCGCCTAAAGGTATTCATGTGGAGAAAGTCTTTTTCGAAGACGACAAAAAGCTTCAAGATCAGATTCTATATTCTTGGAATCATCTGCATAGGAAAGACAAAGAAAGTTTGGGAAGACCTAATTGTGTGTCCATGGAACCATACCTTAAATGGGTCCGAGGAAGAGCTATTGAGTTGAAGATGCCCTACTCTCGCCAAGATCCTTTACCTCAAAGAGAAGAACCTGTCCAGTATTTCATGACTGAAGCTGAGACTTTGAAGATCACTTTGAAGAGATCATAATGCGAAACAGAATCATGGAAGAACAAATACCATGTGGTGGTCAGCGAGTACGAAGAACTTCAAAAGCAGATTCAGTCGAAGAATGGTGAGATACAATCCTACAAGAAGAGAAGGCTCTACGAATATTTATTTTCCTCCGGATCTCCGTCTGCTCACTGAAGTTGTGGAAGATGCTTCTCTAGGATTTTCTAGGCTTTTATTTAGCTATTTTGGTCGCAAGAATATTATTTGTATTTTGTCTTCAATGAATTAAAAGTTTCCTTGGTATTCCGCAATATTCGTAAATATTTGAATTCCATGAAATCTTCATTTGCATTCACATTTTAGCATCATACTTTTGCATTGCATGTGTCTCCCGATTTCTCATACTCGGTTCCCTCACCTTCCAGTTTTGTCACCCTGAGTTCTCTGCATCAATACGACCCTTCATAAGGATGGAAGATCAAAACCAAGAGATCAACCGTGTCAACCATGAACTCGAAGATCTTCGAGGAAGTGTAGGGCGGATTTTGGAGATGCTACGAGCTCTTAGTGCGAAGGTGGATGCTCAGTCTACTGTTGCTTCTGAGACTACTAATACCGTTATGGAATCTCAACCAGCTGTTACTGTCGAGAATGTACCTCCTCACGGTCTTCAATCCGGTTTGGTGCCTCCTAGTGCTCAACCAGTTCGACGAGCTACCCCTCCAAAGTGCAAAACTCCTAACTCCGACCATGGTAAAGGACCTGCACGTTCGAGGAACCGCAAAATGGCTATTCCTCAACCTTGGCAACGTCAGCAGAGTTATGTTCAGGGTTATCCGTTTCCATATGTCCAACAACCCTATGTAGCTACTGTTGCACCTCCTTTCGATCAGCAGTTTCCTACATACCAGCCTGTGCAGTCAGCTCTGGTATATCAAGCACCGGTTTATCAACAACTTTCCGGTTATCCGCCCATGCAAGTTCCTGTCAACAGTCAACGAGTGCCCAACGCTCCTGTTCACCAACAGTTACAGAATCAGGTTCCTTATCCCCGTAAGAGGCAGTATAAGCCTTGTCCTCCAATTCCGATAACTTTCACTGAGTTATACCCCCATTTGGTACAACAAGGTCTGATTACCACCCGTGCTTTGGGTCCTCCGCCTAATCCGTTACCTGCAGGTTATAACGCTGCCGCTCATTGTTTATTTCATGAGGGTGCGCCCGGCCATGATCTAGAGAATTTCTACGCTCTTAAGAACTTTGTCAGAAATTTGCTAGAAACGAAGAAGTTGTCTTTTAGCGATGCTCAGCCGAAGATCGAGACTCCTCTCGGGGTTCCCCGCTTGTCAAGCTTAAATTCTGCAAAGTATGTTGTCCCCTCAGCAAATCAGTCGAATCCAGTAATCATTCAGAGGCCTAGCTCGCTTCATTTCAGTAACCCTCAAGATGATATGACCGGGATCAACAAAGAATCTGGGAAAGTTATTTTGAAGCAACGACTGAAAACTGTTCAAGATGTGACCAGCATAACTGGGGCAAGCCATGACGACTCACAGTGATCGTAAACCAGACGTCCCTTCCATTGAGGCTCCGCCAAAGGAAACTGTTACTCTTGAATGCAAGATTTCATAAACATATAGAAGGATTTTTCCGATAGTTCATTTGTTTATTTATATGTATTTCTCTTTGATTAAGCATATTTAGCATGCACGAACTTGTTTATCTTTGATTAATTAATGCAACGCATATGTTTGTCTTGAATAAATCCATTCGTTTCACCCATTCAAAAAACGTTTTCATAAATCATAATGCCAACTTTACCCGATCTCTTGTTCTGATGGAGAATTGGGGGGAGGATGACGAACCTAAAACGTCAGATTTCTTGTCGTATGCTTTCAATTAAAACTTGATGATGATGTAACGCATTGTTTCAAATCCCAAACACTGGAGATATAAGGATGTTAATCCCTAGTCAACCTCTTTGAGCCTTGAAGTAGGAGTTTTCTCTTTTTAAGAACCTTCATCCTAACCTGGGGCAGGGTAGGTTTCAGTTAAACCGATTGAGCGCTTAGATCCTCAAAAAGGAGGAGCAAACCTTCGAGAATTTATCCTTAGCATCTTAAGAAGTCCAATACAATGACTATCCCTCGGTTACTTAAGGAGTGGGGCAGTCACGAGCCTTTCAAAAGATTTACACGACTTGTGCATTCAAAAAAATAAGAGCCCGCTAAGTCAAAACCTATGAAGGAGACTTAGGCAAAACTGGGGCATCCCGCCGGACTCCAAAGTCAGATCAAAAGATGTTGTCCAGGCAAAAGTTAGGGAATAAAAGCAAAACAAGAGGGTACAATAAATAATCCCTAGTAAAGAACAAAATCGTGTGACCAATTGCCATTAGAAATAGGTGAGTGACTGCCATGTCCAAAGCCTTGATAAGTTCTCGACCATAGCAAATCCGCTTGAGATATGAGTGTTCGTATCCGATTAACTGAATTAGGATTGGAGAACATCACGAAGAAGGGGTGGGTACAAATATAATTCTGAGCCTTTATCCCTTTGTTTCTTAAACCGTGAACTGAGCCACAATACAACCTTTAAAAGACCTAATTGAAGTAGGACTTCGGTTGAAAGCATACTCGACAAGATCACGTTTCCTGACTCCTACGAGCTATGCTCAGAAAAAATTCATGTTGGCATTATAATTAAAACTTATATCCTAACTAGTGATTTCGGTCACAAGTTATTGCGATATCTTTTTCAAAACAAAAATTCAAGACAAATATATGTGTACATTGACAAGCTCAGGATAGGCATTTCAGGCATGACGACTTTGCTTGATATCTTAGAGATTTACATATGGACATAACCCGTGGAACTTGAAGATCCTGCTAAACAGGGACAGGCAGTTTCCCAATTCGCTTACCAACGCGAGTCTGACGTTCCTAAGAGCTATTTCTCAAAGATTTCGTCGTAACACGATTAATTTGTGCCAGTTACGTCGAGACCTAACAAATCTCTCAAAGAGTTTGAAAGCAGTGGGGCAACCAGACTCCGTGTTCTCTATAAAATCCTCTTGAGATGACCATACCTCACAACGCAAATATCCTGGGGCACCGTGTTTTTTTTAAAAAAAGGAAACAAATGGCGACTACTATAAGGTCCTTCAAGATCAAAACCATGTGGTTTCACAACTTTTCTTCATGCACCCGATGGATTTTACTCACGGCGGCCTTCATTCCCCCGTAAATCTCAGTGTTGCAACAGACTCCTACACTATTGCCTCATCACAGTCCCCAGAGAGACTATAAGATGACAACCTTTTCTTGGGCAACTCGAAAGTGTCCCTCAGGTTTTCTTCTCCCCATGTGAAGACGTGATACTGTGCACCCAAGCGGATTACCTTCTCCCCAGAGAAGTCAGAATTTTGAAACCAGATTTGGTTCTACCATTGATCTTTCTTACCCATGATTGACGTATTGGTTACAGAGAACGCAGGGTATCTCCGTCGAGATGTTTATTTCATCTCTCGTCCCGTCTCTAGTCTGTTCGTCAGCATGCGCGAGGGGCATAAGCATCACATGCCTATTTCATATATTCATCTCACATACTCATTACATACTCATTTCATAACATCCTGCATATTTAACTACATAGACATTAACATACATTCATATTAACATATGCGTTAGCATTCACAGGTTCAGTGTGTTTCACCATCATTGGTTGTTACCGCCAAGTAACTGGGTTCGTCCATTCTCTCCAAATAGATTGTCAGCCCTAAGCATAAAATACATATGTGTTTCCAGTTTCCCCACAGAGCTCGATCCTCGTGGATGACGGTTACTTCAGCTATCTTTCCTCGCCAATATAAGATATTTACCCTTCGAGTTCATTCCCTCGATGGAGTCTTGATTGCCAGTTTTTCTTTCTAGCTCGATTTTAGATTGAATCTCGGTCTTGTCGGTCGCTGAGCCCAACCGGGCGTGCATTTATCTTGCACCGTCTAAAAATTTTCACCCTACCTTGGCAGATATGCGACTGTTCTCGCCCGAGAAGCTTATCACTGTACCCGGATGTGCATTTATTTTGCACTATCTTTCAAGAAAATCAATCACAATCCTTTACAGATACACGCCTGGAAGATCTATCAGTACATCCTACAGCATCGGTATGCAACTGTTCTCGCCAAGAGAAGCTTATCACAACATTGTACAATCGATCAGCAACAGTTCTCACCAGAGAAGCTTATCCCAACCTTACAGCACAGGATATGCAACAGTTCTCGCCAAGAGAAGCTTATCACAACATTTTACAATCGATCAGCAACAGTTCTCACCAGAGAAGCTTATCACAACCTTACACAACAGGATACGTGACAGTTCTCGGTTAAGAAGCTTATCGTAACATTCTTCTGCAACGGTATGCAACAGTTCTCTGCCGAGAAGCTTATCATCATTATCTGTTATCACCTCTACAAGCAGTTCTTACAGGAGAAGCTTATTATTGCCACTCTTGCAAATAAGCGACATTTCTCGCAGAGAAGCTGATCCTATCTTCGTTATGACTCGCAGCAAATGGCCATCTCCATCGAGCAGTTGGGCTTCCATTTTCCTTGTCGTCTTGAAGTATGGGGAGGTTTGAACCGAATCATATTCAGGAGAGCATGAATCTTGAAGTATGAAGAAGTTCAGTTTACCCTTTAGTAAAAGAAGGAGCCGAATCATATTCAGGAGAGCATGAATCTTGAAGTATGAGGAAGTTCAATTTACCCTTTAGTAAAAGAAGGAGCAGAATCATATTCAGGGAGAAACAAACCTTGAAATGAAGAAGTTCATTTACCCTTTAGTAAAAGAAGGAGCAGAATCATATTCAGGAGAGCATGAATCTTGAAGTATGAGAAAGTTCAGTTTACCCTTTAGCAAAAGAAGAAGCGGAATCATACCCGACGCGCTGTCCTCGGAAGTATGAAGAAGTTTATTATACCCTTTAGTAAAAGAAGAATCTGAAACGTATTCCAGGCACCAACCTTAAATACGAGAAGATTTATATATCAGATAAGCAGCAGCCTCTTTATTTGAGTGCTTATCCGTTTTGGCATGTAAGTCCCTTCCAACGATAAGTGACAGTTCTCCCTCGAGAAGCTTATCAGGGCATTTCCACTTAAAGCCCATTTATTTTGGCATACAGCCGGTTTTTACCCTGTATATCTGATACGGATTTCTGAAAAGACCATTCGATCCCATCACGAAGGATAGTTTGTAGAAGCTTGGATGTTATTCTTTGCTCAATGCTCCAGCATTCTATAATCGATCTTGCAGTCATGTAGATCCAGTCTTATTGTTAGACATTCCTAAGTGGAGGCCATCTCATAGGCGCCATCACTATTAAGGATCTTGTTCTAACCACTCAAAGTCCATTTATTTTGGCATACAGCCGGTTCTTTTCACCCTGTATATTTGCTACGGATTCCAGAAAAGTCCGTTTGATCGTGTCATGAGGGATAGTTTACCGAAGCTTGGATGTTATTCTTTGCTCAATGCTCCAGCATTCTGTGATCGATCTTGCAGTCGTACATGATCCAGTTTTACTTTTAGATTCCCTAGTGGAGGCCGTCTCATAGGTACCATCTCCATTTGAGAATCCCGTTCCTTTTCTAAAAAAGACAATTGGTCATGTTCGCACCAGTTGACCATCGTTTTTGGAATTCCCCAGTGTTGTGATGTCGTCCCAGCGCGTCGTTTTCCCCAGTGTGTTCTTCTCGTAGCGTCTGTCCCTGTGTCGTCGTATTCGTCAGCATTTTTCGCATTCATCATTCCAGCATACGCATCATATCATACTCATGGCATTGTCTGCATTAGTCTGTTCTCGTTTTGTCTATAGCATTGCATAACGCCACATATAAGGGCAAAATTTTCGGTTATCTATATTTAAATCCCTCCACCATGATTCCTCGAGTCTCCGTCACTCAAATCATCCAGTGTAGTTATTTAAATAGGGGCAACTGTAATACCCCAAATTTTACCCTTACATTTAGTCAGTCATTTTGCATAGCATTTCATTTTGAATCCATCAATCACTAACAAGTCATGAAGTGAGTTTGCTTTTCAGGAATCATTCCAAGGGCGTTTTGGTCATTTTTACGTTGGTTCTGATGGATTCTGAAAAAAAAGTGGTCTTTAGTTCTTGAGGCATTCAAATCACCATACCCGAGACAGTTTTTTATCATATGATTTGATTATCATCAAAGGCGTCGACCCGGTTTGAATATTGTTGAAAAAGTTGTCAGAAATATATTTGAATTTGGGCCGTTCGTTGCTTATGGTTTGTTTTAAGATATTCTGAGCAGTTTTCCGTTCGTTGATAAAGTGCAGTTTTGGATATAAAATAAGTGGGAGTTAGTTTGAATCTATTCAGATCTAATCAGGATGCGACGAGATCATGAAAGGAATAATCAATTGGGATGAAAATGTGTTGGATCTTGCTCATAATATTGTTCAATACAAAAGAGAGGTGAATTGGAATATTTGTTGAGTTAATTCATAAATATTTGTAATTTACAAATAAAGAAGTGAATTTAAATATTTTTGAATTTCATTCATGAATATTTATAATTTACAACTAAGAAGTGATTTTGAACATGCTTGAATTTTATTCATAAAGATTCATAATTTACAAAAAGGAAATAAAATTACATTTTATCCTAAAAAAATTCTAAGGCCTTCATGTCATTCCTTTGAGTTCTTCACACAACTTCTGATCAACCTGCACAACAAAAAGAAAACAGAACAGAACAGAAAAGTGTTAGAGGTTGTTTGACACTCTCAAAACAATTGTCATCATCGAGTGCCGGGAGTGGCACGACCGAAGCCGCATCCTACCCCCGTTACCGATCTGTGCCATTGGCGTCAGATCAGGTGGTTATCGTTCTTATCGTGCGGGACAGCCGAGAGAGAGAGAGAGATAAAGGAAGCTTTTTCGAGCCGAAAGGATTTGCGCAGATATGGACTCAAAAAAGGACATTATCAAGTAAATATGGTGTTGTTTTCAAATGAATGTCAAGTTTGTTCCCAAACCGATACCAAGGTAAACACTAGCCAACTCAGGTTCAAACCCGGATGCCGACGGTTCTGAACCGTTTTCCGTCACCTGAAATACATGAATCAGATGGTATCAGCTCACAACAGAATCCATAAGCTGCACAAAACATGAGCAGATAAGTCAATTCACAAAGTGTACAGCAACACATGTTCATAAGAAAAGAAGTCAGCTCAATTCACTAAAAGCCACAGAAATAGAGGAATTGAGAATGAATTCAATACAAGGACAAGGCTGAATCAATATCAGCATTTGAAAAATCAAACGAAGGCATCCCTCAAAGGTTCAGACCAATGGTCATCATCACCATATGACCATTCTCGGTGGCATTGATCCGACGGTATCCAAGCTATCAGTTCCCTCTGAAAGAAGAAAAAGAAAATTAATGAGCTTCATAAGACTAAACCAAAGCTCGATTCGAAACTGTATCGAAAAATCAGCTCAGTTCTAAAAGAACTGATGACAAACGAAATTGCAGAACCAAGGCCAAGCCATATCAGAAAAAGAGTACAATTTCGTATTAGAAGCAACAGAGTGTCGTCAACCACCAAAACCAAATGGCAATGGCATCCAACATTTGTTCAGACGAAGCGTCATCATAACCATTGACCTTCCTCGGCAAAAATCGACTTAACCCAAACAGCAGCATCTGTTCTGAAAATGAAGAAGGAAAAAGGTTAATAAGCTCGTATCAGTAAACCAGAAGTACAAACTAAGAACTGCATCAGAAAAAATCACATCAGTTCACAAATAAAAGTTCGAGTTTGAAGTAAGTTGGTTGGTTCCCAAGTTGAAACAAATATGAGATAAGCGAATGGACATCCATACCATCAACAAGTCAAAGAAAACCCACATCTGAAAAACCAAAATCAAAAATCCGGTTATCAAAACGGAAGTCATATTCAGAACTAAATCGAAATCCAAACCCTATCAGAATCAAATCAGTTATAATGCATCAAGACAAATCCCAACAAATCCAAATGAAAAGTTTCTAAAATAAATCTGAAAAAGGTAAGAGAATCACAATCGAATCCAATCAAATCCGAAAAAGGGATGACGTTTTCAATCAGAAATTTATCCAAGCCCACAGATCAGAGAGAATATAAAGAGGAACCACATCACCTCGTGAAAAAACCCTAGAGGGAGAAGAGGGAGCCAGGAAACCCTAGAGAGAAGAACAACGCGAACAGCGGCCGCGAGATCGAAAGAAGAAAAACTTCGTTCAAGCCTTTCATCTGGGCGCAAGCAAACAGACCGGAGAAAGTTCACCGGCGCCGCCATATCCGACGGCGAGCAAACCACTCCAAGGCTCAGACTATACCATCATCATTGCCACTCAATCAAACCACCAAGTTCACAAACATTCTCGCCATCAGCCATAAATCGCGAACGATCGAACATCGTAAACCTCCGCGAAAATCACCGTAAAAAACGACGTAAGCTCATTCAGGATGATTAATGGTTGCTATGTGGTTGTTTTTTTTTCCAGGTCTGGAATGAGAGAAATCGAGAAAGACGGAGAGGAATTGAAGAA
Source organism: Lathyrus sativus (assembly GCA_963859935.3). Lineage (NCBI taxonomy): Eukaryota > Viridiplantae > Streptophyta > Magnoliopsida > Fabales > Fabaceae > Lathyrus > Lathyrus sativus. Next base: position 91,368,154 of record OZ012738.1, read on the forward strand.
ATCGGCGCCGCGGAGAATAGGGTTTTGAAACCCTAGTTCATGTGTTTTTTTGTTTATTGGTTGCACACAACCGGGTTGGGTCCGGATGAAGCTACCGGCCCAACCCCTTTTATTTTCTATCTTTATTTTGTTTTCTTATAATTAGTATTATTTTAAATTTTATTAAAACCTTTTCTAACTAAATATTAAAATTGTTTTTTTTTTAAAATAAACAGCATTAAAACCTTTTTCCAATTAATAGTAAAGAAAAACTGTTTTTTAAAATAACAACTGGAATTTTTTTACTAACTAAAACGTTTTTTAATAATAAACAATTTTTTTTCAAAATAATAACATAAAACTTTTTTTAAAAACCAAACTATGGTTGAGAATTAAATTTAGATTTTTTTTACATTAAAACTTCCTTTTAAGCCTAAACCGAGAACTTTCTCTTCATGTCAACAATAAGAAACGAGATCTCGAATCTGGCACTTTTTATTCTTCACCATCTCATAATTTGTCGTCTGATCCCGCCCACTAACGTTGTTTGTTCGTTTTGCAGCTTATTATGTTTACCGTTATTTATTTATAATTGTAACTGTTTCCTGGCTGTAACCTCGCGGATCCTAACAATCGCTCTTTAAATTCTGCCTTTAAATTTCTGCTTGCATGGTTTAAATTATGACATTATCTCTCTGTTTGCATGGTTCAATTATCTCACGCGTTCACCATTGTTTCTGTCACACTACACACTTCAAACCCTAATTTTCACAAGTGCCTCGCCGCAGGCTAAATTACAATTTTACCCCTAGCATTAGGTCAAAGAGCCGCCGTGCTCATTTTAGGGTTTCCCGCCGCGGAATCCCTAACCTAATTCAATCCTAATTTCAACATATCAATTCAATGTAGAGATTTGGAGTTTCTACACTCCACGTAAGCGTGTCCTTAAGATGCGTTTATTCCCCTTGAGACCTTGACCACAGTCAAGAAGTCTCTAACCTCCCTTTTGAGGGGAACTACGATTACTCTGATTCCACTCCCGTAAGGATACGTAGGCACAAGATGCGATGTCTTGCCGAGTAAACTTAGAATTAACCCCTTAGGTCTCCTTTCTCACTTTTAATCCCTTTGTACGTATACCTTAAGCAAATAAATAAAGCAAAATAGTAAACATTGAACAAAAGGTTCCTGTAGAGTACTACAGAAGTTTAGGATGCTAATACCTTCCCTAAATTTAACCAACCCCTGAACCCTAGATCTTTCCCTGCATTGTGTTTACGATGCAAAAATAGGTTTTCCCTCTTTTGACCTTTTCCTTCGGATAAATCAAAGAGCGGTTGTGAATCGAATTGTGATTCAAACTAATTAATAGTTTGTGATCCTATTTCCACCGCAACAATATTGTATCTAATGAACCTACTTCTGACATTGATTTAATATAGGTTAGAAGCACAGATGGTAGTATGATTGTAAGTTTTGGTTTGGATAGAGTGATAGGGTCAGATGGTTCAACTCTGTCATAGAAATCTTTGAGTTTGAAACCATAGGAAAGGTTGTGAAGATAAGATGAGAATTGTTCGCATGAGGCAGAAGTTACAGATGTTCTTGTTGTAGATGTTGGGATAGGATTTGGAATGAGGATTTCAGATGATGGTTTAGGTGTGGGAGTAGGATCTGGAATAAGAACTGTAGAAGATACAAGGGGTTCTAGTTGGTTTACCTCAGAATCTCTGTGAGAGGGGGATATCAAAAAATCTGGGTGAATATCAGATTCTGAGGAATTGGATGATGTGGTTGGTGTGCAAGAGGTAGAAGACACTTGAAACACAGTTTTGAGTGGTGTAACATCAAGAACTTCTGTTTCAGGGATGTTGGTTCCAGATGGGTTGGTTGATTCTGAAGGATTTTCAGAAGGTTTTGATGAGGGTTCAAATGTAGGTGGGTCTGATGTGGGTGGGTCAAATGTTACTTTTATAGGTTCAGAAGTAACTGGTATAGATGCAGTGGGTTCAGATGTGTTGGATGGTGGATTTTCTGATTGTGGTTGTTTCTCTTGTTGTTGTGTTTGAGGTTCAGATAATTTTTGTTGTTGATGTTCAGAGTCTTTTTCTTGTAGAGGTTCAGATTGTTTGTCTGGTTTTTTTTCTTGTGGTTGTTTTTGTTGTTCAGAAGGCTTTTCTGGTTGTTGTTCTGATTGTGGTTTTTGTGGTGCAGATGGTTTTACTGGTAGTTCTGGTTGTGGATTCTGAATTTGTGGTTTTGTTGTTGTTGGTTTTGGTACAGATGATTGTTTTATAGGTGAGATGGAAACATGATTAGATGATTTTTATGCGGATGGAACATATACATGAGGTGGAGCAGTAACAGATTGTTTTTGTGTAGGGGGTGGTTTTGGAATAGACTTAAGAGTTGAATCATTTATAACAATAGTATTTGCAGAAGATACAGAAGATTTGGTACCTTTAATTTTGATGCGTTTAGCAGGAACAGAAGGAGTGTCTCCAGATTCTTTCCTCTTTAGCAGCTTCTGTGGCTTCTCAGCAACCTTGGGCTTCTTCTGAACAGGTGCAGCTTCTGCTTCTGATTGAGTTCTCTTTCTTGGTGTCTCTTCTACTACAACAGGCAATGGTTCCCTTGCTCTCTTTATAATATCTGCAGGAATAGGCTTTCCTTCTGCCTTGCAATCATTAATATATCTTACTACAATTTCCCTTGGTTCTTCAGCATAGAACAGAGGGTAGTCATCTACTGGGATTCTCTTCTGACTAAGTTCAGTAATGTTCAGCTTCTTGGGTGCTGTTGTGAGTTCTTCTACTATTTTTAGTCTCTAAAGACTTTTGGCATTCAGAGGCTTTCCAAGAATGAATTCCAGTTCTTCTGTGACTCCAGCAGCATACAGAGCAGTTACAAGTCCATTTTTTGTTAGAAGATCTGAGATTAACCTTCCAAAAGGAATCCAGGTTCTGATCTTCTGACCTTTTTATTTCACATATTCTCTAGAGGCATTTATATGATTCCATAAGTGCATAAACAGAATATATGGAAGATCTACCTTGGTGCTCTGACTTAAGCAATACATAAAGTAGAGCTGTTCATTATTGACATAGTCTGGAGAGTTTGTAGACTTTCTGTGATGAATGCATCCCATGAAAATCTTAGCCCAGATCTTGTAGTCAGGCTTCAGATCTTTGAACTTATTAGAAGCTTGTCCAGCAGTCATCACTTCCTCATATACTTCATCCATATCTACACGCCCAGCTGGCAAGTGTGATACTCCATTTGTTTCCTTATATCCAATGAGTTTTCTAATCAGATCTTCTGTGATGATTATCTCTTTGCCCAGAACAGAAGATAAAATGAACTTAGGGTATACAGAAGCATGTATCCAAAATTCTTTTACCAGAAGGGGTAGACTGGTCCAAAAAGTTTGTCAAAATACTTCACCCATCCTTGAGCATCTATAATGGAGCGAAACTCAAACCCATTCTCAGCCAGTGAATCAAATTCCACCATTCATTCATAGAGAACCTCCAGTTTTTCAGCAGGTGTTAGCAATGTTCTCTTTGGTGGTGTATAAGGAGTTACACCCATATTAGTAGAAGTAACTGCAGCCATGGTTGAGTGAAATTGTGCAGCAGTTGATGATGAAGTTGCCATTGAAGATGCGTTTGTCAAACGCTTAGGGTTTTTGTGAAGAGAGAAGAGAAGACAGAAATGCATAAAAGGTTTGAGATGTGAAAAGTGTGAAAATGGTGAGAAATGATGTATTTATACTAAACACTTAGGCATACAAACAGTCAGAAGAGAGCATGTTTACACAAAGAATTTAATGAAAAGAATAAAAATCATTTCAAGCATTTATTGATTCTGACAATTTGGGGGGAAAATCAAGATTTTCACTATTCAAACTTCACCTCAAACGTCTCTTCAGTAGTGCACACGCCACCTTTGCAGATTTGGAGTGACACATGTTTGCTTGCATGTGCTTCTGAGTTCTCTTGAGAAATGAAACGTTAACCAACGTTCAGATCCTCTGAGGATTGTTAGTTCAGAGTTTCACAAGAAAATAATTAAAGAAAGTAAATAAGTAATCGGAAGAAATACTTCAGAGCATTAAGCATTATTGCATCTGTAAAATTTGCTTCTGACAAATATTATTCTGGACAAAAATCCATACCAATATTTTTCAGAATAAATTTGAATCTATCTTCAACAAGGGGTTTTGTGAAAATATCTGCCCATTGATGATCTGTATCAACAAAGGCTAAATTTATGATTCCTTTCTGAACATAGTCTCTGATGAAATGATGCTTAATTTCTATATGTTTTGCCTTAGAGTGTAAAATGGGGTTTTTAGACAAACATATAGCAGAAGTATTATCACAGAAAATAGAAATGTTACTTTCAAATATCTGATAATCTTCTAGCTGACTTTTCATCCAGAGCATCTGCGTGCTACATCCAGCAGCAGCAATATATTCTGCCTCTGTGGTTGATAATGCAATTGTGGGTTGCTTCTTGCTGTACCAAGAGATTAGATTTCTTCCTAGAAATTGACAACTTCCAAAAGTACTTTTCCTTTCCATTCTGTCTCCAGCGTAGTCAGCATCACAGAATCCAACTAATTTGAAATCATCAGATTTTCTATAACACAAACCCACATTAGAAGTACCTTTCAGATACCTTAGAATCCTCTTGACAGCTGTCAAGTGTGATTCTCTAGGATCTGATTGGAATCTAGCACACAAGCATACACTGAACAATATGTCAGGTCTAGAAGCAGTTAAGTAAAGAAGAGATCCTATCATACCTCTGTAGAGTTTTTGATCTACTTTCTTACTTACCTCTTCCTTGCCTAGTGATCTAGTTGGATGCATGGGAGTCTTTGCCAGCTTACTATCAGTCATGTTAAATTTCTTCAGAAGTTCTTTAACATATTTGGTCTGATGTATGTAAGTGCACTCTGGAGTTTGGTTGACTTGAATTCCTAGAAAGAATCTCAGTTCTCCCATCATGCTCATTTCAAATTCTGCCTGCATACATTGAGCAAACTCCTTTCCCAACATAGTATTGGTAGATCCAAATATTATATCATCCACATAAATTTGACAAATTAGAAGATCTTTCTTAAATGATTTACAAAAGAGTGTTGTGTCCACTTTGCCTCTGATGAAATTTTTCTCCAGAAGAAAATTGCTCAATCTCTCATACCAAGCTCTGGGAGCTTGTTTTAAACCATACAGAGATTTCTTTAATTTGAAAACATGATATGGAAATTTTTCACTCTCAAAACCAGGAGGTTGGTGGACATAAACTTCTTCTTCTATAATACCATTTAGAAAGGCACTTTTAACATCCATCTGATACAGAGTGATGTTATTTTGTGCAGCAAATGAAATAAGAAGGCGTATAGATTCTAACCTTGCCACTGGAGCATAAGTTTCAATATAATCAATACCTTCTTGTTGACTGTAACCTTGAGCCTGCCTTATTTCTTTCAACTTCTCCTTTCTCATTAAGCTTATTTTTGAAGACCCATTTTGTTCCAATTATATTGAATCCTTTTGGTCTTTTAACTAAATCCCACACATCATTTCTGGTGAATTAATTTAACTCTTCTTGCATGGCAATAATCCAATCATTGTCTTGCAGAGCTTCATCTATAGAAGTTGGTTCAATTACTGACACCAGTCCAAATAATGATGCTTCAGATGATCTTAGAAAGGATCTTGTTCTGATGGGATCATCCTTCTTTCGAATAATAACATTCTCTGGATGAGAAGCTTTGATTCTGGAAGATGATCCTCTAATATTTGATTCTTCAAAAATGTTCATCTGAGAAGTTAAAGGAATAGCATCTAGCGTTGCTTCTGTTTCCTTCACTTGAGCTCTGTCTGCCTCTGAGCCTTCAGAGTTTGTGAAGACTACTTCTCTATCTGCAGAGTTTTCAGACTGCTTTGGCTTTTTATTGCCAAGCTTATCATCAAATCTAACATGAATAGATTCTTCCACAATCTGTGTCTCAGTGTTGTATACTTTGTAGCCTTTAGAGCGTTCAGAATATCCAAGCATGAAACACTTCTGTGCTTTGGAATCAAACTTGTTCAGATTTTCTTTAGTATTTAACATATAGCAAAAACATCCAAAAGGATGAAAATATGAAATGTTGGGCTTTCTGTTCTTCCACAGTTCATATGGAGACTTCTCCAGAAGAGGTCTTAGAGACACTCTGTTCTGAATGTAACAGGCTGTGTTGATTGCTTCTGCCCAAAAGTGTTTTGCCAGATTAGTCTCATTGATCATGGTTCTAGCCATTTCTTGCAGAGTTCTGTTTTTCCTCTCTACAACCCCATTTTGTTGTGGAGTTCTAGGACAGGAAAAATCATGAGCAATGCCATTTTCATTAAAATATTTTTCAAAATATTTATTTTCAAATTCACCACCATGATCACTTCTGACTTTTATAATTTTGAAATCTTTTTCATTCTGAACTTGTTTGCAGAAGTCAAAGAACACAGAATGTGACTCATCCTTGCGTTTTAAGAACTTTACCCATGCCCATCTACTATAGTCATCAACAATGACTAATCCATACTTCTTGCCTCTGATGGATGCAGTTTTCACTGGTCCAAACAGATCAATATGAAGTAATTCTAGTGGTCTGGAAGTAGAAACAACATTTTTTGATTTAAAAGATGATTTTGAAAACTTCCCTTTTTGGCATGCTTCACAAAGAGCATCTGAGGTGAACTTCAGATTAGGAAGTCCTCTGACAAGATTAAGTTTATTAATCTGAGATATACGCCTCATATTAATATGCCCCAATCTTCTGTGCCAGACCCATTGCTCTTTATTAACAGACAAGAGGTATTTAACATTCTGAACCTTAAGTTCTGAAAGATTTATTTTATAAATATTGTTTTTCCTATTACCACTAAATAGGATAGAGCCATCCTTTTGACTAATAGCTTTACAACATTTTTTATTAAAGGTAATATCATAACCATTGTCACTTATTTGACTTATGGACAATAAGTTATGCTTTAACCCTTCAACAAGTAAAATATTAGTAATAGAGGGAAGTTTACCATTTCCAATGGTGCCAGATCCAATGATCTTGCCCTTCTGATTCCCTCCAAATTTCACATCACCTCCAGATCTAAGCTCCAGACTTTGGAACATAGACCTTTCTCCTGTCATGTGTCGCGAGCATCCAGAGTCCAGGTACCATGATTGGTGTCCTGACCTTGCTGCTAAGAACATCTGCAACAGGAATTATTTTACTTTTAGGTACCCAGATCTTCTTGGGTCCTTTAGGGTTAGTTGTTCTGAAGGTTTGTCTAAACTTCTGTTTTTCAACATAAGGTTTATTCTGACTAGCCTTAGATTTAAACACATGAATATTCTTTTCAGAGCGTCTTTGTTCAATATCATTCAAGTGACCAAATTTAAAGTGGGAATATAAAGGAGTTTTCTTGATGATAATTTTATCAACAGGTTTTGGATTTAAATCCTTTCCAGAGGAGGATTCATATCCAATTTCTTTTCTGTTATTTCTGTTAACTCCATAGATCATAGAAGCCATTTTGCTTCTGTCTATGCTTTTAGCAAGAAACTTCTGAAAGCTATAATCATATTTTTCCAAAATATTTTTGCATTCAGATTCAGTTTCAGAATCAGAGTTTTGTTGAGCTAATTCAGAATAATTTTTCAATTTTAAGTTCTTTTCATTTAGCTCAACTACTTCTGATTTGAGAATATTATTCTCAGATACAAGATTGCTTTGACGCTTCTTGTATTTGAGCTTAATATTGTTATAGCTTTTCAGAACTTCTGATAACACTTTGATAAGTTCTTCTTTAGTGAGTTTAGCCATTACCTCTTCAGCGTCAGAGTCAGATTCAGAGTCAGATTCAGATCCTGAAGTTCCTTCCTCCTGATCTTCTATGTCTGCCATCAAAGCTACATTGGCACATTCCTCTTCTGACTCAGATTCAGATTCAGATGTATCTAAATCATCCCAGGTGGCCATTAGAACCTTTTTCTTCTTATCAAATTTTCTTTTAGGCTTTTCTTTCAACACCTTTGGACATTCATTTTTGTAATGTCCAGGTTCTTTACATTCATAACATACAACCTCCTTTTTGTCAGATCTTCTGTGTCCAGAAGATTCTTTTCTTTGGTCAGGCTTCCTGAAGTTTCTGAACTTCTTTCCTTTATGCTTCCAGAGCTTGTTTATTATTCTAGACAACATGGATAGTTCATCTTTATCTTCAGATGAGGATTCTTCAGAGCTTTCCTCTATTACCTGCAATGCTTTAGCATATTTATTAGATTTTAAAGCAATAGATTTACCTTTCTTTTGAGGTTCATCTTCCTCAAGTTCAATTTCATGACTTCTAAGTGAACTGATCAGTTCCTCCAAGGAGATCTTGTTCAGATCTTTAGCCATTTTCAGCGCTGTCACCATAGGTCTCCATCTGGTAGGTAAGCTTCTGATGATCTTTTTCACATGATCAGCAGTAGAGTATCCTTTATCCAGAACCTTTAGTCCAGCTGTAAGTATTTGAAATCTGGAGAACATAGCTTCAACAGATTCAGAGTCTTCCATCTTGAAGGCTTCATACTTCTGGATCAGAGCCAGAGCCTTTGTTTCCTTGACTTGAGAGTTTCCCTCATGAGTCATCTTTAAGGATTCAAACATGTCAAATGCAGTTTCCCTGTTTGTAATTTTTTCATACTCAGTGTGAGATATTGCATTTAACAATATTGTTTTGTCCTTGTGGTGATTTCTAAATTCCTTCTTCTGAGCATCTGTCATAGATTTTCTGTCTATTTTCTTGCCATTCCCATCAGTGGGATGAACATATCCATCTATGACCAGATCCCATAAATCAGCATCATATCCAAGGAAAAAACTTTCAATCCTATCTTTCCAATAATCAAATTTCTCCCCATCAAACATAGGGGGTTTGGTGCTGATTCTGTCCCTTTCTTCATATTTGTTGTTAGTGCTAGACATTGTATTATCAGCCATAGTAACAACCAAATATATATCAAAGTTTTTCTCACTGGATCTTTACTGCCACTGTGAAGTGGTAGCACACACAAAACCGGAGCTCTGATGCCAACTAAAGGTGAGAAAATACTTAGAAGGGGGTTGAATAAGTATGAAGATTAAAACTTAGTAATAAAAACACAAGTATTTTTATCCTGGTTCGTTGAACTCAACTACTCCAGTTCACCCTTCCTAGAGTGATTTGCCTTTCTCAATCAAGGACTTAATCCACTATTTAATCAACTGATTACAATAGTTAACACTTAGAACAACTGTTCAAAGTCTTCTCAAGAACTACTGATCCTAACTGGATCTTCTTAAGGTTTACAATCAAATGTAATACAAATACAAGTGTTTAAATTGCTTCTAAAAAGCTTTATCACAACTGTGATTTTTCACTTAAATATTAAGAACAAAGAAATTAATTCTTAGAAAGAATATAAATAGTATGAGAGCTTTGAATGTTGATTTCTATCAGATAAAACGTCAAGTGAAGAAGATGGGTGAAGACTTGCTTTTATAGGCAGCTGATCCAAGGAGAGCTTCACGTTGAGAAGAGTGTCCAAAAGGTCTGAGCCTTTTTGTCTTCACATCAAGTGACCTTTCCTAGAAGAAGAAAGCACAGAGAAATCCTTTTTGTCTGTGTTCTTGTGTCTAGCATAAATAAGGAAAGAGTCGTTTGGATCATTCCAACAGATATAATCTTTGAATAATTCTTCTTCAATTTTCAGCAAATTTCATCAGAGTCTAATTTGATCAGAGCCTTCTGATGTTGATCAGAGTTTTGCTGAATCAGACTCTTCTGCAGCAGGTGTGCTTTTAGCGTGTTTAAGATCAGAGCATATTTGAGTCAGATCCTCAGTACTGGCAGCTTTAGTACTTTCAGAATCTTATGTAGTAACTATGCTTTGAAAACTCTTCATACAGAATTCTTCTTTGGTTCAGATGCTTCTGATTTGTTTCAGATTCTTCTGGAGCTTCTGCTTCAGATCCTTCTGGAGGCTACGCTCAGGATCTTCTTTTGGCAGCATTCAGAATCTTCTAATGGATGCATCTGGCGCTTCAGAGTCTAGCAAATTTCTTATATTCAGTTCTGATTTGCTTCTAGAGTGATAATTCCTTTACTATCTGCAGTAAAAACTCTTAAGCAAATTTTAGAGTATATAATTCTTAATTACAAAATTTCATAATAGTTATCATCAAAACATAGAGATATTAATAAGAACCAATCCGTGTTCTAACAGAGAATACCACAAAGTCACAGAGAACACATTACTTGAACTTAAAGAAACATAACCTTCTTCTTTAAGAAACAAACCATGATACCTTGATCCCCTGCCAAGAACAAACGCTATGCAAAAATGAATATGATAATGCAAAGAAACATAAGCCAAGAACACAAGAAAAGATGAGAAAATTTTGGGGTGCTACAGTTCAGAAGGTGATGTGCAGCTTGAGGGTTGCAGTTCTTTGAAAAACGCTATTCAAAGGTTGATTAATGAAGGCAGTTTGCAGTTTGACAAGGTTATGGAAGAAGAGGTGAACGACATAATCAATGATGATGGGGATGAAGTTGCTACGATTTCAATCCCATACCGGACAATTAACATTTCAGTGCCCGCAAGGCCATCTCCGGTCATCATTACCACTCCTGGACATGTACCATACAAGAGCATCAAGGCCATTCCCATAGAATTATGGGGCAGAGGTGTTTTGCAATGGACAGGAACAAGAATTGACAGGGTCATCATATGGAGGTTCTTCAGTTGAAAATATCGTTGGAGCACGAGGAATTACTAGGAGTGGGAGGATATTCTCTCCACCTGAATCTAGTGCTGATAAAAGTGATAAGGGTAAAGGAAAGGTCGTGGTAGAGGAAGTTGTTCAGCAACAAGTTGATAAAGATGCTTTTATGAAGGCTTATCCGCAAAAAAAAATTATAAAATTGTAGGTCATTTGCACCAGACTCCATCGAAGATTTCTATTTTATCGTTGTTATTGTGCTCTGAGGCACACCTGAATGCGTTGTTGAAATTTTTGAATTCGGCATTTATGCCGCAAGAGATTTCGGTGAACCAGCTTGAAGGGGTAGTATCTCATGTAAATGCGGGTAATGGTTTGGGTTTTACAGACTTGGATTTGACTCCTGCCCAGAGGAGTCACAATTATGCGTTACACATATCTATGGAGTGTAGAGGGTCCTTATTGTTGCATGTTATGGTTGATACAGGATCATCTCTCAATATACTGTCAAAGAAGGCATTAATGAAACTAGACACTCAAGGGATGGTACACACGCCAAGTGACTTAGTTGTGAGAGCTTTTGATGGCTCTAAAAGATTAGTGTTTGAGGAGATCACGATGCTTATACAGGTTGGACCAGAAATTTTTGACGCAATGTTTTATATTATGGATATCTAGCCAACATACAGTTGTCTGCTTGGCCGACCTTGGGTACATGCTACGGGAGCAGTTACTTCAACATTGCATCAAAAATTGAAGTATATGATGGAGGGAAAAGTGTTTACCATGTGTGGGGAGGAAGACATTATGGTGAGCCAGTTATCATCTTTTAAATATGTGGAAGTGGACGGTGAAATCCACGAGACACTCTATTAAGCTTTTGAAGTGGTGTAAATTCAAGAGAAGTCTCATGTTGAAGCTAAGAGCACAGAGGTCTTGATGTCATCGTTTAAAGAAGCTCGTGCTATAGTTGAATCTAAGACTTCCCAGAGGTGGGGCCAGGTGCTTAATGTTCCTGTTAAACATGACAAGTTCGGTTTGGGGTATATTCCCTATGTTCCTTCTCAAGACCCTCCAAGATGCAAATGGCATGTTCAATTCACCAGCGGTAGAGTAATATTCGACAAGATAAATGTTGTTGGGGATGACGAAGGGGATAACGACTGTGATATGGACAGAGGCTATGCAACTAGACTGTGGAGGAAATCATCCAAGTCACATCAGAAGAGTAATTTTCACTTTTGTTTTGATTATGTATGGTCCTACGCTCTGCCCAAGGCACAATGATTCGTTTTGTAGGGCCCCTTTTTTAATATCTTTAACTTTATCATGAATAAAAGACACCCTTTAGCATTCAAATATTTTTTATCCCTGTTTTTCCTTTTGTTTTTACATTTTTAATTAAAATAGAAAAATGGCAATGTGTTTGTGTTTGTTTACATATAATAATAAGCATAAAGCATCAATCATGCAGGTTATACATCTCAGATGCCATCGATCCTGATTCGGCTATGGTTCGATATGACTTCGATAACCCCATCTATCAAGCTGAAGAAGAGACTGATGAAGGTTGTGACTGTTGCACCCCAAAATTTCCCTAACCTTTTTCTTTACCTAGCTTGTGTTTCATTGCATTCATTTTAGCATTATCATCTGCATTGCATTGATATGTGTGCAGGCGATCAAGAGGTATGACTACCAACCAAAGGATACCAGGGTTATGAATCTATCTAAGAGTCTTTATTCAAGTATCCAAGGATTGATATCCTCATCAAAGAAGTCAAAGTTCCTCAGAGAGATGGTTGGACACAAGAATGCATATCTCCTAACTTGAAGGTTATGGGAAGCTATTCAGGTGATTTTGAATCCATGGAGTTGGACTTGAAACCTTCAGAGGGCCCATGAGAAGTATTGAAAGTCATTTTTAAGCCTAGACAGGTCAATATGCAAAGTACATGAAGCTACAACCAAGATGGGTGCAACTTGGGTTTCATCTGGTCAACCCTAGGTCAACAGATGATTTGAAGAAGGTTAAGACCTAATTTTTCAAGGCCATGTGATCATGGATTGATGTATTAATATTCCCAAGGGATGATTCCAAGACCAACTCATTATGAATCAAGGGTGTGAGGAGTTCCTAGGCTAGGGTTTCTAAGCTTGACAGTGTAAAATCCCCTGGTTTGGTGCCTAACTCCAAGACCACATAACTCAAGATGTGATTTTCATCTCACCTTGACCCCAACATGATTGTTGTAGATCATGATCATATCTTTAATTTGAGTACTATAAGTCCTTGATAGGTTTTATAGAACTCAAGTTATGGAGCAGACAAGTTACAGGTCATCAGATGAATTTGATTTTGGTACTTGAAAGTCAACCAATTTCCATGCCATTTTTGACCTAGAAGGAAGCTTCTCCTCAACTTCAAGCCAACATGAATGTTGTTCCTTACCTTCTTAGCTTTCTAAAAAGTACTAGAAGTCCATGATTGGATTTATAGAACTCAAGATACATTGCTTGCAAGACAGGGGCATTTTGGGAAGTTGGAATTACAAGTCATTTTTTATTATGGGTCAATTTCACCATCATACACACCTCAAATAGAATTTTGTTCAACTGGAAAGTTGCTCAAAATGATGTTATTTACTCCACCAAGCATTATGAGTTCATTGATATGGATTGGAATGAGAAGTGTGTGAAGGAAATTTCATGAATGAATCATTAAAGGCATTAAAATGAGAAAATTGCAAAATAATTCATATTGGTTCAAAATATTGCAAGTTTGTGCAAGTTTTGAGTGTAAATGATATTTGGAACACTTTGGCATTTTTAGATTTCCAAATTGAAGTTTTTTTCATGTCCAAATCCAAGGTTTCTTAAGATTGAAGTAACATCAATTACACACACCATTGATTGGAATTAAGGAATTAATCTTGACCCTTCATCCTCACTACCATACAAGCAATGCATTTGAGCCAAATTGGGAGCAAAACAGAGCTGCATTCATGGACTGTCATGAAGAAAAAGTGAAGAAAATATGAAAATGGAAATGGATCATAGAGTCAAGTTTGGGCTTCCATTACAGCCCAGAAAGTTTCTATATAACCTCATGAATGAGTTCAGATCAAGGTTGGTGATGGATTGAGCTTGCACAGGTAAGATACAGTTGAGAAAAGTTAGTTATGAAGGTGAGAAAATACTTAGAAGGGGGGTTGAATAAGTATGAAGATAAAACTTAGAAGTAAAAACTCAAGTATTTTTATCCTGGTTCGTTGAACTCAACTACTCCAGTCCACCCTATCTAGAGTGATTTGCCTTTCTCAAACAAGGACTTAATCCACTATTTAATCAACTGATTACAATAGTAACCACTAAGAACAACTGTTCAAAGTCTTCTCAAGAACTACTGATCCCAACTGGATCTTCTTAAGGAACTATTACAATAAAATGTAAGATTAATAAGTGTATGAATGCTTCTAACAAGCTTTATCACAACAGTGATTTTTCACTTAATGTTAAGAACAAAAGAATAAACTCAGCAATAAGAATATTTTATGAGAGCTTGTAAGAGTTTATTTTTGAGATTCGTTGGTTATAGATCACTACTGAAGAAGATGATGAAGACTTGCTTTTATATGCACAGTAGTCCACAAAGTCTTGACATTGGAGGCTGTGTACTGAAAAGGCCTGAACCTTTTTGTCTTTACATCACATGACCTTTCCTGGAAGTAGAATGCACAGAGAAATGCTTTTGGTCTGTGTTCTAGTGTCAAGCATGAAAGAGGAAAGACTCGTTGAGCTAAATCAAAGGATATTACTTTGAATTCTTCTTCAATAATTATTTCTTTTCAGCAGGGTAACCATCAGATCTTGCATGATCAGAGTCTTGGATTCCCATCAGATTTTGCTGAATCAGAGTAAGGCAGCAAGTGTGCTTTAGCGTGTAGTTCTTTCAGAGCAGAGTTTTATGAATCAGATCCTCAGTACATGCAGTGTGTAATACTCTCAGAGTCTTCTGAAAAACTGAGCTTCTTAACTCTCATACAAAGTTCTTTAATGCTTCAGAGTCTTCAGATCTTATTAGAGTCTTCTGCTTCAGATTCTTTTGCAGCTTCTGCTTCAGATTCTTCTGTAGCTTCTGCTTCAGATCCTTTTGCAAACAGCGCTCAGATTCTTCTATAAGATGATTCTGACTCTTCAGAGCCTTCCATAGTTCTATGTTCAGATTAATTTGCTCTTGGATATATATATATACTTTAATTATCTGCAACAAATATTCATGAACCAATTTTAGAGTATATAATTCTTTAATACAAAATTTCATAAGAGTTATCATCAAAACATAGAGATATTACTAAGACACAATCTGTGTTCTTACAATCTCCCCTTTTTTGATGATGACAAAACATGAGAAATTTTGTTCAAAAAAACAATATTTATAACTCCCCCTGAGATTAAGAATCTTCCCCTGAAATTAATATTCTAAGGAAAGGAATACTTCCCTTTTTGCTTGAGTGTATTTCAGAATCAGAGTTTGATGACTTCTTTTCAAACACAGAGTCTGGTTAATCAGAGTCTGATGACTTCTTTCAATCACAGAGTCTGGTTTTGCGTTTAGACTCAGAGTACAATTTGCTTCAAGAATCAGAGTCTGGTTGGGTAATTCTCAGAATAACTTCAATGAATTTATTTTGTCAGATGAAACAATAGAATCTGAAAGACTTAAATTCAAAGATAGTTAATAATATGTCTGAATTTTGTTTTAGTATTTGCTTATGGATTGAACAATCAGATTCTTTTTCTCCCCTTTTTTGTCATAATAAAAAAGATGTGTAAAGACAGAAAAGATAATAGAAGAAAAACAAAGCAAACAATTTCATTCATTCAAATGGTTCACATAACAGATGATAACAAACAAACAAGAGAAAATAGATTCAAAACAGCAGTGCAAAAACATGAAAAGAAACTAGGGTTGACGAGATGGAATCAGGGTCAGAACATTTGTGATCTTTTTAGTAGACTCTTCTTGCTTGGCCATCCAAGTCTTAATCTCTTCAGTGGTTTGTTCTTGTTTGATCATCCAAGACTTGATTTCCTTAACCTCTTTTACAAGTTCTGAATTGTCAGCCTTTACTTCAGGTGCAGATGCATCAATGTCCATATCAGATGCATCATCTTCAGATGGAGAGTCTTCAGCAGGAGCAGCTTCCAGAAGCAGCACTGGTGGTTTGGGAATACTCATCAGAGTCTGTCTTACCAACTCAGCAAACTTTGCCTTAGCATCTTCAGCACAGACTGTCTTGAGATGAGAGGCCACCACGTTGAACTTAGAGATAAATTTATCCCAAGAAGCTTCAGACTTAACAGGATCTATATTGAACAAACACTCTTCTTCCACACGTGCAATCCCCATACGAACTTCCTTTTTGAAATTTTCAAACAGTTTACCAACATCTGTTCTAGGGTTGGGGTAAAGATATTCCTTAAGAGTCACTTTCTCAGCAGATTCAGAGTTTGGCTGAGGTTGTTCACAAGAGGTGTTAGGAGGCGTTGGATCAGATGGTAGTTGTTCAGATGGTTGAGGTGCAGATTGTTGAGGTTCAGATGGTTGAGGTTCAGATTGTTGAGGTTTAGATGGTTGAGGTTCAGATTGGTGAGGTTCAGATTGTTGAGGTTCATATGGTTGTGGCATGGTGAGTTGAGGTGTAGGGGTTGGTGAAATTTCAGCTTCAGATGATGAATGTTGAAAATCTGAGAGGTTGAATTTTGAACGAAGTGAAATTCTATGATTTATTTGGTCAGGTGCTGATAGATCAGAAAATGTTGGTTTGAAAGGATCAGGAATGTGTAAACAAGAGGGTGAATGAACTTCTGATTCAGAATCAGATGAATCAGTGGAGTGACATGAGGTGGATGACAAGACAACCATGGTTGCAAGTGGTTCCAGATCAAGAATGTCATCTGATGGTTCTGGAACAGGTAACGGTTGTTCTATTATAGAGGGATGTTCAGATGGTGTTGTTTGGGGAGGTTCAAATGAAATGGGTTGAGATTGATGTTCTGGTGATTGTTGTTGTTGTTCTGGTTGTGTTTGTTGTTGTTGTTGTTGAGGTTCTGGTTGTTGTTGTTGTTGAGGTTCTGGATGAGATGGTTCTTGTTGTTGATGTTCTGGTTGGATTTTTGTTTGAGGTGGTTCAGATGGAGTTTGTACAGAAGATGGTTGTGAAAGTGTAGTTTGGGATGAAGGGGGTTCAGATGTATGAATTCCAGATGATGGGGGTACAGATGAATGTGGTCTAGAAGGTGATGGAGGAGGTGAAGGTAATGGAGAGTGAATGGTTAGAGTTGGATCAGATGTTAATACCTGTTTGATAGTTTCTCTTATACCTTCTGAGGCTTAACAGCAACTTCAGAGGCTTTTCTCTTTGGCTGAGCCTCAGATCCTTCTTCAGCAATCTTCTTTGAACGTCTTTCTCTAACAAGATTAGGCAGAACTTCTCCTTCCTTCTGTACTATGTTAGCAGGCAGAGGAATACCTTCTCTTAAACATTCAGCAATGAATGTCAGAATGAGGTGCCTAGGTTCATCAGCAGTGAACATTAGGAAATCTTCAACAGGAATCCTTCTGTTGCTTACATCCTTAGTAGCAATTTTCTTGGGTTTGCTGGCAAGCTCTGTGATGACCTTCATCCTCTTCAGAGTATTGCCATTGATGACAGAACCTATGACATATGAAAGATCCTCTATCAATCCAGTATCATACAGATATTTCACAAGACCATTCTCTATTAGAATGTCTGATATCAGCCTACCTATAGGAATCCAATTCCTAACTTTTCCAGCTTTGACTCTTACATCTTCTCTTGTTTCTTTTATGTGATTCAGAAGGTGACTAAACAGAAGATAAGGCAAGTCCACCTTCTTTCGCTTGCTCATAGAGAACATAAAGTATAGTTGTTCAGCACTGACATAGTCTGGGGAATTTGATGATTTTCTGTGAAAAATGGAACTCATGAAAATCTTGGCCCAAATCCTGTAGACTGGCTTTAGTTCCCTTACTTTGCTAGTTGGTGCCCCAAAAATAGTAACTTCTTGAAATACATCAGCAAGATCCACACGAGCAGATTGTAGACTGGTTTCACCATCAGTTTCAGAGTATCCAATAAGTTGTCTGATCAGCTTCGCAGTAATCACAATCTCCTTTCCAAGGACAGAAGAATGGATGAACTTAGGGCACACCTGAGCATGTATCCAGAATTCTTTCACCAAAGTTGGATAAACAGGACCCATAAGCCTGTCAAAGTACTTTGTCCAACTCTGATTTTGAATGGTTGAAGAAAGATTAAACCCATTTTCTTCAATGGACTCAAGGTCTATGAAGCATTCACTCAAAACTTCCAGTTCTATGGTTGGAGCGAGAAGAGTTCTTACAGGTTCTTTGTAAGCTTCAGCATTAGGAGTAGAAACAGCAATGGTTGATTGCATCTAAGCAGATGTTGATGAAGAAGACGCCATTGATGTTCTTGAGTGAGAGGTTTTAGGTTTAGGGTTTTGGTGAAGAGCAAAGAGAAGACAGAAATGCATAAAAGGGTTCGTGAAGTGAAAAGTGTGAAATGATGTGATTTGTGGTATTTATAGATAAAATCAGGCACACAAACAATCACATAAGCACGCTTCACATAGCATTTAATGAAAAAGTAAAAACATCATTGCACAGCAATTATGATTTTGACAGATGGGGGGAAGTTCAAGAAAAGTCAGATTTTCAAAGCAGTACTTCAAACGTTAATTCAGTAAAGTGCCCTCTACCTTTTCAGTTTCTGAGCTACACGTGTTTGCTTGCATGTGCCTCTGAATTCTCTTGAGAAATGAAACGTTAGACAATGTTCAGATCCTCTGAGCATTGTTAGTTCAGATTTACACAAGTAAAATAATTCAAGAAAATGAATAAATTAACAGATGAAATATTTCAGAGCATTAAACATTTTGCATCTGAGAAGTTTGCCTCTGATAAATATTATTCTGGACAAAAATCCATACCAATATTTTTTAGAATAAACTTAAACCTATCTTCAGCAAGGGGTTTTGTAAAAATATCATCCCATTGATGATCTGAATCAACAAAAGCTAAGTTTATAATACCCTTCTGAACATAGTCTCTGATAAAATGATGTTTAATTTCTATATGTTTTGCCTTAGAGTGTAAAACTGGAGTTTTAGACAAACATATAGCAGAAGTATTATCACAGAAGATAGATACATTACTCTCAAAGATCGGATAGTCCTCTAACTGACTCTTCATCCAGAGCATCTGCGTGCTACATCCAACAGCAGCAATGTATTCTGCCTCTGTTGTAGAAAGTGCAATTGTGGGTTGCTTCTTGCTGTACCATGAGATCAGATGACTTCCAAGGAACTGATGATGCGTCCGCAAGTGCACGGAAATATCGCAGTAATATAAAAGATTGTCGAACCCACAGAGACCAATGTCAATCTACCGTTATCTATTATTACGGCGTAAAGCTAAGGCTAATGGAATTAGGAAAGCTGAATGCGAATGAAATTAAATGCACAAGAAATAAAGATTTTTGGTTTAAAGGAATGCGGTAAGAGAATATCGGTATGTAACGCTTTAGCTATCGGGAATTCGGTAGGTTACCGGTGCCTTTTTGTCTATTGCAAACACTTTTCAGGAGAACTTACTCGTTTAAAGACCTTCGTCTCACGATGGTTATTGACTCTGGTCATAATTCTAAGGGCCGAATGCACGCTTTCGCTGTCCCATTCGGGGTTAAAACTACTTTTTGTAAACAAATAGATTCTAATTTCTCTTAAAGCGCTTTCGCTGTGTCTAAAATCAATGCCTAGTTTTTACTATCTGGTTCTAGCCTCAGCGGTCGCTTGTTGGTTCGTACCTTAATATGGTTTCCTACTGTCGTGGCAAAACCACCGTAAATAGCTTCTCACTGTCGTGACAAAGGTTTATTTAGAATTTAGATTAAAAACTACGGCCAGAAAGGTTGTTTGTAAAAAGGGAAGGTGCCGGTTACTATCGAATCCTGTCCTACCAATTCGGTTACATACCGATAAAACTACTTTAGCTAGACATGATAATTAATGCAAACATAAATAAACAATGGCAGCAGAATAATATAACATGCATACTGACAGAAATAAAATAATAATTCAGTTAATAAAAACCTGTAAATCGTACTGATCTCGAATCCTTGAGTAGTCCTCCACAATGTCGGCATGATTCTACTTTGGCGAGAATTAAAAGGTACAGGAACAAATAAAGCGATACAAATGAAATAAAAGGAAAAAAAATGGAAAATAATGCAGGAAAGTAAAATTGGCTTCAATGGGAATTTTGGCAGTACTTCGATACCTCGAAGGTTCCCCTAAAAATGTGAATCTAAGGCCTATTTATAGGAGATAATTCACTCTTCAACTTCTAGAGATCATGGGTGAGTTATGGAGGGAGTGGGAGTAACTTCCAGTAGTGGGCAGTGAGTGGAGAAAGTGTAGGAAGAAATTAGGTTGAGATTGATCGTGGCTGCTTCTGATTTGAATGTATTGATATTTTGTCTGCGTGACGGTCGTCACACGCATGACGGTCGTAATGGACCTGTGACGACCGTCACATCAGAAAAATCCATTTTTTCTGTTTTTCTTCTCTCTTTTCCTTCCATTTCTTCTTCTTTTCTTTCTTTAATCCAAATTCTCCCCAATCTGCAAAACGAAGTAAATTAATCATATAATAGAACATAAATCAAGATAAATTAATAATATTCACAAATAAATGCATGTAAATCAAGCCAAATAAACGATATGATTTCGCGTTATCAAACACCCCCACACTTAAACCATTGCTTGTCCTCAAGCAACCAACCAACACAGTAAAAAGAAATAAGCATAGTTCGAAACAAAAACATGATGAGACTCTAATCATACGTGGTTGCTAGGCTAATGTTAGATAGATAGGTACTAAATATCAATACCAAGGATACCGTAACGACACAATTTCACAAACTCCCTACTTATGCAAACCAATCGGAATCATGCCATTATAACTCAACCTATATCCCATGCTCTCTTTCACCCCATTTCATTATAGTGCAATCACATTAAGCCCGTTATCCATACACATTCATGGCAAGTAAACCATTTAGTAACTATGATCTCGATGCTATTTCATTTTTTTCTCTGCAAATATGCTTAAGCATCAATTGAACTTAAAGAGTTTGTACCGTTAGGCTAAGTGCTCGGGTGAGGAGCACCTAACTTAGAAGGAACATGTCTTTTTCTTCATAATTTTTTCTTCTTTCTTAATTTCTCATTTTACACTACAGATCATACACTTATTTGCATCGGTTTCTTACTTAGTGTGTTTAGGATGGTGCCGACTGCTTAAATAAACTACTTAGGGATTACTACAAGAACCTGGAGCTTTAAGGTTTCGACATAATGGGTACTCAAAATGACTTTGCATATTTAGGGGGTTAAGGGTGTCAGGGCGGTATCAATTTTATCAAAACTTTCCCACGTTTTTCTAACATAGTCTAGACAGCCTATATACTATCAGAGAACCATGACATGAATCGAAGCAAAAATTTGTTAGAGGTTAGAATTTTAAAATTTTGAAATTTTTGGGGAAATTGAATAACAAGCGAAAACCACGCATAAAGACTCGACAGCACATGCAAAGACTTTGACATAATGTTAAAAATAGATAAAAATTCCTAGAAGCATGAAATAAAATGTAAAACAATAGAGTTCCTCCCCCACACTTAAACCAAACGTTGTCCTCAATGTTTTAGTAAAAGGTGGAAAAGGAAAGATAGAACCTGTATGAATGATACTGCTCTTGCTATCCTTGTCTTTGTTGATCACTTCTACTTCGGCGGCGGGCATTTTGAGATACCTTTGTTTGTGTAATTCTCGAACCAGCTCATCATGTTGCTCGCGTCAAGAGGAAGTACTCATCATCAGTGTTCCCACCAGCAGCGACACTCGTAGGAATGTCCGTGGGCATAGCTCATCTTCTCAGACCGTCATCTAGAGAGTTTTCACTTAGATATAGCTAAAGAGTAACAAGCTATACATTTCTTTATTTTCTGCAAATGTAAACAAACAAATTAAAATAAAAGCCTTTGTGGGTTGCCTCCCACATAGCGCTTTGTTTAACGTCGATAGCTCGATGGCTAAGGAGTGCAAGTACTCATGGTGGTTCTTTCGAGAATGGTTCCTCGATCGAACTTTGAATAGTCTTCGGTTTCCTTGGCCACTTATCAAGCCATCGCTCATATCCCTCACCTTTTCGTTTCTTTCTTCTGTAGGGTAGTTTCTTGCTTTGAACGCGTGGTGGTGGTTCTGGATCTATCTTGCGTATCAGCTTTTCAAATTTGGGCTTAGTTATTCCATCCACCACCTCAAAAGTTAATCTTACCCTTTTAACAGTAATAATGACCTTAGTTTTACGGTCCTCGAATTTTCTTTTCCTATGAGGGGTCTTAGACAAAGGTGCATTGGTGTGGGTATTTTCCAGTACCTCCACATATGTTTTAGATTGGGAGTCTACCTTGGCTTCCACAACCAATTGTGAGAAAGAATTAGGTGGGGTATAGGGAGGAGGAGCAACAATGGATGCTTCCTTCTCTACCTCTTCGACAACCTCCCTCTCGGATGGTGTCGGTGGATTTTTCTCAATAATTATGCTTGTCTCACCAAAACTCTCCTCAGACTCATCATCACTCTCCCTAAGATCTTCTATTTGTTCTTCATTACTAGTGGTTACAACATTCACATGGCTCTCAAGGAAGGGTCCTAGAGATGTTTGTGTAAGCAAAGAGGTTTGAGTCTCCAAAGCCTTGCTGTGAGTCGCGAGGGAATCGACTATAATGCTCATCTGATTAAGGTCTTCATCAATTTGGAGATGTTGTTTTCTAAAGTCTTCATTTTGGAGAGTTTGTGTCTCCATAAAGCGCTCCATCATAGATTCGATCCTAGAGTGAGTAAACGTCTCTTCGAATTTTTCTAGTAATAGTTCAAGGTTGGATGTGTCGAATTCTTGCGTTTCCTCATAGTATTGGGAGTAGTCATCATAGAGGGAATTTGGTCGAGAATGCATCGTATTGAAATCTTCTAGTAATATTTCGAGGTTAGATTTAAGCGGAGCTTGTGGTTCCTCAAAATACTGGGGGTGGTAGCTATAATAATGGGGATGGTAGTTATAAGGGAAATTTGGGTTATACATAGTAATTGAGATAAGAGTGCCTTAGTCTATACTATGCAACAACGGAATCACAATATTGACTGTTGGTCCCCAGCAACGACGCCAAAAACTTGATGCATCCGCAAGTGCACAGAAATATCGAAGTAATATAAAAGATTGTCGAACCCACAGAGACCAATGTCAATCTACCGTTATCTATTATTACGGCGTAAAGCTAAGGCTAATGGAATTAGGAAAGCTGAATGCGAATGAAATTAAATGCACAAGAAATAAAGATTTTTGGTTTAAAGGAATGCGGTAAAGGAATATCGGTATGTAACGCTTTAGCTATCGGGAATTCGGCAGGTTACCGGTGCCTTTTTGTCTATTGCAAACACTTTTCAGGAGAACTTACTCGTTTAAAGACCTTTTTCTCACGATGGTTGTTGACTTTGGTCATAATTCTAAGGGCCGAATGTACGCTTTCGCTGTCCCATTCGGGGTTAAAACTACTTTTTGTAAACAAATAGATTCTAATTTCTCTTAAAGCGCTTTCGCTGTGTCTAAAATCAATGCCTAGTTTTTACTATCTGGTTCTAGCCTCAGCGGTCGCTTGTTGGTTCGTACCTTAATATGGTTTCCCACTGTCGTGGCAAAACCACCATAAATAGCTTCTCACTGTCGTGACAAAGGTTTATTTAGAATTTAGATTAAAAACTACGGCCAGAAAGGTTGTTTGTAAAAAGGGAAGGTGCCGGTTACTATCGAATCCTGTCCTACCAATTCGGTTACATACCGATAAAACTACTTTAGCTAGACATGATAATTAATGCAAACATAAATACACAATGGCAGCAGAATAATATAACATGCATACTGACAAAAATAAAATAATAATTCAGTTAATAAAAACCTGTAAATCGTACTGATCTCGAATCCTTGAGTAGTCCTCCACAATGTCGGCAGGATTCTACTTTGGCGAGAATTAAAAGGTACAGGAACAAATAAAGCGATACAAATAAAATAAAAGGAAAAAAAATGGAAAATAATGCAGGAAAGTAAAATTGGCTTCAATGGGAATTTTGGAAGTACTTCGATACCTCGAAGGTTCCCCTAAAACTGTGAATCTAAGGCCTATTTATAGGAGATAATTCACTCTTCAACTTCCATAGATCATGGATGAGTTATGGAGGGAGTGGGAGTAACTTCTAGTAGTGGGCAGTGAGTGGAGAAAGTGTAGGAAGAAATTAGGTTGAGATTGATCGTGGCTGCTTCTGATTTGAACGTACTGATATTTTGTCTGCGTGACAATCGTCACACGCATGACGGTCGTAATGGACCTGTGACGACCGTCACATCAGAAAAATCCATTTTTTCGGTTTTTCTTCTCTCTTTTCCTTCCATTTCTTCTTCTTTTCTTTCTTTAATCCAAATTCTCCCCAATCTGCAAAACGAAGTAAATTAATCATATAATAGAACATAAATCAAGATAAATTAATAATATTCACAAATAAATGCATGTAAATCAAGCCAAATAAACAATATGATTTCGCGTTATCAACTGACAGCTTCCAGAAGTACTTTTATGCTCTACTCTGTCTCCAGCATAGTCAGCATCACAGAATCCAACTAATGTATATTTATCAGATCTTCTGTAACACATACCCACGTTAGTAGTACCTTTCAGATACCTTAGAATCCTCTTAACAGCAGTTAAGTGAGATTCTCTATGATCTGATTGGAATCTTGCACATAAACATACACTGAACAGAATGTCAGGTCTAGAAGCAGTTAAGTAGAGAAGAGATCCTATCATACCTCTGTAGAGTTTCTGATCTACTTTCTTACTTACCTCTTCCTTGCCTAGTGTACTAGTTGGATGCATGGGAGTCTTTGCCATCTTACTATCAGTCATGTTAAATTTCTTTAGAAGTTCTTTAACATATTTGGTCTGATGTATGTAAGTGCACTCTGGAGTTTGGTTGACTTGAATTCCCAGAAAGAATTTTAATTCTCCCATCATGCTCATTTCAAATTCTGCCTGCATACATTGAGCAAACTCCTTTCCCAGCATAGTATTGGTAGATCCAAATATAATATCATCCACATATATTTGACATATTAGAAGATCTTTCTTAAATGTTTTACAAAAGAGTGTTGTGTCCACTTTGCCTCTGATGATATTTTTCTCCAGAAAAAAATTACTTAACCTCTCATACCAAGCTCTGGGAGCTTGTTTTAAACCATACAGAGATTTCTTTAGTTTGAAAACATGTTCTGGAAATTTTTCACTCTCAAAACCAGGAGGCTGGTGAACATAAACTTCTTCTTCTATAATACCATTTAGAAAGACACTTTTAACATCCATCTGATATAGAGTGATGTTATATTGTGCAGTAAATGAAATAAGAAGGCGTATAGATTCTAACCTTGCCACTAGAGCATAAGTTTCAGTGTAATCAATACCTTCTTGTTGACTGTAACCTTGAGCAACAAGCCTTGCCTTATTTCTTTCAACTTCTCCTTTCTCATTAAGCTTATTTATGAAGACCCACTTAGTTCCAATTATGTTAAATCCTTTTGGTCTTGGAACTAAGTCCCACACATCATTTCTAGTGAACTGATTTAGCTCTTCTTGCATGGCAATAATCCAGTCATTGTCTTGCAGAGCTTCATCCACAGTGGTTGGTTAAATTAATGACACCAATCCAAATAATGATGCTTCATAGGATCTGAGGAAGGATCTTGTTCTGATAGGGTCATCCTTCTTTCCAATGATCACATTCTCTGGATGAGAAGCTTTGATTCTGGAAGATGATCCTCTAACAGTTGATTCTTCAGAAATGTTTAAGTTGTTCATCTGAGAAGTCAAAGGAATTGCATCTGGCGTTGCTTCTAGTTCCTTCACTTGAGCTTTGTCTGCCTCTAAGCCTTCAGAGTCTGTGAAGACTACTTCTCTATCTGCAGAATTTTCAAACTGCTTTGGCTTTTTAATGCCAAGCTTATCATCAAATCTAACATGTATAGATTCTTCCACAATCTGTGTTTCAGTATTGTATAATCTGTAGCCTTTGAAGCGTTCAGAATATCCAAGCATGAAACACTTCTGTGTTTTAGAATCAAACTTGCTAAGATTCTCTTTAGTGTTCAACATATAACAAATACATCCAAAAGGATGAAAATAAGCAATGTTGGGCTTCCTGTTCCTCCACAATTCATAGGGAGTCTTTTCCAGAATAGGTCTTACAGACATTCTGTTCTGAATGTAACATGCTGTGTTGATTGCTTCTGCCCAAAAGTGCTTTGCCAGATTAGTCTCATTGATCATGGTTCTGGCCATTTCTTGCAGAGTTCTATTTTTCCTCTCTACAACTCCATTCTGTTGTGGAGTTCTAGGACAGGAAAAATCATGAGCAATGCCATTTTCATTAAAATATTTTTCAAAATATTTGTTTTCAAATTCACCACCATGATCACTTCTGACTTTTATAATTTTGAAATCTTTTTCATTCTAGACTTGTTTGTAGAAGTCAAAGAACACAAAATGTGACTCATCCTTGTGTTTTAAGAACTTTACCCATGTCCATCTACTATAGTCATCAATAATGACTAATCCATACTTCTTGCCTCTGATGGATGCAGTTTTCACTGGTCCAAACATATCAATATGAAGTAATTCTAATGGTTTGGAAGTAGAAACAACATTTTTTGATTTAAAAGATGATTTTGAAAAACTTCCCTTTTTGACATGCTTCACAAAGAGCATCTGAGGTGAACTTCAACTTAGGAAGTCCTCTGACAAGATTAAGTTTATTAATCTGAGATATACGTCTCATATTAATATGCCCTAATCTTCTGTGCCAGACCCATTGCTCCTCATTAAAAGACAAGAGGCATTTAGCATTCTGAACCTTAAGTTCTGAAAGATTTATTTTATAAATGTTGTTCTTCCTCTTTCCACTAAATAGGATTGAGCCATCCTTTTGACTAATAGCTTTACAACATTTTTGATTAAAGACTATGTCATAACCATTGTCACTTAATTGACTTATGGACAATAGATTATGCTTTAATCCTTCTACAAGTAAAACATTAGTAATAGAGGGAAGGTTACCATTTCCAATAGTGCCAGATCCAATGACCTTGCCCTTCTGATTCCCTCCAAATTTCACGTCACCTCTAGATCTAAGCTCCAGTCTTTGGAACATAGACCTTTCTCCTGTCATATGTCACGAGCATCCAGAGTCCAGGTACCATGACTGGCGTCCTGACCTTGCTGCTAAGAACATCTGCAACATGAATTATTTTACTCTTAGGTACCCAGATCTTCTTGGGTCCTTTTGGGTTAGTTGCTCTAAAGGTTCGTCTAAACTTCTGTTTTCAACATAGGGTTTATTCTGACTAGCCTTAGATTTAAACACATGAATGTTCTTTTCAGAACGAGTGTGTTCAATATCATTCAAGTGACCAAATTTAAAATTGGAATATAAAGGAGTCTTCTTGATGATAATTTTATCAACAAATTTTGGATTTAAATCAGAGGAAGATTTATATCCAATTCCTTTTCTGTTATTTCTGTTAACTCCATAGATTATAGAAGCCATTTTGCTTCTGTCTATGCTTTTAGCAAGAAACTTCTGAAAGTTGTAGCCATACTTTTCCAAAATATTTTTGCATTCAGACTCAGTTTCAGAATCAGAGTTTTGTTGAGCTAATTCAAAATCATTTTTCATTTTTAAGTTCTTTTCATTTAGCTCATCCACTTCTGATTTGAGAATATTATTCTTAGATACAAGATTGCTTTGACGCTCCTTGTATTTGAGCTTAATATTATTATAGCTCTTCAGAACCTCTGATAACACTTTGATAAGTTCATCTTTAGTGAGTTTAGCCATTACCTCTTCAGAGTCAGAGTCAGATTCAAAGTCAGATTCGGAACCTGAAATTCCTTCCTCCTTATCTTCTATGTCTGCCATCAATGCTACATTGGCACATTCTTCTTCTGCCTCAGATTCAGAGTCAGATGTATCTGAATCATCCCAGGTTGCCATTAGAACCTTCTTCTTCTTATCAAATTTTCTTTTAGGCTTTTCTTTCAGAAGCTTTGGACAATCATTTTTGTAATGCCCAGGTTCTTTACATTCGTAGCAGACAACCTCTTTTTTGCCAGATCTTCTGTGTCCAGAAGATTCCTTTCTTTGGTCAGGCTTCTTGAAGTTTCCAAACTTCTTTCATTTATGCTTCCAGAGTTTGTTTATTCTTCTGGAAAGCATGGATAATTCATCTTCATCTTCAGATGTGGATTCTTCAGAGCTTTCCTCTATTACCTGCAACGCTTTAGCAGATTTATTAGATTTTAAGGCAATTGACTTACCTTTCTTTTGAGGCTCATCTTCCTCAAGTTCAATTTCATGGCTCCTTAGTGAGCTGATTAGTTCCTCCAAGGTAATCTGGTTCAGATCTTTATCCATTTTCAGCGCAGTCACCATAGGTCTCCATCTGGTAGGTAAACTTCTGATGATCTTCTTCACGTGATCAGTAGTAGAGTAACCTTTATCCAGAACCTTTAGTCCAGCTGTAAGTATTTGAAATCTGGAGAACATGGATTCAACAGATTCAGCTTCTTCAATCTTGAAAGCTTCATACTTCTGAATTAGAGCCAAAGCCTTTGTTTCCTTGACTTGAGAGTTTCCCTCATGAGTCATTTTCAAGGACTCAAACATGTCAAATGCAGTTTCTCTATTTGTGATCTTTTCATACTCAATGTGAGATATTGAATTTAACAATATTGTTCTAGCCTTGTGGTGATTTCTAAATTCCTTCTTTTAGGCTTCTATCATAGATTTTCTATCTACTTTCTTGCCATTCCCATCAATGGGATGAACATATCAATCTATGACCAAATCCCATAAATCAGCATCACAACCAAGGAAAAAACTTTCAATCCTGTCTTTCCAATAATCAAATTTCTCCCCATCAAACATAGGGGGTTTAGTACTGATTCTGTCTCTTTCCTCATACTTGTTAGATGTTGAAACATCAGCCATTATAAACAACCGACTATAAGTATCAAAGTTTTTCTCACTGGATCTTTTCTGTCACTGTGAAGTGGTAGCACACACAAAACCGGAGCTCTGGTGCTAACTAAAGGTGAGAAAATACTTAGAAGGGGGGTTGAATAAGTATGAAGATAAAACTTAGAAGTAAAAAATCAAGTATTTTTATCCTGGTTCGTTGAACTCAACTACTCCAGTCCACCCTATCTAGAGTGATTTGCCTTTCTCAAACAAGGACTTAATCCACTATTTAATCAATTGATTACAATAGTAACCACTAAGAACAACAGTTCAAAGTCTTCTCAAGAACTACTGATCCCAACTGGATCTTCTTAAGGAACTATTACAATAAAATGTAAGATTAATAAGTGTATGAATGCTTCTAACAAGCTTTTCACAACAGTGATTTTTCACTTAATGTTAAGAACAAAAGAATAAACTCAGCAATAAGAATATTTTATGAGAGCTTGTAAGAGTTTCTTTTTGAGATTCGTTGGTTATAGATCACTACTGAAGAAGATGATGAGGACTTGCTTTTATATGCACAGTAGTCCACAAAGTCTTGACATTGGAGGCTGTGTACTGAAAAGGGCTGAAACGTTTTGTCTTTACATCACATGACCTTTCCTGGAAGTAGAATGCACAGAGAAATGCTTTTGGTCTGTGTTCTAGTGTCAAGCATGAAAGAGGAAAGAGTCGTTGAGCTAAATCAAAGGATATTACTTTGAATTCTTCTTCAATAATTATTTCTTTTCAGCAGGGTAACCAACAGATCTTGCATGATCAGAGTCTTGGATTTCCATCAGATTTTGCTGAATCAGAGTAAGGCAGCAAGTGTGCTTTAGCGTGTAGTTCTTTCAGAGCAGAGTTTTATGAATCAGATCCTCAGTACATGCAGCCTGTAGTACTCTCAGAGTCTTCTGAAAAACTGAGCTTCTTAACTCTCATACAAAGTTCTTTAATGCTTCAGAGTCTTCAAATCTTATTAGAGTCTTCTGCTTCAGATTCTTCTGCAGCTTCTGCTTCAGATTCTTCTGTAGCTTCTGCTTCAGATCCTTCTGCAGACAGCGCTCAGATTCTTCTATAAGATGATTCTGACTCTTCAGAGCCTTCCATAGTTCTATGTTCAGATTAATTTGCTCTTGGATATATATATATATATATATATATATATATATATATATATATATATATATATATATATATATATATATATATATATATATATATATATATATATATATATATATATATATATATATATATATATATATATATATATATATATATATATATATATATATATATATATATATATATATATATATATATATATATATATATATATATATATATATATATATATATATATATATATATATATATATATATATATATATATATATATATATATATATATATATATATATATATATATATATATATATATATATATATATATATATATATATATATATATATATATATATATATATATATATATATATATATACTTTAATTATCTGCAGCAAATATTCATGAGCCAATTTTAGAGTATATAATTCTTTCATACAAAATTTCATAAGAGTTATCATCAAAACATAGAGATATTACTAAGACACAATCTGTGTTCTTACAAGTTACAATTGAAATTCGAGTTTCACCATTGGAGCCATTTATGAAGAAATTGAAGGTCCAAGAAGCTTCTACCATCATCACTGAGTGATTTTGCATAGTTTTGGTCAAGGATTGGTGGCTGAATCATCCACTGTTGAAGCTTTTACCAGGTTTTCTTCTTTTCACGATTACTCTCAATTGATGATGAATTAGAGTAGTTCTTGTATGTGGTTAGGTAGTACTTAGGTCCTAGATGGATTTAGGTTTTATCTAGGAGCTGTTTGTGAAGTTTCTTGATGATGAGCAAAATCTTTGATGATTCGGTTAGGCCTTGTTCTTGGTTGAAATCAAGATTTAATCATAGGTTTATGATCAGTGTGAGGAGTAGTTTTGATTAGTGGAAAGAATTTAGAGTTTGGTGATGATTTGCCTATGTGTGCCATTTCTGTTTGGAATCGATTAGAGCTGATCCTTGAGAAAAATGAAAAAAGAAGTGTATTATGTTGATCCACGTGAGTAGAGGAAGAGATCTGTATGATTTTTATGGAGTTTGGTGATGTCTGAGGATCTGGCACTATTGATGCCACCGGAGAAGATGACCGGAATCTTCTCCGGCCACCGTGAGATTCCCCCCTCTCTTACCTGTTTGAAACGAAGAAGATGAAGTCTAGGCCGTTAGATCATCTTGACTCAATTGACTTAGTATTCAGATCCAAGGCGTGTGAATCACTCTAAAGAACGTTGACTGTTGACTTGAGTACGTGGCACGCTGATGTGTGTTAGATTGTACTACTTTCTGAATGGACGAGCAAGATTAGAACGTATGGTGGACTGAAGTCAAGCGAACTACATATGAACATGAATGAAACGCGTCGTTTCATTAATCCCCATCAGCGCCTACGTGGCGCGCCTGATGGCCTTGCATGGTTTGACTAGTAATCTGATCTGATGGTCATGTTATTTTCTCAGCAGTTTTAATTCTTTGATACATTTTTGGATTTCTTTTATCCATTTTATAATTTTTAATGCTTTAAAAATAGAAATAATTTCTAGAAAATTATGAAAAAAATCATGAATGATCCCTGACATGTTTAGCATTTTTCCATACCATTTAATTGAATTTTTAGTTGATTTTCCATTTATTGCCATTTTTCCATTTTAATTAGATGATTAAAAATGAAAACAATGATTGATTTTCTTTCTGATTTTTGTACTAACTCATGGATTTGAATTTTAGTTCTAATTTTTTGCATGATTGCTTTAGACATCTTGATAGAGTTGTATGATTTTTCTTTGGTTTTTTAGAAACTTTTAGGTATAGTTTTGAGATAGATTTCTAAGACCTTTCCCTTGTGGTTTCCCTTAAGCATACCTTTAAGTGTAGAATTTGTTTAGAACCTTTAGACTTAGGTCTTGGCTCTGGATTTTGTACCATGATTCCTTAACATACTTAGGAAGCCTTAGAATTTTTCCTAGCCTTTTAGGATTGATTTTAGTATTTTTCCTAGAATTTACAAGTTGATGGTGTTTAGGGTGATCCTAATTTAGCTTACCTCATAGTTTAGTTTCTAAAGTGAACTTTAGCTAACTCTAGGCTTATAATTCCTTCTTGATAGAATAGAGCATAGGTTAATACCTATTTAGAACAATTTCTAAGCCTTAATAGAGCTTCTAAATTCATTTAGATGGTTAATCTTTAAAACCAATCACTAGGGTTTCTCTAGAACCTTCTAGGTAGATGATTCTTCCTTGGATGCTTTGCTTTGCTTAGCATTCTTCCCCCTTCCCTATCCAATGATTAAGAGTCCCATTCATGGAAGCCAATTCTTCCTTTGGTAGAATCAAAGGCATGCCATGAATGGTAGAACTCTTGAGGGTATTCTCCCATGAATGGTTGAGTGTCATGATGTATTCAATTGGTTTACATCATGCTTCCCATGATTCAATTCTCCCATGAATGGTTGAGTGTCATGATGGATACCTTTGGTATACATCATGCTTCCCATCTTAATTCAATATCATCCATGATTGGTTGAGTGTCATGATGAATACCTTTGGTATACATAATGTTTCCCATCATTTCTTAATCATCCATGATTGGTTGAGTGCCTTGGTGAATTCCTTAGGTTTTCACCATGCCTCCCATCATCTAAATCATTCTTTGTCCTATTGACATAGGATCCCTCTTGGGAGATCCTGGCCTTCCTTAGGAAGTGCTCTGTGCATTCCTCAAGAGGTGGAGCCTGTGAGGGACTCCTGTACTGATGTACATTGCCTTGACACCTTAGATTGATATCTAGGTTCCTCACCTAAACTCTTTGTCCTATTGACATGGGATCCCTCTTGGGAGAGTCTGGCCTTCCTTAGAAAGTGCTCCGTGTATTCCTCAAGAGGTGGAGCCTCTGATGGACTCCTGTGCTGATGCACATTAATCAAGTGTTAGATTGACATCTAGGTTCATTCCATAAATCATTCTTTGTCCTATTGACATAGGACCCCTCTTGGGAGATCCTGGCCTTCCTTAGGAAGCGCTCTGTGCATTCCTCAAGATATGGAGCCTCTGATGGACTCCTGTGCTGATGCACATTGAGTTAACACCTAAGATTGACATCTAGGATCTACCCCGATTCCTTTATCTATCCTATTGACATAGGATCCCTCTTGGGAGAGCCTGGCCTTCATTAGGAATTTCTCTGTGCATTCCTCGAGAGGTTGAGCCTTTGATGGACTCATGTCTTGACACACATCAACTAGATGTAGCCTTGGGATAACTTCCTTGTTGCTCTTCCAGTTCACCTCTTCTTTCCTGATGGATTGTGGTGTAGTTGTTTGTTTTCCTATTGCTTTATGCATTAGGATAGTCTCATGTGTAGAATATTCTAGGCTTAGGTGCATGATTGCATTGAAAGGTTGAGTTGATCTCTCTTTGCTTGTTTGCATTAAAAGGTTGAGTTGATCTCCCTTTGCTTGTTTGCATTGAAAGGTTGAGTTGAGCTCCCTTTGCTTGTTTGTATTAGAGGTTGAGCTGACCGTCCCTTTGCTTGATTGTTTTTTCTCTTTGCTTGTTTGCTTAGAGGTTGAGTTTCTCCCCCTGCTTGTATTGTTGCATTGCATCTACATTTGTATTTTCTATTTATCTGCTTTATGATTTTAGCAGTTTGTTTTTTTTCCCACTCACATGTTCCCTTAGGACTCTCACTTCCTTTGATAAGGATAGTGATGATAGACTTTAGGATGAATCCATGCATGATAACATTTAGGAGTCCCCTGTTTCAAACCCAACCATTAGGGCCATATTGCATGACCATAGTAGGATGCTTGATAGTTTCCCCTATAGAGTCCTTTCTTCTTCTCATCTTCATACAAATTAAAACACATTAATAAAGGTTAATGAATACCGTACGTTACGAGCCTTAAGCTACTCAGGAAATAATTGTTGAAGGGTCACTCTTCAACACTCAGGATGTTTAGTGTGGCACCCTTAGGGTGGCATGCGACGCATTCACTCCTAAGTCATAGTCTCTAGTGCAGTATGAATTACAAACATTCATAAAAAACACTTCTTTCGTAAAAGACAAAAAACAAACCTTCAAACCTCTTTTGCCCCGTGGGCTCCTTTAATCAGGAAAACATTTTCATAAAAAGAGTGTTGTTAACTCTCATTTCTACGGCAAACGGTAATGCACGAGTCTCCGACGAGCGAGTTGCATACACCAAACTGCTGGAACTGTTTGTTAACTTTACTCAGGTAAAAACAGATGAATCAAAACCTGTGTTTCATTATCCCGAACTACGTTCGCTCTGATTTCTCTGACGAGAATACGTAGGCACAAGACGCGATGTCTTGGCGAGCAACCTTCCCTTCACCCATAGTTAGCCGAACTACGTTGTCTCTGATTTCTCGTTCCAGACGGGAATACGTTGGCATGGAGCACGATGCTTTGCCGAGTCATCTTTTCGTTTCTTTTGAACTAGCCTGATAGGTAGATAGTTAAACAATCCATCAGATAAACACAACTAGCGTGGATCCTGTTGAGTACAATGGACATGAGAGGTGCTAATACCTTCCCCTTGCGTAATCGACTCCCAAACCCAGACTTGGTTGTGATGACCTTGTCTTTTCCTTTTTATTAGGTTTGTTCCGATCATTTCCTTTCCCTTCCTGTGGGATAAATAACGAAAGGTGGCGACTCTTCTGTCTTTGCCGGCACCTTTTTTCGCAGTAGCGACAGTGACCTACCTGAGGAACTAGCTAGACTTCTGAAGCAAGAGGAAAGGGTTATTTTACCTCATCAGGAGGACGTTGAAGTCATCAATCTGGGTATCAAGGATGAAAAGAAGGAAGTTAAGATAGGGGCCTCACTGGAAGACGGTGTCAAGAGAAGGTTGGTAGAAATGCTCTGTGAGTACATAGATGTCTTCGCCTGGTCATACCAAGACATGCCTGGATTAGATACTGATATAGTGGTGCACCGACTGCCTCTTCGAGAAGAATGTCCGCCAGTGAAGCAGAAGTTGAGAAGGACCAGACCTGATATGACAGTCAAGATCAAAGAAGAAGTTCAAAAGAAGTTGGACGCAGGTTTTCTTGATGTCACCAATTATCCTCCGTGGGTCGCTAACATTGTTCATGTACCTAAGAAGGATGGAAAGGTCAGGATGTGCGTCTATTACCGAGATTTGAATAGAGCGAGCCCGAAAGACGATTTCCCGCTCCCCCACATTGACGTGTTGGTTGATAACACTGCTCAGTACTTTGTGTTTTCCTTCATGGATGGCTTTTCTAGGTATAACCAAATCAAAATGGCCCCAAAGGACATGAAGAAGACTACCTTTATCACACCGTGGGGGACTTTTTGCTACAAAGTCATGTCTTTTGGATTGAAAAATGCAGGGGCAACTTATCAGCGGGAAATGGTGACTCTCTTTTATGATATGATTTATTATGAGATTGAAGTATATGTTGATGACATAATTGCAAAGTCACAGACGGAGGAAGGACATGTGGTCAATCTTCTAAAGTTATTCGAAAGACTAAGGAAATTCAAGCTGAGATTGAATCCTAACAAGTGTACCTTTGGGGTGAGATCTGGGAAGCTGCTTGGCTTCATTGTTAGCAAAAAAGGAATTGAGGTGGATCTTGAAAAGATAAAAGCAATTCAAGAGATGTCAGAGCCGAGAATGGAGAAAGAGGTTCATGGTTTCCTTGGGAGATTGAACTATAT
Source organism: Lathyrus sativus (assembly GCA_963859935.3). Lineage (NCBI taxonomy): Eukaryota > Viridiplantae > Streptophyta > Magnoliopsida > Fabales > Fabaceae > Lathyrus > Lathyrus sativus. The sequence goes on from OZ012738.1 coordinate 91,404,046, forward strand.
TGCAAGGTTCATCTCCCACCTTACAGCCACTTGTGAGCCTATTTTCAAATTGTTGAGAGAAGATCAGGCGGTCGTTTGGAATGAAAATTGTCAGAAGGCTTTTGAGAGAATAAAAGAGTATTTGCAGGAGCCTCCAACATTGATGCCTCCAATTGCAGGAAGACTTATGATTATGTATTTAACGGTTCTGGGGAATTCAATGGGTTGTGTGCTCGGTTAACATGATGAGACAAGTAGGAAAGAGCATGCTATTTACTACCTGAGTAAGAAGTTCACCAATTGTGAGTCGAGGTACTCCATGCTAGAAAAAACATGTTGTGCACTTGCTTGGCCAGCTAAACGCTTAAGGAAATACATGTTAAACCATACAACCATGTCGATTTCAAAGATGGATCCGATTAAATATGTATTCAAGAAGCAAGCGCTTTCCGGAATAATTTTTAGATGGCAGATGGTTTTGACAGGGTATGACATCCAGTATGTTTCACAAAAGGATATTACAGGGAGTCTTTTGTCAGAATATCTTGCTGAATAGCCGATTGAGGATTATCAACCAATGAGGTTTGAATTTCCTATGAAGATATAATTTTTTTGAAGATGAAGGACTACGATGAGCCTTTACCTGACGAGGGTGTTGCAACTGCGAAAAAGAGCCGGAGGAAACAAACAGAAGAGTCGCCGCCAAACGTTATTTCTCCCAAAGAGAGGGAAAGGAAACGATTGAAGAAAACCTAAAAGAAAGGGAAAAGACAAGGTCATCGCAACCAAATCTTGGGTTCGAGAGTCGGTTACACAAGGAGAAGGTATGAGCACCCCTCACGTCCGTTGTACTCAATAAGATCCATGCTTGTTTTCTAATCAAAGGGCCAGTTATCTAAAAACTACTACTAAACCGAAGAAAAATAAAAGAAGAGACCCGATAAGACATCGTCGCCCTATGCCTACGTATTCCCTCGTGCAATGGGAAAGTTAGAGTCAACGTAGTTAGGGAAACTACGGGTAATGGGGGAAGGTTGCTCGCCAAGACATCATCGTCTTGTGCCTACATATCCTCATCTGGTATGAGAAATTAAAGCAAACGTAGTTCGGGAAAACTAGATCACTGGTTGGTTAAGTGTTTTTTATGAGCAGCGCTAAGTTCCCATTCCAGCAGTTAGGGTTGATGCCTGTCTGCGGTAGAATGGAAAAGTAGCGTACTATTTTCTGAAAAAGATTTGAAGAATAATCCCGAAGGATAAAAAGGTTTGAATTTGGTTTGTTGGTTTTAGTGAAGTGGATTGAGTTAGTTTGAGACTCACGTTGCACTAAAGACTATGATATAGGAGCGAATGTGTCGCATATCGCCCAAAGGGCATACACTAAACACTCTATACAAGTGAGGAGAAACCCCCCACTCATCATTTCCTATGTACTTAAGGCTTGTAGTGTATAACATTTGTCATTCTTTATTAAGTGTCTTAGAGAAGTTTGAGATGAGAAGAGAAGACATAAGAAAACACTAAAGGGAAACTGAAAACCCTAATGTTATCATACAAAATGGTCATAAGGTTAGGATAAAAGGGAATTCTACCTAATGTTATCATACAAATGATGGACCTAGAGTTGAGATGAAAGGGATTATCCTAATTGTTATCATGCAAAGGATAGAAAGCCTAGTATCTCTCCTACTCCCATCTTAAACAGAGGGACTAGGAATCCTAAGGGATCATGCGAGCAAGCACAAGTAAACAGTATCCAATTCAATCACAAATAAAAACAAGGATAAAAGAAGTCTCAAAGAGAGAGAAGAAGAGAGATGCACAAGGAACAACAAAATGTATGTGCAAACAGAAGAACAAACAAATCAAGACCAAAGCCTCAAACACAAAAGGTCAAACCCAAACAAGATGGACAAACACCTCAAGTCAACATATCATTGGTGCATCTCATTTCCAATCCACATCCAAGATGTGCATACAAACACAAGGGTAAGGCAATCCAACTCCATCAGTCAAATGTATCAAAAACCTCATAAGAAATCAAAACCAAACATGAAATAAAGAAAAATGAAACTAGATGAGCCAAAAAGCAAGGTAGGACAGCAACATAACATGATCAATAGGTTGACATCCAATCATGAAGATGTGAGAGGGATCACATAAGTTTGAAATTCAAAGTCAAACTTCAAAGTGAATCAACCATCATCAACATCCACAAATGAGGGATCACACCAAAGCAAACATCAAAGATCCAAATGGAATGAGGAGAAGTCAGAAAATCACCTCATAATGGATCAAAGTCATTTATTCACCCAATAGAAATTTAAATCAAAATAAAAATAAATAAATAAAAGAATGAAAAACCCTAGGTCTAGGACTATCATAGGATCACATGAAAATTTCTCCATCATTTTTAAATGCCCATATATAATTTTAAACTAATTAAAATCTATCGAATAAATCAAAAATACATGAAAATATCCAAAACAGAAAACAAAAATCCAAAAAAATCATCATAGGTTCAACACCCTCATAGGATCATATAAAAATTTTTTCCATAATTTTAAATGGCTCAAAAGTATTTTTAAACTAATTAAAATTAGCCAAAACAAATAAAAATCATGAAAAATACAAAAATGCAAAATAAAAATGCACAAAAATATAAATCAGAAAGAGAAAAATAAAAGTGAATTTTAGAAAATATTTTGGTATTTTTCTGATTAAAAATGAATTTTCTATGAATTTCTGAAAATAAAATGGAATCAAAAATAATTTTAAAAAATAAAATAAAACAGAGAAAACACAGCGTGTTGGTTTCATTTCATTAAATGACGTGGCTGATCCAAGGATCAGAGAGCGCGCATCCACGATGGACACTAGTCAGCTCACCCACATAGATCCAAACAAAGTCAAAAGCATCAAGTTAGAACTAGTGGCATGATGGACGGTGAGATCATCATCTTCAACCTCCGGCCACATGAAATAACCAGAGATTTGCAGAAAATCGTACATCTCTCAAACCATAACCAATGGAGCTCATTGTGGTTTCATTTGATGCGTCTTTTCAAGACGATCTCAACCAAACCATCGCGCCAAATTTCTTTAAACCACAACTTACTCAATTTGAAAAAAACCAGAACAAGTTTCAAACACGAATTTGAAAATTCAACAACCAAACTCAACTACAACTAAAAACTAACTATACAAACAACACCAGCATGTCAAGGGCTACATCTTAGCAACAAATTTGGGTCAAAATGGTTGAGAATTATACATGTTGAAACTCAACCTTGAAGCTCTGAAAATGGAGTTCCCTAGCTTGATTCAGGCCACGATTCTTCAAGTTTCTGATCTGGTTAGCTTCACTGAATGTTGGTGAAGCTAACTGAGTGGAGAACTTGAGTGTTTAAGGTGTACAAATGGAAATTCGAAGTTCAAGATTAAGAGTTCAAATTGGATCTTAGCATAGTAGTTTTTGCTATCAAAAGCTTGTGGAAATGGGTGGAAATGACTCCCTATTTATAGGAGAAGCTTTCTGAATCAAAAGGGAGGGTGAATGAGGCAATTTGGATGGAAATCATGCACACCTGCAGCATGAGCAATGTGTGACTTGCAATCTGTCGAAACTCACTCAAATCATACGTTTCAAGGTGTTAATCACTTCAGGCAAGTTGGTTAAACATGATTAAGTGAAATTCGTGCGTTAATTTGGTGATTAGAAGCCATTTCAATCAAATTCAAATCTGACTTGGAGTGAAAATCCATCTTTGAAATCCAATTTTTGCAGCCATGGTTCTCACAATGTAGGAAGCTTTATGAGATGATTCTTCTTGCATTGAATAGAGGGAGGTGCAATCTTTTCAATGTGAAAAGAAAGTATTGATTTGGCAGCTTGAATTGAGAGATATGATCTTTCAAAGTAACCTCTATGAAAGAGTGCAAGATCATAAAAAACTTAAAAAAATTTCAAGTCTTTTTAAGGACTAAAAATGACCTAAAATGTTTTGATCAAAACCAAGACCTTCCATGGGTTTTTAGCTCTTCCATGTTAAATCAGAGTTGTAGAGGACATATTCAAGTTTAGTCTAGAAAATGAATAGGCTCCGAATGATAAAAACTGACCAAGTTATGGCCTCTTGAAGTTGACTAAGAAAACCTTCCAAAACTCAAAATGACCTATAATGTCTTCCCACCTTTGATGACCTTCTAAGCATAATTTGATCTTTCCTTGCAAAGATAACTTATTAGGGATGATGAGAAGAGTTCATTAGAAAATGAACCACCTCAAGATGTTGATAATTGAAGGAGTTATGCTCATTTGATCATAACATCCACCATTTGCCCAAATTAGGTCAAGTATCTCAAAACAACTTTGACTCTCTTGATGATTTCTTGCACCTTAAGCCATAATGAACCATATATGATGTTGGAATGATGTTGCCTTGAACCAAATTTGATGATGAGGAAATTTCGGGTTGAGAATACCAAAAAGTCACAGAGAACACCTTGCTTGAGCTTGAAGAAACGCAAACTTCTTCTTTAAGAAACAAACCATGATACCTTGATCCTCTGCCAAGAACAAATGCTATGCAAAGATGAATATGATAATGCAAAGAAACATAAGCCAAAAACACAAGAAAAGATGAGCAAATTTTAGGGTGCTACAGCTGCCCCTATTCAAACAACTTGGACTTAAAAGGATGAATAGTAACCGCTTTCAAACGTTCAAGGTAAAAGATGATTGAATACCAAAAGAACCTAGAAATTTGCATCCAGCGGGGATGCAAAACAGCGAATACCAACCAAAAGTTGGGACGCAAGACAAACGAATACCAACCAAAAGTTGGGATGCAACACGATGAGGATAACAAACCAAGGCGAACAACAGTTTTTCAACCAAAAGTTGAAACGAAAGCATTGGATACCAACCAAAAGTCAGGATAGAGCCAAAAGACAAACGAATTACCAACCAAAAGTTGGGATGTAGGTTACTAACTAAGATTTAGGATTACCAAGAATACAGATTACCAACCAAACGTTGGGACGAAACACCCATAGGGCACCACCCAAGAGTTGGAATAACAAACTGGGGATACCAACCAAGAGTTGGGATGAGAAACAGCGAATACCAACCAAATGTTGGGATGCTAAACCCAAAGGATACCAACCAAAAGTTGGAATAACAGGCAAAGACTACCAACCAAAAGTTGGGAAACAAATTTGTCGGGGCAAAACAAAGACTACCAACCAAAAGTTGGGATAGCGACTCCGCAGGGAAAGGGATACCAACCAAGAGTTGGGACAAGAGTTACTAACCAAAAGTTAGGATCGGAAGAAAGAAATACCACCAACCAAAAGTTGGAATGAAACAACTAAATACCAACCAAGAGTTAGAAAAGCGACTCTGCGGGGAGATCAAAAGGGCACCAACCAAAAGTTTGAATAACCTCACAAGAAAAGATGACCACGATGGGGATTACTAACCAAGAGTTGGGGTGAAAAAAGTATACAAGGAGTAGAATCAAAAGACTTATAACCTGGGCGAAGAGCTCTGCTAGGGAAGGAGAGGTTTAAATAAACTAACTCTGCATGAATAAAAAGATGAACTCTTCTATCTATGACTTGCCAGATTGACGATAACGAGATCTTAAGTCATACCAATATCAGCTGGAGAAACGTATGGCCAAAGCGAAACCTGACTTGGCTTATGCTTTAGATGCATATGTTTGAATATGGTGTAATGCTCCATACGAAATGGAAATGCTACGCGTTTGGGAGGATGTTATGCAAAATGCAAATGCAAGACAACACCACCAGAAGAAGTGTTGAAAAGAGAAACTGCAAACCAAAATCTGCCGAGGAGAATGCCCTGAACGACCTTCCTAAACAAAGGTCTCCTTGGGGGGAAAAACCACTCTGTTGGGGAATTGAGAACAACCTTCATTGGGGGAATCAACCTTGAAACTACCTCTGGAACCTGCCAATGACCATTGGACTTTGCTGGAGATATCGACCACCGCTAGATACCCATCGAGGAGATCAACAATAATATATGCTTGAGGAGAATAGTCCAAAACATCAACCACACCATGGGGTTTACCTTACCATTGAAGAACATCCTTCATCCTTACCCTGCTGGGGATAACTGCATGCCACTACCGGTGACATCATTTCTGATTTGATAATGAAACTCTGTGGGTATGACAAAAAATTTACTATAGGGAGACAAAGAGCCTTTTACTAAACCATTGTCTGACTGCGTAGCAGCACTTTAACCGATACGAACATTTCTGGAACTTCTCTAACAGGAGTTAAGCAATATTAGGGAAATAACCTTAACAACCTAAAAGCACACAAAAACAAATAGGGTGTCCTGACTGCAAAATGGTTACCTCGGTTACCGTACATGATATCGGTCGCGTAAATTCTCATCTTAAACATGTGTTGTAGAGCCCCCAACCTTTTCACATGTAAAGTTTATCAAAAATATAGACGCCCTTTTTGCAAACAAAACAGCAAAAGTAAAGAAAAGAAATGAAAAGCTCTTTGAGTGAATAATATTGTATTGATTGAAAAAGACTTGTAAAAAGGCAAATTACAAGTGGATGCAATCCCTGAAAAGAGGAAATTGTGCAAAAAGTAAAAACAAGAAAATACATAAATGTCGGCAATGTGGAAACAGACAACCACCACGTGTCGATTTGGCTATGACCTGTATGTCCTCAATGCTTCACCAATGCTCTTTCTTCCGAAAAGACTGATTGAACTGATCTTTAACCTTCAGGGTGACAATGTACCAAGATAAATTTGCAGATCAAACGCAAATTGTAGTCACTTGCTTTTAAATCCCTAACTTTTGCCTGATCGCCCTTTCGGGTTTTCAATCCACCGGGATACCCTTTTTTTTGCCAAAGTCGCCTTTTCAAGTTTTCAACTTCGCGGGTTTTTTTTCATCCCTAATTTTTTCCCGTCGTTTTATGGTTCGCCAGGATGCCTCATTTTTTCCTAGACTTTTCTTTTTATGTCCAACGGATCTATTTTAAGCAAAATATTTTTTAACTATGTCTGTGTTCACAGGGGACGTAAAATCTTTGTCGTCCATGGTTGATAAGAATAAGGCTTCACCAGAGAAAACCTTTCTTACCACGTATAAACCTTCATAGTTGGGAGTCTATTTGCCCATGTGATCTGTTTGTGGAGGGAGGATCCTCTTCAACACCAAGTCACCTACCTGGAAATGCCGAGGGCGTACTTTCTGATCAAATGTCTTCTTCATTCTGCTATGGTATAGCCGTCCATGGGCAATATCTGCCAATATCTTTTCATCAATCAGGCTCAATTGATTCAATCTGGTCTTCACCCACTCTTCTTCATGAAGTTTCACATCAGACAATATCCTCAGAGAAGGAATTTTGACTTCTAATGGTAGAACAGCTTCTGTACCATATATCAGCGAGAACGGTGTTGTCCCGGTTGATGTATGCACCAAAGTGCGATAACCATGTAAAGCAAAGGGCAATATCTCATGCCAATCTTTGTAGGTCACCACCATCCTTTGCACAATCTTTTTAATATTCTTATTTGCTGCCTCAACAACACCATTCATCTTCGAAAGGTACGGCGAAGAGTTGTGGTGTTCAATTTTAAAACTCTGGCACAATTCTTTCATTATCTTATTATTCAAATTCGAACCATTGTCAGTAATGATTCGCTATGGTATCCCATATCGGTAGATGAGGTCCTTCTTTATAAAATGGGCTACCACCTGCTTCATGACATTGGCGAAAGAATCCGCTTCTATCCACTTGGTGAAATAATCAATGGTGACAAGGATGAAACGATATCCGTTAGAGGTTGTCGGTTCAATCTTCCCAATCATGTAAATTTCACACATAGCAAAAGGCCAAGGAGATGTCAAAACATTAAGAGGACTCGGTGGCACATGCATTTTATCGGCATAAATTTGAAACTTATGGCATTTTCTGGCATACTAAAACAGTCGGACTCCATGGTCATCCAGTAATATCCTGCTCTCAATAATTTTCTAGACATTGCATGCCCATCTGCATGAGTACCAAAAGAACTTTCGTGGACCTCTTCCATCAGCAAGCTTGCTTCATTTTCATCCACGCAACACAGAAATACCATATTGAAGTTTCTTTTATATAACACATCATCCTTGTTTAGATAAAAATTACCCGACAGCCTCCTCAGAGTTTTCTTGTCCTTGCTCGATTCGGCTATGACCTGTATATCCCGCTTGAGGAAATGTCAGATGTCAAAATACCAAGGTTTCCCATCTGACGCTTTTTCTACTACAAATACAAAGGATCGCCTGTCAAGGTGCATGATAGTGATTGTTGTCGCTACTCAAAAAATGCAACGACGGGGAGGCAAAAAGATAGATAGAAGAGTCGCCATCGAACTTTATTTATACCATTAAGGGAAAGGAAAATATCGAGAAAACCTTAAGAAATGAACGGATAAGATGGTCTTGCTACCAAGAGAACAGGTTCGGAAGTCGGTTATGCGAAGGGAAGGTATTAGCACCCCTCGCATCCATCGTACTCGATGGGAACCCTTTGTTTGTCTATGTGTGAAGATATTTGCTAAACGATATTGCTATAAAGAGTGTTCCACGGGATAAAGAGAAGGGTTAGAAACAGGGAAAGGAGGGATGACGGGGAAGAAAGACTTGGCAGGACTTCGCGGTCCTAGGCCCACGTATTCTCAACAAATATGAGAAAGTCAGAGTCGACGTAGTTCGGGGAACTATAGATATAGGGGGGAACATGCTCGGCAAGGATTGTGGCCTTTGTGCCTATGTATCTTCACTTAAAACAAGTGAAGAATCAGAGCAGCCGTAGTGGGCCTACTACGGTTGAATGGGAAGTTCTGGTAGACGGTGCTAGCGTACGCATTCTAGCAGTTTAAGTGTATTGTTGCTCGCTCGTTGGAGACTTAGGCGTTACCTGTTTGTGGTAGAACGGACGTAGCATGTCTTTCTGAGAAAGGGTGGAAAAGAAATAAAAGTGCTCACCAAGACATCGTCGCCTTGTGCCTACGTATTCTCAACATGCATGAGAAATCAGAGCAACGTAGTTCGTGAAATGAGTAACCGGTGTTTTTGTGGGTGATGTTAACGTAGTGCATTCTAGCAGTTTAGGTGTATTGTTGCTCACTCATTGGAGACTTAGGCGTTACCTATTTGCGGTAGAACGGACGTAACATATCCTCTTTGAAAAGATTAATTTTCGCCATGTGAGGCAAGATGTCACATTTGATTTGTGGAAATGTTTTTAGGGGTGAAATAGGTCCTCGGATAGTAACCCCTTGCGGGTAGTACCCAATTCTTTATCTCAAAATTTTGTTTGTGAAAAGGGTGTGGTGAATATAGTCGCGTCTTCGTATTGAAAGACGAATATCGAGACCACACACACTACAGTGAGTATCCTGACACTCGGAGAGGAAGAAGTCTGCACTCAATCCTCTCTTTTTAACTCAATACAAAGAGAACTTCATTCTCTTATTAAAGATGTTTTTGGTCTTGAACGGTAAGTGCTTTGCAACAATGAACCCTACGGTAATGTCGGCACTCGGGATAGGAGAAGGCCTACGCCTTACCACTCCACGACCATTCAAGTTTTTGTTGTGAAAAGAGTTTAAAAATGCACTCGGTACGGGACCGAGGTTTTTTAGGAGAGAAAGCTCGAATACAAGCGTCTTTGTATTGAAAGACTAGTGTCGAGACCACACACACTACAGTGAGTATCCTGACACTCGGAGAGGAAGAAGTCTACACTCAATCCTCTCTCTTTAGTTCAATACCAAGAGAACTTTATCCTTTATTGTGAAAAGAATTTTGAAAATGCACTATGTACGGGACCGAGGTTTTTTAGGAGAAAAGGGGTGACGAATACAAGCGTCTTCGTATTGAAAGACGAGTGTCGAGACCACGCACTCTACAGTGAGCATCCTGACACTTAGAGAGGAAGAAATCTACACTCAATCCTCTCTCTTTAGTTCAATACAAAGAGAGCTCGATTCCTCTATTGAAGATATTTTTGAGAAGATACGAGAGAGATAGGAGATGGATATAAACAGGATACAGATAATATATAAGACACGTAACCAACAGTCCACCAATTAAGATTTTATGGTTTCGATATCTATTAAGTTTTTTGAGAGAATGTACAAATAAAAGGGGTTAGATGACAATATGCACATTATGACAATATGAAGTATGAACGATGATGATGATATGAACAAGATAATGTCAACTGAAAACACAAACAGAAAAAAAAAAGTGTGGAAATATAAAACAATGAAGTATTAACAGAATATTAAAGTCGGGAATTAGTAATCAGTGAAATGGAGGAGGTCAAAAAAATTTAAACCTCATCTTAATCGTAAACTTCAAGTTAATTTAATCGAAGGGAACCTCTCGCGATCTCAAAGTAAAGAAAATGATTCAAATGGTCATTCTCCTTAGATTTGAAATAACGAAGGTTTCAACATCCTTGAGGATTAACGTTTGACGAATCGGAGAATTCATCAGTTCGAAAACAAAAATTGGAATAAAATGTCCAATGATATAAGAAAAAAGTCAAAAATCTAACTTATAGACAAATATGTTCAAAATCCTTAGAAAAAAAAAGAATTTGAAATATATATGTTTGTAAAACTTAAAACTAATTAGAAAAACACTATATTTATGATTTAATAAAAACTAATATATATACAAGATTAAATTATAAAACATTCTATATTTTGTTTAGAAACAAAAACATATTTACAAACTAAGAAAATTAAAATTTGTTTCCAAAAACAAGAGATAAATAAATAAAAGAAACTGTTGGGATCATTATGGGCCTAAGCCCATTCACCCAAAGAAAGACACGGCTAACCAATTTTAAGGGAACAAATAATCATTCAGTCCCCACATGATCCAACACTAAACGGGAAAAAAATGAAAACAAAGCCAAGAAATAAAAACTCCATTTTTTGTCCTAACCTTTCCTTTCGTATACTCTCTCTCTGCTTCTGTTGTTCTGAAATGAAGGGATTATCTGTGAAAATGATGAATATTGAAGATTTACGGTTTCTATTGGTGGCGAGGAAATGAGTTTGTTCGAAAATGGAAGAAGAGGGTTGAAGGAATGGGTTTCCGAAAATGGGTTTTTGTGAAGGTTAGGTGAGAATAGGTGAAGAAGAAATGGGTTTTGGAATTTTGTGGGGGGTTGGTTCGTTTTACTGGTTTTTGAAGTTTGTTTGATTTTTTGGAAATGGTGAAGTTGAAAGAGGTTTGAAGTTGGAATAGGCTTTGAGGGCTTCGTTGAGTTCACGGTGGTTGGAGGAGTAGTGGTTATTTGGAGTGATGGAGGAAGGAATCTGGGTTTTGCAAGTTTCGTGAGTGGAAGTTTGAGAGGTATGGATGGGTCGCGAGTTGCTTTGCTCGAATGGATTTAGGAGAAACGATGGAGGTCGTGATAGTTAGACGGTGAGGATGTTTCAGAATTGGGTTTTGATGTTGGTGAAGCTTGCGAATGGGTTTGAGATGGTGGTTTGAAGTTTGGAGAAGATGTTGTGGGTGGTTAATGGGTTTTGCTCATCATCATTTTCGAAGATGAAGTTGAATGATGATGATGATGATGATGATGAACTGGGTTTTCGAGGATGAAGTTGAATGATGATGAACAGGGTAGGGGGTGAGGGCGGCTAGGTTTTCGTGTGTCCAAGGAAAGTGATGATGAATAGTACATTATATACTAGAACATCGACACGTGGCGTCTGCTTTTGGTTTTTTTGCTGATTAATTTTCCCTTAATTTGTTGATTAGTCAATAATGCTGACTCTAACACACTAATCCCAATTAATACAATCTACTCTAATAACTAATTAAATAACACTATAATAATTAATCCTAATAATATTAAAAATGATTAACTCTAATTAATAAACCTATTTCTAAACAACAAATACTAAAAAACTATTTAATAAAATATTCTATAAAAAACTGATAAAAATAATAATAATAAAAAATTTAACAAAATCTAATCTCTATTTTCTATTTAAAACAAAATATTCTAAACTATTTAAAATTCTAACAATAAAAAGAGAGTTTTAAGTCTAAAGTTCTAAAAAAAACTATTTAAAAAAAATCTAGTAAAATCTATTTAAAAAAAAACTATATTCTACTACTAATTCTTAAACTAATTTAATAAATCCTATAAAAAGAAAATAAAGCAGAAATAGAAATAAAAATGCAAAATGCCATGGAAAAAGAAACGGAAAAGCGGGCAAACACCGAAATGCGCCGAGACTATCAGCACAGACTGAATCACAAAGAAGAGAGCGACTTTCGTCTGATTTCGACATGGAACTTCTCATTTGCATTGATTTGAATCGTCTAAAATGCGAGCAAAGCGGTTGTAATCTTGATAAATTACATTCGGCTGATAACACTGGCAGGATGTGACATAAATGATATGCAGATGAAAACGAAGCAAAAACCAGTCAAAGCTAGAAAAAAGGGTGGGCAAATTTTAGGGTGTGACAGATGCCCCTATCTAATCGACTTTAACCGAGTAAGAAGAAATGATATGGCAGTCATTCTTTCGAGATAGAAGATGATTAGATATAAAAGACCCTGAATTTGTCCGAAAAAGAAAAAGTTTGAGAATCGAAACTGGATATCTTGCAAAAGTCGTTATTACCAAAAGGGATGATAACATTCACACACACTGCCCTGACATCAAAAGGATGTAGGGGATCCATTATCAAAAGGATAATGGAGAACAGACGCTAGTCATGACACCAAAAAGATGTCAGACCCATCACCAAAAGGATGATGGAGCGAAACAGGTAACCCTAATACCAAAAGGATGTAAGGGATCCATTACCAAAAGGATAATGGAGAACAGACGCTAGTCATGACACCAAAAGGATGTCAGACCCATCACCAAAAGGATGATGGAGCGAAAACGCTAGTCATGACACCAAAAGGATGTTAGACCCATCACCAAAAGGATGATGGAGCGAAACACAATCAACCCTAACACCAAAAGGATGTAGGGGATCCATTGCCAAAAGGATAATGGAGAACATACGCTAGTCATGACACCAAAAGGATGTCAGACCTATCACTAAAAGGATGATGGAGCGAAACACAATCAACCCTAACACCAAAAAGGATGTAGGGGATCCATTACCAAAAGGATAATGGAGAACATACGCTATTCATGACACCAAAAGGATGTCAGACCCATCACCAAAAGGATGATGGAGCGAAAATGCTAGTCATGACACCAAAAGGATGTCAGACCCATCGCCAAAAGGATGATGAAGCGTAACACAATCAACCCTAACACCAAAAAGGATGTAGGGGATCCATTACCAAAAGGATAATGGAGAACATACGCTAGTCATGACACCAAAAGGATGTCAGACCCATCACCAAAAGGATGATGGAGCGAAAACGCTAGTCATGACACCAAAAGGATGATGGAGCAAAACATAATCAACCCTAACACCAAAAGGATGTAGGGAATCCATTACCAAAAGGATAATGGAGAACAAACGCTAGTCATGACACCAAAAGGATGTCAGACCCATCACCAAAAGGATGATGGAGCTCCCATGAGGAATGCCCATGGCCCTGAATAATATGCCTCTGGTTGGGCTGTACGTTGACTTGAAGATCTGATCAGCCACGATGTTGAAATACGGCATGGGAAATACCCATGGTCTTGAGAAGATGCCCTTGATCGGGCTGAATTTTGCTCTGATATTCTTGAATCTCGTGGAGACCCACGGTCTTCGTAGATAATTCCCCTGATCGGGCTGAGGTTACTTTGAAGCTCTTGAATTTGTCCAATAAAAGGTTGAACAACTTCGTGGGGGAAACCCACGGTCTTGCGGAAAATGCCCCTGACTGGGCTGATGATCTTGGAAATCTATGAGACTGATCCTGGATCTAAGCTCACATATGCTAATGCTTGATGATAATGATGTTCCATAACAGATGTACATGCAAATGCAAATGCCAACATGCGGATATGCAAGAGCTGGGAGAGTATGATATGATTCGGGTATGCAGATGATACAAGATGCTCATGAAGTCGAATGTGATGCGTATGATGCATATGATTGCGGACGGGTGATTGGAAACGTGGGTTCCTACATGGCGGACTTTGGTAGTTGCCAACGCAAATTGGACTTTGGATCGGGTGAGAGGACAAGCTTGACTTCCTAGCATCATTTTTCATGATGTAATCAAATCTTAGAGATGCTGAGACTCTCAACTCAGGGCCAATTTATTGTCGGGCTCGACGACCTTGCCTGTCAAGTCATTTCAAGATCTTAAATGGTGTTTCTGCATACTCCTTGGAGTCATGGTCACCCTTTAGTTACCCTAAGAGAGTAAGTAATCCCTTAATTCATTACACCACAATGCCATTATGCGTAATACTTATCACCGAATAAACAAATCTTGCAAACATATGGTAAGAAAATAGAAACAGAAAATCTTTGATGAAAGTAATTTTTATTGATGAAACCCATAAATGGGAAAATTACAAAAGGAGGCAATCCCTAAAAGAGGTAATTACTTTGAAAGAAATATAAAACAAAAACGGCAACGTTGAAAACGGTTTCTATCGAGTTTCAATTTCTGCTATGACCTATATACCTCTAAAGACCCTTCATGCCTTGCTTCTGAGCGCCACGACTGAATTGATCTCTCTCAGTTGGAAGCTTAATGATCATGGAGGAAAGTTCGCACGTCTTTTCAAAATGCAATTTTGCCTTTTGAATCCCTAACTTTTGCCTAGGCCGCCCTTTCGGTATTCAGCCTACCAGGATACATTTTTATTTTATTTTAGTCCCTAATTTTTGCCTGAACCATTTTTATGGTCCACCAGGACGCCCATTTTTGTGTGGATTCTCTTTTTGGTCCACCGGGTCTATTTTGAATGTGAGAAAATACTTAGAAGGGGGGGTTGAATAAGTATGACAAATAATCAAAGATTCAAACACAGTTATTTTTATCCTGGTTCGTTGAACTCAACTACTCCAGTCCACCCTCTCAGGAGTGATTTGCCTTTCTCAGTCAAGGACTTAATCCACTATTTAATCAAACAGATTACAATAGTAACACCTAATGTTGCACCCCAAAATTTGACCAACATTTATTTATTCATTGAGTGTTTGAAAATGGATACCTTCATCAGAAAGTTCAAGAGATCCTCAGAGGAGTGGGTTGAAACCAGGGTTGTGTGCTTCATAACTTGAGAGTTGTGAGTGTCCCTCAGATGATTCTGAGACTTTGAGAATGAACTTGATGTTTTGAGAAAGTGTATGAGATGTCTTGATAGCCATCATGAAGCCCAGAGAAGTCATTATGCAAGAGTTCAGAGGATTCAACCATGAATGGTAGAATTAGGGTTTTGACTGGGTCAACCCTAGGATAACTGAAGATTTGGAGAGGGTTGAGACCTAATCCAAGGGCCACGAGATCATGGAATGATGCATAGAGATGTTGTAAAGATGATTCCTAGACCAACTCATCATGATTGAAGAGTTTGAGAAGTTTTGAGTTAGGGTTTCTGAGGATTGTCAGTGAAAAAACCCTAATTTGATCCCTATCTTCCAGGCAGTTTTAGATATAGATTTGATTGATATCTCATCTTCCCCACAACATGAATGTTGTGGAGCTTGTTCTTAGCTTTAATTTGAGTGGTGGAAGTCCTTGATAGGATTTGCAGAGCTCAAGTTATGGTTTTGACAAATTACAGGTCAGCAGAGGTATGTGAATCTGGGTTCTTAAAAGTCACCCAACTTGCAGACAACTTTTGCCCTAGTAGGATGATTCCTATGATTTCTTGGTCAACATGAATGTTGTAGGGCATCTTCTTAGCTTTAATTTGAGTGGTAGAATTCCTTGATAGGATTTGTGGAACTCAACTTATGGTTTGAACAAGACAGGGGTATTTTGGTAATTTGTCAGTTATAGGTCATTTTTAAGCAAATGCCATATCTCCTATTTCCAAGCCTCAAATGGAAAAACTCAAAACATGAAAGTTGTTTAAAATGTGATTTTAAGTCTAGAAAGAAGGTCATGAATTGTTGAAAAAGCTTGTAGCATGGATATTTTAAAATGGTCAAAATGACTTGAAAAAGGCTTATAAGTTAAAAAAGTTGAAATTGAATTTTGGTTTGAGAGATCTACAAATCCAAAATGGGGCATATGATAGATGATTTTGATTGGAAACAGCATTTTGGAAACAATGGTTTATCCACATTTTTGAGTTTAGGCTTAAAAATTGGACTTCCTTTGTAAATTTGTTTCTTGCACTTTAAGGTACCATGAGAAATTGTTTGCCAAAGCCTTAATTTTGCATAAAATGCCTTGTTCTCACATGTATACCTCATATAAGGGTATTTTGAAGACTTATCATGAGTTTTATGAGATTTACTAAAAATAGTATTTTTGAATTTCTCATTACGTGAGAAGTTCTAGAACTTCCTTGGAAGCTTCTCATATGTTCTAGATCTTTCCTTTCACTTCCATAAATACCCAAAGGTGAGATCATGCCATGGTTGGTGATTCTAGTTGCTTGCAAACCATACTTTCATCTCATAACTCCAAAATTGCATTTTGATTCCCATCTCTCCCAAACTCCATTGTTTGTGCTAGCTATCATCATCATCATCATTCTCCATTGTTGTGGATTGAAAAGCAAGAAAAAGGCACCTCAAATCGTGGCTGGATCATGAGTTCTTCTCCATCACTCCAAGTGGCGTGAAGCTTCGAATTGGCATTTTCAAGAGGTGTAAACACGATTTCTCTTCACCAGCATCATCACCATCATCCAAGGATCAATTGGCACAAGTGGCAAGGGCTGAAACAAGGGATAGCAACCATCACCATATCCATTTGGTAAGAATACGTTTTGATTCCAATCACCAAGATTAGCCATTGTTAGGGTCAATTGTTAAGTTATATGTGATAGAGACAATCTAGGGATGCTTTATGGTGAGTTTAAGGTCCATCCATGGAGTTTCAAAATATGACATCAATTCTTGGTTGATCAAGAAAGCTTGAGATATGAGGTTTTAATGCATGTGTTATAGTTTAGTATACTCATGGAAGCAAGAGGAACACATTGGCATCATTATTTTCAAGGTTTGTTAGAGTTGAAAAGTGAGCATTCATGGTGGTACCCGTGCCTTGTTGTTGTCGGTTTGAAGGCTAGAGAGAGTTTCAAGATGAGATAAAGCCATGGCTGTGTAGAGGGCGAGAAGAGGATCATTTTTGGTTTTAATTTCGTGCTGTTTCATGGCTTGAGGAGGGAGAATGGATCATTGGAAGTTTCATGCATGAAATGGAGTTTTCATGAAGGTTAGGGTTTCTTTGAAGAAGATGAACCACAACCCTTGGATTGCATCTCAATTGTTGACTTGACTTTGATCTTGCGGCCTAGATTTTATTAAACTTCAAAAAATCATAACAAAATAAAAAATGCATATTTTTTATTGAGACTTTTTTTCCCATTTTTCATTTTTGGTCTAGAAAAATATAAAAATATAAAATAGCCATTTTATTTCAGTTTTATATTTTTTGTGCATTTTTACTTTTAATTGTTTTTTTAAATTCTTTTAGTTGGTATGCTAACTTGTAGAATTTAATTAGGATAGTTCCCTTAGGCTTTTTGAGCCATTCTTTTTGGTGTAATTAGATATTGAATCATAGTTCCCTATAGGATTTAATTCTTGATTTTTAGATTAGAATTTGATTAGTTTAATTAGGGTAGCATTAGGGTATCCTAATTAGGATTTAGGTGGTGCATAGGTAAGGAAATTCATTTTCTTTAGATAGTTTTGTCTTGATTTTTGGGTAGAGGCATATGGGGATGTTATGAGTAGATGTTGTAGACCCTTGTGAATAATTGTTAGATTTTCCCCCCCTTGGTTTAGTATTTTTAGGTATTTTCTGAAGTAGACTGTTGATTTTGTCTGTCTTGTGGTTATCTGTTCATCTCTGGGGTTTGTTTTGGGGAATTTGTTGTGGGGCTTGTGTTGTCTTGAAGACATAGTTGGAGAGCATGATGAAGAGAAGATGGTAGATCAAGACTCAGAGACCCAGAGCTCAGCTTGTTCCCTGTCTGTGAGGTTTGAGATCCTGAAGTTTGAAGAGAGTTCATGGTACTTTCCTGAGGAAGGCACTATGAATGACTTTCATTCTTTCTTCTCACCTCTTTCTTAAGTATCCAATGATGTTGGAGCCAACTTGTGAGTTTAATTTCTCCTGAGGAGGAATGTAAACTGATCACATGTTGTTGAGCCACATGGGATACAACTCCTAAGTGGAAGCCTCCTAGTACTTTCCTGAGGAAGGTCCTATGGGTCTATTCACTTAGTTCCTTAGTTTATCTAGGATTTCTCAAGTATCCAATGATGTTGGAGCCAACTTGTGAGTTTAATTTCTCCTGAGGAGGAATGTAAACTGATCACAGTTGTTGAGCCACATAGGATACAACTCCTAAGTGGAAGCCTCCTAGTACTTTCCTGAGGAAGGTCCTATGAGTCTATTCACTTAGTTCCACTAGTTCAGATAGGATTTCCTAAATATCCAGTGATGTTGGAGCCTGCTTGTGAGTTTAGTTTCTCCTGAGGAGAAATGTAAACTGATCACAGTGGTTGAGCCACATAGGGTATGACTCCTGAGTATACACCTCCTAGTGCTTTCCTGAGGAAGACACTATGAGTCTGCTTACTTAGCTCCCTTTCTTTGGTAAGCTTGTTCTGAAGCTTGAAGACTGGGATTGTTTTCTTTTGGTTAGGTTTGCTTTAGGGCTTTGATTAGATTTGATCAGGATTCTGTGTTAGGGTTAGGATTAGAGAGTAGATTCTTTCTTTCTCAAGCATGTGTTTTGTTTGCCTGATGGCACTTCATTTCTTTTGCTGTTCATTGCTTGATAGCATGTTGTTTATTTTCAGTATGATTACTGTTATTTCATGACTGGCTTGAGGTCGAGACGAGCTTGTGGAGGCTGAAGCCCCACACACATTTCCTCCCTCACTTGCATTGCATGCATTTTACTGTTAAAGCTGATGCTTTTGTCTGTTTTGGTGTATCATTGATATGATCCCTTAGGACTCTCATTTCCTCTGATGAGGATTTGATGATAGACTTTTAGGTTGAAACCTATGCATGACAACATCTAGGAGTTCCCTGTTCAAACCTCAACCATAGGATGAATCCATGGCATGATAACAGTAGGACTTGATAGTCTCCCTCCTAGTTGGGCCTGTTCTCTTCTCATCTCGAAGCAGCTTAAAATACAGTAATCATGAATGATTTCTTTCGTACGTTACGAGCCTTAAGCTATCTGAGAAAGGACGTATTCCCTCTCAGGTCATAGTCTCTAGTGCGGTTGAAATCGCAAACACAATAAAAAACACTTCTTTCAGGAGATAACCCGTAGTTTCCCGAACTACGTTTGCTCTGATCTTTCATACCAGATGAAAGTACGTAGGCATAGGACGCGACGTCCTAGCGAGCAACCTTCAACCTTTCCCCCATAATCCTTCGTAGGTCGAACTACGTAGACTCTGATTTCTCGTTCCAGACGGGAATACGTAGGCATAAAGTGCGACGCTTTGCCGAGTCATTTTTCTTTTCTTTTTCAGCCAGCCTTGATAGGTAGATAGATTATAACCAACCCGTCCAAGTAAACAAACAAGCGAGGATCCCGTCGAGTACGACGGACGTGAGGGGTGCTAATACCTTCCCCTTGCGTAACCGACTCCCGAACCCAGACAATGGTTGCGATGACCTTGTCTTACCCCTTTTTCGTCAGGTTTTTCCGATCGTTTCCTTTCCCGCTCTGAGGGATAAATAACGAAAGGTGGCGACTCTTCTGTCATGCCGGCACCTTATTTTCGCGCAAGCGACAGCTGGCGGCTCTGCTGGGGATCGAACCCAGAATCTCTGGTTCTCCGGTTCCCTATGAGAGTCAATCCTATCGTTTGTATGTTTGCTTGTTGGGTTGCGTTTATTTATCGCATTTTTACTTCCTGCATTTTTACTTCCCGCATTTTACTTCCCGCATTTTATTTCCAGTTTGATATGATTATCTGTGCTGCTGTGGGAGAGGGATGTTACTGTGAGTGAAAAGCCGGACCTGGGCTTGAGTACACACCTAGATATAGTTGCGGAGAAGTAGTAGACGAACCTGTCTGCTGAGCAGGCACAGTTCCCTACGAAAATCTGCGCTCAGACGAGATTCTTGCAGAGGTGCTCCTTTCCGGTCCTGAGGATCTGAGGGGAGTCCAAACGTGAGGATTGTCGACTCTGGGGACCGATCATTTGGAAGTCAGCTAAGAGAGGCCTCTTCATGACCTGATAATGCCACTCCTTCTGGGAATCGCATTGTCACTCATGAAAGTCTGTGACGCTGACGACCGCATAGGATGCCGTACCTTTGTCCGTGGATTAGGTCCATACCTGTGAGTGGGGTTGGGATATTGCAGGAAACTTTGACCTCCAGATTACCTGGTTTTCTCGATAGTGAATCAGTTATGTTGATATCAGGGTTCTCCGTTGCGGATATGTTGGTTCTTGACGGAGCTAGTTTTGATCAGAGGATCTTATCATCGGGTGTTTGTCTGTTCTTGATAGAGCAGGTTTCGATATTGTTATCAGTGGTTTGTTCTGGATAGGGCAGACTTTGAGTGGGGTCTGAAGACTTCATCAACAGATATTCTTTGATATTGCACTCGGGATCCTTATTATCAGGCACTTGCTCTTGACAGAGCAGAATTTTGATCTCGATCCTATCAGATGGTTATTCTCAGCAGATCAGATCAGTGGTTTTACACCGGGGTTTCGTTCTCATCAGTGACTGTCGATACCGAATCTCCACAGCAGCCACCTGGATATTATTGCATGCCTGCATTTTGCATTAGTTTGCATATCCATTTTTGCATCCCATTAGCATGTGTCTGTGCTGCAGGCGCGTTTCGTACCCTGAGTCTGGTGTCCCGAGCAATATGAGATATTTCCTTCCATGAATGGATCCAGTCTTATCACTACATTAACACTATGTTGGCACGTTGACACCAGAATTAAGGGTGACCTCCTAAACGTGCAGACACCCATGGCATTAGCATAATTCATCTTGCATGACAGAAGCCGGGACTTGTCTTCTAACCCTTGTGTTTGCAGGTTTGACTCAGAATCAAGCAACTCAGATTGATGGAGCAGGTACAAGCTGAACTGGGGAAAATCCAAAGCCAACTGGGGCAGGTCATGAATGACATACAGGCAGTACGTCTGGACCAGCAGGTACTCAGAGAAGAGAATCAGCAGTTGCAGAATCAGTTGAGCTTTCTCATGGGAGTGGTGAGAAGTATGCTAAAAAAGGAGAGCGGTCAAGCACCCAAAGAGGAGACCAAAGTGCTTCCTCCGTTACCGTCCGTGCCACCTGTGCTGAAGCCAAGTGGACCTCATAGATCCTCTACACAGCATGAAGCCCGAGGCCTGCCTCGTCAGCAGCCGCGCCAGGCATCTCAGAATAACCCTGAAGGTTATGGTCAAAAGAAGAAGCTACTTGATAGAGCTGTGGACCCACTACCTATGAGTTATGCCCAGTTGTTGCCACTGTTGGTTCAGAACCGTGTTCTCAAGCTTCGGACCTCAGATCCACCAGATGACGTGTCACCAGACGTTGATCTCAGCATGCGTTGTGATTTCCACTCAGGAGCACCGGGGCACCATGTTGAAACATGTAAGGCTCTCCAGAATAAGATTCAAGACCTTATTGACTCGAGGACCATTAGGCTTGTGCCGGGCGGCATGAGAGCATCGGGAAAGTTCATCCCTTACCCTGCAGAAGAGGTGGATGATTCCACTCCTTTGCCTGAAGCTGAGAAAGATCTTGAATATGTCCCGCGACTTTTGGTGACTGAATCGCCTCGCTCGCAGTTTCTACCTGGATCAAGTTCAAGGACACAAGCGCCTAAACGAGAGACCGTCGCCATTCAGAAACGACGAACTCTTGCTCCTGGGCGGAAAGAATACCAGCACCAGGATCACAAGAGACCTCGCAACCACGTGGAACAAAGGAATGCTTCTTTCCATCCAGTGCCTGTGCCGTATAGCCAGATTCTTCCACTGTTGATTCAGAATTCCTTGGTGGAACCGAAAGCTCTCCAGCCCGTGCCAGAGCCTTACCCTCCAGGGTACAATCCTCATGTTCAGTGCGGTTACCATGGTGGGTCTCCGGGGCATTCAACTGAAGATTGCAAGGCTTTCCAGGCGAAAGTGCAATAATTGATCGACCAAGGGTGTATTTCCTTTCCAGACGGAGTTTTGGTTGTACGTGACAATCTCTCAACTGTTTGAGCTCGCAGATTCGGAGGGTCATTTCCAGAAGCCAGTGATCCAGGCAGGCAGACGTCCTCAGCATTGGCAGTCCTCGGACTTTTTACCATTTGCATTTGTAGTTTCTTGTCTGTTAGTTGCTACTTGTTGTTAAACATTGTATGTTTCGAATGGTGATGTTAATAAAGTGACTATGCATTTTTTCTGAACTAATTATGTCGTTGTCACTCATTTACTGCATTACACTGACACTTGCATTTTATTTACTCCGATTTCTTACTATGATTAGCAATGAGAGGAGGGAGGATGATGAAACTGAATACTCATAGCCAATGATCGTATTGCTTTCAGATAAAACTTTGCCAATGACGTACAAGGCATTGTTTCAAATCCCCTAAACACCGGAGAGATAAGGAAGAGAATCCCTTGTTAACCACTTCGAGCCGAGAAGTAGGAGTTTCTTTCGGACTTTCTAACCCTCACATCTTAACCCGGGGCAGGGTAGTTGTCAGTTAGCTTGATCGAGCGTTCAAGTCTTATAGAGGAGTGTTGTCCTTCGGGGACCAATCATATCATATTCCTCTCCCGAGGTCGTACCTCATCAACCACAATGGTTAAACCTCACCAATCAGGAGTGAGACAGTTATAATCCTTTTGAAGCAATCAAGACAACCAGTGTCGCACGACTTGTTCCAAAAGAAAAAGGAATAAGAAAGCCCGCTAAGTAAAAAAGAAAAGCTAGAAAGCAAATACTTAGGCAAAAATCAGGGCGTCCCGCTGGACTTCAAAAGAAAAAAAATCGAAAAGAACTCAAAAGGAGTCAGTCCAGGCAAAAATTAGGGAATCAAAACAAAAGAATGAAAAAGAAAGGATTATAAAAAAGAAAAATCCTCGAACAAGGACGAAGTCGTGTAGACACAGACACCGAAAACAAAAAAGGAGTAACTGTCACTCCGAAACTCTTGCGAGTTCTTTAACCAGTTGTTCTCAATGTTCAACATACCTCTCGAAGAGGCGAGCGCTCGACCCAAGTTAACTGGACTTTAGGATCGGAGATCATCACGTAGAAGGGGCGGGTACGAATCACAATTTGAGCCAAATATCCTTTGTTTCACGAACCGTGAACCCGACCACGATACAACCCTTAAAAGACCTAATTGAGGTAGGGTTATTCTGAAAGCGCATTACGGTAAGGTTGAGTAACCTGACTCCTTCATGATTTGCTAATCATATCCTTACTGTATTTTCCACTGACCACATCAGCACTACGTTTGAACTCTTTGGTTCATTCGTCACTCACTAGCATGACACGTAAATGAGTGACAGTACAACATTTTTTCGAAATTTGCATGAACACTGCATTAAAATTACCATTCGTGAATAAACAATTTCAATTGCAGGTTGGTAGCTGGCATGAAGGGACTTCAACAGGGAATAGTCAATCAGGACTGAATCGTCAGAGGTCTGGGTCAGAATGGTATGCTGTGAAACCCTGTGAATCTGGGGCATCGACTTCCAGTGAGTTTGGAATCGGTTTGTCTGAGGACAAGTCCCGGGGCATCAGTTGATTATGGGGCAGTTCATGCAAGAAGCAGTTGGCCGGAAGTGAATCTTCTCGAGACCCAATCAGGGGCAGTTATCCAGAATTCTTGCGATTTAAGGGCAGATCCCTCCAGTGTTCGATCAGAGCATGTTGAGTCGCTCATCGCTCGTTCAGGGGCAAACTACTTCAGAGATATTGAAGCCGACCATGCTGAAAGTTGATTAGTTGAGGATGAATCCTCCCGTTGTGCAGATGCTGGGGCAAGCCCTCTGAAGATTGTCTTGTTGCCAGTTGTTTTCGGCTCAGAATGAATTATTCCCAAAGGTCGGATTGGGGCAAGTTGAAATGCACTGGGGCAAGTTGTTCAAATGAGTTTGTTCACCCTAGCAAGAATTGAGTATCGGGGAATTGTGTCATTACCCTGTCAAAACCTGAACCTTCTGAAGAAGCCTTGCGGTCATTGGATTGCTACCCTACAGCATAACCTTCTACTTGACTCCATGATTGGTAGCCTGTATTCCCTGTGTTGACGTTGTTGAATCAGGATTGTTTTCTCAGCAGAGATGTACAGTTTGAGGTTGTTCTCCTTGTACAGTCTGAGATTGCAGCAGATTGAGATGGCGTTTATCCCTTATCAGATTAGGGTCAGGATTACCCTCAGCAGACCAGAATTGATATCCCCGAAGCAGGATAAGTCCTCCTTCTCCAGCAGAGTTCAGTGGTCTCTCCTCCGCAGAATCTGAACGCAAGATGGTGAGCATTGATATGTCTTCCCCAGGTAGAGGTGATTCTCTTCCCCAAGCAGACGCATCCTGAAGGAATGTCACCTCATCAGCTGAGCCAAGCACCGAAGAATGATGTCGTCTCTCCCCAGCACCGGGTCACAAGTGCAGATTTCAGAGGAATGTTCGGGTGCCGAAGCTCGTGTTTTCCCCAGTAAAGTCATCGAAGCAGGTGTCTCCCCCAAGCACCGGGTCACAAGTGCAGGTCTCGTAGGAAGCTGTTCGTATGCCGAAGGATGCAGTAACTGATGGCGCCAGACTGAAGTCTCCAGTGGAATTGAGATTCCGCACCAGAGTCGTATTCTCTCCTGAGATGGGATGATTCCCTCTTCCCCAGTAGAGCAGTGGAACAGCTGATGTTATATTCCCCTGCAGAGTCGTACTCTCTTCCCCGAAGTCAGATGATTCTTTCTTCCCCAGCGGAATTGAAATCCCTCATCAGAGTCGTACTCTCCAGTGAAGTAGAATGATTTCTCTCCCCGGCTGAGTCCGCAGAAAAGCAGAATCCTTGGAAGTCGATCAGATCATGATCGATGTTCCCTAGTAGAGCGTGGGGCAGCTGATGCTGTATCTCCCCAGAATCGCACTCTCTCCAGCGAAGCAGAATGACTTCTCCTTCCTCAGCCGAGTTTGCAGATGCCCAAGAGAGTCGAGTCCTTGGAAGTTGATCAGATCATGACTGATTTTCCCCAGTGGAGTGTGGAGCAGCTGAAGTTGTCTCCCCACAGGAGCAGTCATCACCAGAAGAGTAGCCGAGACTCCCACGCAGTTCACTCCAGCGATTGACATCGCTTTCCTTCAGTAGGTTCGGGTTCTCGTAGAGTTTCGTCCCCTGCAGAAATCAGCTGAAGTTGTTTGCCCTGCAGCAGTCAACCGGAAGATTAATTCCCCAGACGGAGGCCAATTAATATCAGCGTGCCCACATTCTCCTCAGCAGGATGACTCCTCTACCTGAGTAGTTCTTGCCTCCTTGACAGGAGAATTCCCCTTCGGCATTTATTTTGCGGACGGGATCGCATCATTGTGCATGACTGCATAGAATTTAACACTGCATAGCATTTAGCACTGCATGGCATTTAGCATAAACGCATATCATTCCCACCGTGTGGGGCATGACGCAGAAGCATAGGCATCATAAACATGATCTAGGTCATTATCATTCTTGCCTTACAGGTGTTCCACCAAGAGACTAGTTGCTCAGGACGATTCCTGACATTCTCTCCAACAAGGTCGATTTCTTGAGATGATTCCCAAGACCCCGGTGTAATCTCCCACAGTCGCTTGGCTCAAGATGATTTTGAGATCCCCAGCGAAGTCTTCATTTCGAGATGATTCTCGAATTCCTCAGCAGGGCCGGTTTGCTTAAGATGATTCTTAAGACCTCAGTACAACTTCCCGAGTTGTTTGTTCAGGATAATCCTTGAGCTCCCCAGTAGCGTCCCCAGCAAGAGTTGCCCAGGAGGATTCCTGGAATACCCAGCAGAATAAAGTCTCCAGAATGGTGTCGCTACTGCAAAAATCGGCGCCGGCTGAACAGAAGAGTCGCCACCGTGCGTTATTTATCCCACGGGAGGGAAAGGAAACGCTCAGAGTAAACCTCGCACAACATGGGAAAGGTATGGTCATCGCAACCAAAACCTGGGTTCGGGAGTCGGTTACGCAAGGGGAAGGTATTAGCACCCCTCACGTCCGTCGTACTCGACGGGATCCACGCTTGTTTTCGGGTATGGATTCTTATTCTATCTACACTAAAGGTTAAGGGTTAAAAAGGAAAGAAAAAGGTGACTCGGAAAAGTATCGCACTTTATGCCTACGTAATCCCGTCTGGAACGAGAAATCAGAGTCAACGTAGTTCGCCTACCTACGGGAAAGGAGGGGAAGGTTGCTCGCTAGGATATCGCATCCTATGCCTACGTACTTTCACACGGCATGAAAGATCAGAGCAAACGTAGTTCGGGCCACGTACGACGCAAGCTTGTCTTGGTTGATTTTATTCCTTCTGAAAAAGGTTTTCTTGATTAACAGTCCCGGCGGACAAAAATGACGCTTTGATGAGTTCACATTCTTTTACGGAAGAAGTGTCTTTTATTATGTTTGAAATCTTTATGTGTTTTTCTGTTTGTTTTGAGAAAGAAGAGACAGAACTCTAACCTACGGTTGCGAAGGGAAACAAACTAACCTAATGTTATCATGCATGGGTTAGGACCTAGTGTCTATCATGCTCCTCTCTTGCACAGAGAGAAACAGAGATCCTACGGGATAGGCAGAAGCAGAAACAGAAACAATAACAGCTATAATAAAGCAGTAAAATGCATGGATGCAACAGTACAAGCGAGGCAAGGGAGTCCCACTCAACCTCGAACCTAGAAAACAATAGGCGAAAGTGAACAGGATTCACTTTCAACCCAACAGGGTAAACAGCAAACAATACAGTCCAGAAAACCAATCAATACATCAGAAATGAAATACAGCAATAAAAAAACAGCATCAGCAGCCCTGAATCAACAGCTGGCTTCAAGTAATCTCCAATCAGTTACAGGCTTCAACAAGCATCAATCTCCATCTTCATGGCCTTCAGGTAAGGGCTTTGATCATCAGTCTTCTATCTGCAATGGCTTTTCTTCAAGCTCAAACCTCCAGGATGAGGGATCAGTCACAAGAGTGGATTGGGTGTTAAGCAATCAGTTGACTACCAAAGGTAGTGAACAGACTGCTTCTAACACAAAAGACATTTTCTCTCAAGAGTTCTATCTCTTAGACACTATCACCAAGCCTTCCAAAGGAAGGGGGTGAGTGTCTTAGAGAGACTCTGAATCACAGAGAAGAATGGATGCAGACAAGGCAATCCATGTTTGAGAAACAAGCTTTCTAATCTAGAGCTCTGCCTAGCTCCTAAACCCTAGTCTCCTCAGCATCTGCTAACAAGAAACTCCTCTTCAACTCTGGAAGTTGATATTCACTCTCTGGATCTCCAATGGCTTTCATCTCCTCAAGTCTTCAGCTCTCCCAAGTCCCCAGACAATCCCAATACCCACACAAGCAAGCAATAATCCCCAGAGGGCACACCACACCAATCACTCAGATATATACAGTACATTAATAGTAGTAGGGGAATCCTGACTTTTTCTAAGGGGATCTAATAACTACCCATAGCCCCTATAGTCCCATAGCTAAACTATTCAAACCCTAAGTCCTAAGGGAAATGAATTGATTCTCCTAAGTCATCACCTAAAACCCTAGTTTGTTCATGTTATTCACACCTAAGCTAAACACCTAAAATTAATTTCTAAAAAATGGGAACTAAATTGCATCTACAAGTTTAATATCTAACCTAAACAACCTAAAAAGAATGGGCAAAAAATATTAAAGCAATTAATAGAACAAAAAATAACAAAATCATGTATGAAATGAAACTATTTAAAATGCTATTTATTTGAAAAATATGGGAAAAATATCAAATAAAAAATAAAATGCCATTTTTATTTTTTGTAATTTTCTTGACTCTCTAAAGAAAATAATGCAAAAAGAATGAATTAAAAATAATGATTTTTCTATTTATTATGATATTTCAAAAATGAATGAAAAATGAAAAGAAAATAAAAAGAAAATATAAAGAAATAAGGGAGGGGGTGAGAAAAGTAGGGCCAGGCAGTTCAAATATTTGGGCTCATCAAATTGGGGGGTGCGAATAGCTGTCTGAGCCCAAGTCCCCCCATTAAATGAAACGGCGCGTTTCATCTTTTGAAAATTTCCCTCCGTTTCTCAGAACGCACGTGGAC
The DNA here is from genome assembly GCA_963859935.3 of Lathyrus sativus. NCBI lineage: Eukaryota > Viridiplantae > Streptophyta > Magnoliopsida > Fabales > Fabaceae > Lathyrus > Lathyrus sativus. The sequence goes on from OZ012738.1 coordinate 91,432,515, forward strand.
CGTTGGATGGTAATTCTAGTCAAAGGTCAAGGCTTCATCGTGTGGTCCCTGACCTTTCTTCAACCTCCAGCCATTTAGGGTTTCAGAAACCCTTCCCATGCACGATACTTCCATCTCTTCGTACTCTCTCCACACGCCATGAAAACACACGATATAAAAAGCAAAATTCATCAATTTCTTTCCCTCTACAAGTCTATATCCTTAGTTTACCTTAAAACTCAAACAATCAGCCAATTCGAAGAAGGTAACAGATGGGAACCACCATTGGTGTCTGATATCAAACCTCTCCAATTCTCCACGAAACTCATCCTAAACTGATCAACAATTCACCCTAATCATAGCATGCTACTCTACTAACAATCTCAGGCCTTATCTTAGCAATTACAACCCTCAACAGTTTTGATGCATCATGCTCAAACTTCATGAAATCTCCCCAAATTCATCCAAAACAATCCTCTACCCTACCTTAACCGTTCTACACTATCAAAACCTATTAACCCTAACTTAAACAAGCAATTCGAATGAAAACTCACCTTATGCACAATGAAGAAAACAGCTACCAAAACCTCTTGATCTATAGCTTGAAGTGAGTGGAAAATGCTCAAAGAACTCAATAGTGACTTCTGTATGCAACAGGTATGACTCCAAGGATGTGAATCTCTCAATTCCAAAGTTTATGCTTCTTGGATGAGAATGATGAATGGCACAATTCCCTCCTCAATTTGACAAATGAAGGTGTGGATTCTGATCCTTGTGTGATGATGATGAAGATTTTATCAAGAATAGTGAAGATTGATGGAGATTATAGAGATTTTGGAAAGCTTATGCAAGTTGAAGAAAGTGTGGAAAAGTTGGGGTTTTGAACAAATGGGAGCACCAACCCTTTCATGAACCAACTTGTATGAATATATAGATGGGATTAGAACTTCCTAGAAACTTGGAGAAGTTTCCCTTGCACTTTTCCCTTTCAATTTGGTTTATGTAACTTTCAATTCAAGCAACCATGGATAACTCTTAAATCTTGAACCAAACTCAAAATTCTACTTTAGCCAATGTCCTTAAAATGATCTTTCCATTCAAAATGACCTATAATTTTGCTTCATTTGGCCAAGATATGAAAAATCTCATTTTTAAGGCCATTTTTCTTCATTAAATTCAACAATTTTGAAACCTTGTGCTATGAACATTTTCAATCTCCCATGGTCACTTTTCTAGACTCAAAATGTCATTTGGAGCAAGTTTGATGTTGTAAGTTTTTCCATTTGAGGCCTCCTTGTATGAGTTTTAGACATAGGTTAAAATGACCTGTAATTCACAAATGACCAAAATACCCTTTGCTTGCCAAGACCATAAGTTGAGTCTCACACATCATATGAAGGCATACTACACCATTATAGAAAGCTAAGACAATAAGGAACAATTCTTATATTGACCAGAAGTTCATTTGAAATCTCCTTGAGGGGTAAAAATTGCTTGGAAGTCAAGTCACTTTCACAGACAAAATTTCAGATACCTCAGATGACCTGTAACTTGCAAGGACCATAACTTGAGTTCTATAAATCTCCTTGATGTCTTCCACCACTCAAATTAAAGGTACTGAGATCCTCTACAAGTTCCATGTTGGCCAAGAAGCCATTTGAAGCTTGAATTTTGACTTATTTTGCTTGGAAATTTGACCTAAACTAGGGGATTTTACATAGAAACCCTAATTTAGAAACTCCTCTTCTCCTTGATTTCTCTTGAATTCTTCTTAGCACAACAACATATCCTTATTCTACATGTCAAATGATGAACCCCGCATCTCTCCAATAGCCCTTAATGCCCTTTAATCAGTCAATGGACCTAGGGTTGACCCAGATGAAACCCTAGTTGACTGTCTTCAACTGCAATACTTGTGATCACATCAACAACTTGTTTTCTTCTCCAAATGACTTTCTAAGTCCTCCAAGATGTCTAGATACTCCCCATTCTCAGCCCATAGCTCACAATTTCTTTGGTTGACCCACAGATACCCCCAGTTAGGAGATATACTCAATGCTTGATCCCCTGAACTCCCTGCTTTCAAATTCTTTTCTGATGACTTGAGTGAGATGGACTTAGGATAATAACCTCTTGATAGGCCTCTAGAGATGAGAATAATGATTGGTTCCCTGTTGGTTGACTTGCTATGCTTATGCTATGCAGATGAGTAACTTATGTACATGACTCTATATGCAAATGCTAATGATATTGAAACATAAACCAAGTGACTAAGGTTGAGCAAATTTTAGGGTGCAACAACTGCCCCTATTCAAGCGACTTGGACCCGATTGGGTGAAGAGCCCGGAGCCTTCATACATTCGCGGTACGAGACGGTTGAATACTAAGAACCCAGAAATTTGCCAACCGCAGAAATAAATTGCACCACTGCTCGGGGGAACAACATTCATCAGCTGAATCTGACTATTACGACAACCCACTGATCTCGCGCGACCACTGCTAGGGATTATTTTCATCGTTCTGAAAAAGATTCTATCGTTGCAGAGACATAACACTGTCCACGTCAGGACGCCTGCTTCGTCGATTTGGTCAACCTCAATAACTTTGTTGGGGATGGCGCGTCTGCCTTCTCGTCAGAAATAAATCGTCCATGTTAGGAGTAAACTCTTTCACGTTAGGAGTAACACCGTCCACGTCAGGAATAACATCGTCCACGTTAGGAATAACATCTTCTTCGCCAAACTCTTCCACGTAAGGAATAACTTCTTTGTCAAACTCTTCCACGTAAGGAATACGTCTTCTTTCGAATCTGCCCACGTCAGGACTAAACCCCTTCCCGGTCAGGAACACATTCCTTCTTTCCACGTCAGGGATACGAGTCTCTTTCCATGTAAGGAATATTATCTTTCCTCGTAAGGAATCACACCTCGATTTGAATCTGTCCACGTAAGGACCCCAATCTTTCCACGTGAGGAATATAATCTCAATTTGTCCACGTTAGGACTCCGGCTTGATATGTCCGCGTAAGGACTCCACTCTTTCCACGTAAGGAATCCTCCTCCGATATGTCCGCGTAAGGGCTCAATCTTTTCCACGTAAGGAACCACATCTTTCCACGTAAGGAAACCTTTTCTCAAACTGTCCGCGTCAGGACTTAAACTTTTCCACGTAAGGAAACGACCTTATCTTTCCCCGTAAGGTATACAACTCGTCTTTTCTGCGTCTGTCCACATCAGGACTGACCTTGCTTTTCCACGTAAGGAGCTGAAGCTTCTCTTTCCACTTAAGGAATAAACCTGTCCACGTCAGGACTCACGTTTTGTCTTGATTTGTCCACGTCAGGACTCACCTCTTGACCCGCTGAAGTAATAGGACTTGTCCACGTCAGGACTTGCGCGTCTTTGACTTGCTGGGGAAATAAGACTTGTCCACGTCAGGACTCGCATTTTGCCCACAACACAAAGAAGGATAAACTTGTCCACGTAAGGACTCTCGCATCTTGTCATCTCAAAGAACTATAAACGTCCACGTCAGGACACCCCTTTCACCATTACGAATAAAGCTATTTGCTGAGAATAAATGGTCCACGTCAGGACACCAACACGAAGGGTGATCAATCTTGTCCACGTCAGGACTCCACACTCAATCAATACCGAGAACTCGGACCTGTCCACGTTAGGGCTAACACGCATCGTCCACTTGAGGAAATGTCCATGTTAGGACTCCACATTCCAACAATCTTCTCTAGCACACAGAAAACCCGCCAATAAAATTGTCCACGTTAGGACTCATCCTTCCATTGGTCCGCAAATTTCTTATCACTGACGTTACAGCAACTTCGAGGCTGGCTCTACTGGGGATATTTGAAAACCAAACCATTGGATGCCTGCTCTGATAACCGGCGGTAGCCTCCGAAATTCTGATTCATGAATCCTTTGATGACCAATAGCTCTGCTTGGGGATAAGGAGAAACTTATCCTGCTGACTCTGTCGGGGAAAACACAAGAAATTCATAAATAACTATGCTTGGAGACAAAGAGAACTTCATCTTGACAACTCTGTGGGGAGTAGTGCCAAAGCTGACCCTTCGTGAGATATCTCACGTCGCGATCCTGAATGTTTATTGATTCACCTGAGCAAGGGCTCTCTCTACCTGCAAGAGAAACAATACTTGGAACAAACAGTTAACCAACCTGGTTTATGTTTCAAAAATGCGCATGTTTGACGGCGATGCAATGCTCCATTTGACATGGAAATGCTACACTTTTATTTGGTGGATGCAAGTACGACCCTATATGCCAATGCAACTGCAGACTTGAACTGCTGGGTACAGAAACTGCTTCAACAAAATAAACGTTGAAGATAATGCCAACTCCGTTAGGGATAGCCAGGTGCTACAGAATCATTCCAGCAAAATAAATGCTGGAAGAGGGGAGTCGACTCGGCTGGGAAATGGGGAACTTAAACCAAATATTTCGTTGAAGTAACACCCTGCTGGGGAATATAACTCTGCTGGAGAATAACAGCTGCGCTTGGTATAATTGAACTTCTGCGGGAAAGTGAACGGATATCACACGGTATTCCGACAAAATAAATGCCATGACCCACACCAACTCTGCCGGGGAGAGTCTTAATCTTCAAGTTCCACTGGAAGGAAAACTTGTTGAGGAGCGAATTCCGCTGGGGCGGGGATGATTCTCTTGGGAAAAATCAAATGACTCCACTGGGGGAGAGTAAATGACCTTGCGGGGGGGAAGTAAACTGCCTGAATTCAACTCACAAATGTTAATCTTTTGCGGCTAAACCACTCTGCTTGAGATACACTGTCTGAATACAGCCTACAATCTTGGAACCGCCAATCCTGCTGAGGATAAACGACTCTATGGGAACATGTCCTTTTGGATAGGCTACGACTAGCTGGGGGATTCGATCCTTCTTCAGTAAGGAACATGCATGACCTGCGTGGGGATCAAGTCTTTTGATTACTGCAGTCTCTTGATCATCTTCCTCGTACGGCTATGAGACCTGCAACAAGACAAGACAAATCTATGCAACCAAGTCGATTCAGGTTAGTGACGTTATTTTCAGTTAATTCAAAGCTTTAGCAACTGTTGGCAAGGGCCAGTGACGTTATGCACATGCTAGTTTCATCAAACTTAGGCGTTAATCATGCACAAAACAGTAAAGAACAGTGTCAAGTACTGAATAACGTATTTTATTGATTGGGCCCCTGAATGGGCGGAGTTTTTTTTTTTTTTTGTACACGGGATGTAACTCCTGAAAAGAGGAAGCTACACAAAGCAAATATACAAGTATACACAGGAAGCATAAATATATCGACAAACTAAATTTGTACACATGTCGACAACGGGATGCAGATGAACACCACGAACTGATCCTCCTATGACTCGTCCGACTCTAACGCTTTTCCCGATATTCATGCTTCTGAAAAGGTTGTACCAGATAACCGATCCTCCCCGTTATATTCTCCCGCATTGATGCTCAGTGCAATATCAAATTCGGACCGCAGTCATTTGCTTTTCGAATCCCTAACTTTTGCGTGAACCGCCCTTTACGGGTTTTCAATTCACCGGGATACCCTTTTTTGCCGAAGCCGCCCAGTGTAGGTTTTCAACTTCGCGGGTGTACATTTTTCAATTTTATCCCTAATTTTTGCCCGAACCTTTCATTCTGTTTTTGGTTCGCCAGGATGCCCCATTTTTGCCTGGACTCTCTTTTTTCTGTCCAGCGGGTCTATTTTAAGCAAAGTATTTTTTAACTGCGTCCGAGTTCACAGGCGACGTAAAGTCTTCTCCGTCCATGGTGGACAACAACAACGCTCCTCCTGAGAAGACCTTCCTGACAACATATGGCCCTTCGTAGTTGGGGGTCCACTTGCCCCTGTGATCTGCTTGCGGCGGGAGAATCCTTTTCAGCACAAGGTCGCCCGTCTGAAAGCTTCGCGGATGTATCTTCTTGTCGTACGCTTTCTTCATTCGGCTCTGGTACAAACGACCATATGCTAGAGAAGCTAGCCTCTTCTCGTCCATCAAACTCAATTGGTTCAACCTGTCTTTCACCCATTCTGCCTCGTCTAGCTGAACATCTCGCAATACCCTCAGAGAAGGGATCTCCACTTCCAATGGTAGTACTGCTTCCATTCCGTACACTAATGAGAACGGGGTTGCCCCGGTTGATGTGCGTACCGTCGTACGATAACCGTGCAAAGCGAAAGGTAGCATCTCATGCCAATCCTTATAGGTCACCACCATTTTCTGAACGATCTTCTTGATATTCTTATTGGTCGCCTCGACAGCGCCATTCATCTTGGGTCGGTAAGGGGAGGAGTTGTGATGTTCGATCTTGAAATTCTGACAGAGCTCCTTCATCATTTTGTTGTTCAGGTTTGAACCGTTGTCCGTGATTATCCGCTCGGGGATCCCATATCGACAAATGATATCTCTCTTGATGAATCTGGCCACCACTTGCTTCGTTACATTTGCATAAGACGCCGCTTCCACCCACTTGGTGAAGTAATCGATTGCTACCAGAATGAACCGGTGTCCATTAGAAGCCGTCGGTTCAATCTTCCCAATCATATCGATTCCCCACATCGAGAATGGCCATGGCGATGACATCACATTCAGAGGACTCGGAGGCACATGGATCTTATCAGCGTAGATCTGGCACTTGTGGCACTTTCTCGCAAACTTGAAACAATCAGTTTCCATAGTCAGCCAAAAATAACCTGCCCGCAGCAGCTTTCTCGTCATAGCATGTCCACCAGCATGCGTACCAAAAGTACCTTCGTGTATTTCCTCCATGAGCAGCTTTGCCTCTCTTTCGTCTACACAACGCAACAGCACCAAATCGTGGTTTCTTCGGTATAAGACACCGTCTGGATTCAAATAGAAATTACCCGCTAATCTCCTGAGAGTCTTTTGATCTTGACTGGATGCCCCAGCCGGATACTCTTTGTTCTTCAGGAAATTAAGGATATCAAAATACCACGGTTTGTCATCGGATGCTTCATCAATAGCAAATACATGAGCTGGCCTGTCAAGCCGAGAGATGATGATTCGGGGAGCCTCATTCCAGAAGTTGACTTTGTACATGGAAGACAAAGTGGCCAGGGCGTCAGCCATTTGATTTTCTACCCGCGGTACGTGATGCAATTCAACCTTATCGAAGAAAGGCAACAATCTCCTTGCATAGTTCATGTAATGTATCAAATTAGGCTGACGTGTCTCCCATTCCCCTTTGATCTGATTCACCATCAGAGCTGAGTCTCCGTATACGTCTAAATTCTTGATTCGCAAATCAATGGCTTCTTCGAGCCCCATTATACAAGCTTCGTATTCGGCCTCACTGTTGGTAACGGCAAAGGTCAATCGGGCAGTAAACGGGATGTGCGACCCGTGTGGCGTGGTGATGATTGCCCCTATTCCGCTACCGTAAGCATTCACAGCTCCGTCAAATATCATCTTCCATTTGGAACCCAACTCTGGTCCCTCGTCTGGAAACGGCTCTTCACAATCTTTCATCTTTAGGTACATGATATCCTCGTCAGGAAAATCAAACCTCATCGATTGGTACTCTTCAATAGGCTGCTCCGCCAGATACTCAGACAGCACACTCCCCTTTATAGCCTTCTGCGAGACGTATTGAATGTCATATTCAGTCAAGACCATATGCCAACGGGCAATTCTCCCTGACAACGCCTGCTTTTCAAATACATATTTGATAGGATCCATCTTCGAGATGAGCATGGTTGTATGATTCAGCATGTACTGCCTCAAACGCTTGGCGGCCCAGGCTAGCGCACAACAAGTTTTCTCCAGCATTGAATACCGAGATTCGCAGTCTGTAAATTTCTTACTCAAGTAATAGATTGCATGCTCTTTTCTCCCTGTCTCGTCGTGCTGATCGAGAACACAACCCATGCTTCCCTCAAGAACCGTCAAATACATTATCAAGGGTCTACCTGCCACTGGGGGTATCAAAATAGGAGGCTCCTGCAAATACTGCTTTATTTTATCGAACGCCTTTTGACAATTTTCGTTCCACGTTGCAGCTTGATCTTTTTTCAACAACTTGAATAATGGTTCACACGTAGCAGTTAGGTGAGATATGAACCGGGCGATGTAGTTCAACCTCCCTAAAAACCCGCGCACCTCTTTCTCTGTTTTAGGCGTCGGCATTTCTTGAATTGCTTTTATTTTAGCAGGATCGACCTCTATTCCTCTTTCGCTTACGATGAATCCCAGCAGCTTACCCGATCTTACCCCGAAGGTGCATTTGTTAGGGTTCAGCCTCAGCCTGAACTTCCTAAGCCTTTTAAATAGCTTCAACAGATTCACCAGATGCTCTTCCTCCGTCTGGGATTTGGCAATCATATCGTCAACATAAACTTCGATCTCTTTATGCATCATGTCATAGAAAAGAGTCGTCATCGCACGCTGATATGTTGCCCCAGCATTTTTCAAACCAAAGGGCATCACTTTGTAGCAAAATGTTCCCCAAGGCGTTATGAAAGTAGTTTTCTCCATATCCTCTGGCGCCATTTTAATCTGATTATAGCCTGAAAAGCCATCCATGAAGGAGAATACGGAGTATTGAGCAGTATTATCAACTAACACGTCAATATGAGGAAGTGGAAAATCGTCTTTTGGGCTTGCTTTATTCAAATCTCTATAATCCACGCACATTCGAACCTTGCCATCTTTCTTTGGCACTGGTACGATGTTAGCAACCCATGAGGGATATTTTGTCACGGCCAGGAAACCAGCGTCCCACTGTTTTTGAACTTCCTCTTTGATCTTCACTGCCATATCTGGTCGAGTTCTGCGAAGCTTTTGCTTAACTGGCGGGCAATCTTCTTTCAGTGGCAGGCGATGCACAACCATGTCTGTATCGAGCCCTGGCATATCTTCATATGACCAAGCGAATACATCATTATACTCCCTGAGCATTTCAACCAGTCTTCGTTTGATATCACTCTGCAGCGCGGCTCCGATACGAATATTCTTCTCAACCCCCTCCGACCCCAAGTTGATAATTTCGATGACCTCGTCGTGAGGCAGAATGGCTCCTTCCTCTTGCTTCACCAACCAAGACAGTTCTTCAGGAACATCACTATCTTCGACAACCTCTTCTTCGACCTGAAATACCAGGTGCTCAAAGTCGGGACGAGTCATAGGTGGTTCAAGAATGTCATCTGAAAATGTTATCCTGCAAAAGGAACGGTTAAGTGCTTCAAAATGCATATAAAGCGAATAACCACGTTGCCATTTTATTGAAAAACATAAAACAAGAAAGACAGGGATTACAGTATTTGCACATGAAAAAAAACGCCATTTATTTAATGATTAACACGCAATGTTCATAACAACACAGCCCTAAGCAATCCCTGATGCCCCGGGTAAGACATCATATTATTCAACAATTAATAAAGCAAAGCATTACTGTTTAAAAGTCACAGGAACAAGCTCCTGAATAGACCAGTTGCACAGTCCTTGTCCTGGCGTGCTTGGCTGAATCCAGGCATCCATATCACAGTCGCTGTCTCCTTCGTCAGACTCCGAAGCAGCATTGACGGTTTCATGACACACTCCACTGGCAGAGATGATGATTGGCCCTCTGAAACGGGGTGCCCCCACGGAAGGAGTTGATGACGACGGTTGGTATCCCAGCCTGAACCGGTCCATCTTCACAGGAATGTCCAGCACTTTGCCCCAGCCCTTTGCTTCTCCTGCTTCTACTAGAGCCTGAGCTTCTTTATACGATGAGACAGCTATCTCTGGCACTTTGCTCGGCCCGGGACCTTTGTCCTTGATACGCAACCCTTCAAATGCCTGGCAGGGTGTTTCGTGGATCTCTCCGTCGACCTCCACATATTTAAATGACGATAGATGGCTGACCAGGATGTCTTCTTCTCCGCATACAGTGACTACGCTGTCTCCGACCATATATTTTAGTTTCTGATGCAGGGTAGACGTGACTGCCCCCGCCCCATGAATCCAGGGTCTTCCAAGCAAGCAGTTGTACGCAGGCTGTATATCCATAATATAAAACTCAGTTGCAAACACCTCCGGCCCCACCTGTAGAGGCAACGTTATTGATCCGAAAACGTTTCTTCGCGTACCATCAAACGCCCTAACCACCAAGTCACTGGGCGTGCACCGGATTCCGCTAACATCCAGCTTCATCATTGCCTTCTTAGGCAGCACATTCAGAGACGACCCGGTGTCAACCAATACGTGCGACATTACTGATCCTCTACACTCGACAGATACGTACAGCGCCATATTATGATCTCTCCCTTTCGGGGTCAAGTCAAAATCAGTAAAGCCCAAGCTGTGGCCTGCATTCACATGTGCCAACACTCCTTCCAGCTGATTCACGGAGACGTCTTGAGGTACAAAAGAAGTATCCAGGACTTTCAGCAAAGCATTTCGGTGAGCTTCCGAACACAACAGCAATGACAGGATAGATATTTTGGACGGCGTCTGCTGCAGATGCTCCACAATCTTATAATCACTTTTTCGAATCAAACGCATGAACTCTTCTACGTCTTTCGATGCCGATTCTTTGCCACTCGCTTGCACTGGAACATTCTCAACCGCTTTCCCTTTTCCTTTTGCTAGTCTTTCGGCCTCCACTTCAGGGGATATAAAGATCCTACCACTCCTTGTCATACCTCCCGAACCAACAACATTATCCACAGTCTCGGCTGGCTGCTTATTAACATCAATTTTTATCCCGTCACAATACACCTCCAACCCATATGACCATGGGACTGCTTTCGTGTTCTCGTACGGGATCGGCCCGGCCTTAGTTATGGTGATCGGTGGTCGCTGAGCTGGTGCTGCAATAGTGATCGTCTTCCGAGGAATCGTTACCGTGGCCACATCACTCCGATTATCTGTTACTGCCCCTGCAGGCTCTTCGGTTGCTGCCCGGTCAAACCGCAATATGCCTTCATCAATTAAAGCCTGAATGCCTTTCTTCAAATCATCACACCCCCCAGCTAGGGTCCAACAGTCTAAGCAATACTCGTCACATCCCGGGTAAACACCCCCTTGTAACAGTCGGCTTTTTATCTCGCTCAACGGCGTCTTTAAATCTTCAACATTCATAATCAGATTCAACCCTTCCTCAGTCAGAATGGCGTTGGCCCCATGATTAGGCATGGGCTTCTGCACTATATTCGGACCTGCTGTTCCGAAATTGATAGTCTTATTGTCCAAAAGATCTTGCACAACGTGCTTAAAAGCATGGCAACCCTCTATATCATGGCCTGGGGCCCCAGAATGAAACTCACAGTGCCTGCTTGCATCGTAACCAAACGGGGGAGCTCCCGTTATCGGTGCCAGAGTTCTTTTCTCTACCAGGTTCAATCCCAACAATGTCTGCAACAAATCAGCATATGTTGAAGGAGGCTTCTCAAACACTCTTCTCGGTTTGCCACCCTGGAATCTTCGCTGAGCCTGCTGTGCCCCCTGCTGAGGCTGCTGCTGCTGCATTGGCTGCTGCGGAGGCGGTTGTTGTTGCTGAAGTGGTTGTTGTTGATACGGGATAGTAACACTCGCCACCTGCTGCGGCTGATGATATTGGTTTCGTCCCCTGCCTCGGCCTCTGCCTCGGCCCCCAAACACTGCGCTTGCCTCGCCCTGACGGCGCCCACCAAAAGCCTTCCTATTACTGCCAGATGCAGTCAATTCCTCAACCTGAAATTTTCCTTGCTTAATGTTACGCTCAATCTTTTCTCCCATCAGAATTAGGTCTGAAAAGCTAGCCAGAGACGTATGAAACAGCATGTCATGAAACAGACTTGTGAATGTGCCGACAAACATGTCATTCATTTCCTTATCTTCTACAGGAGGACGGACCCTGGCAGCCATATCGCGCCACCTTTGCGCGTACTCTTTAAAACTCTCCCCCTTCTTCTGAGACAGCCCGACCAATTGGACCCGATTGGGCGCCAAATCGCTATTATACTTGTAGTGAGCTACAAATGCCTCCGCCAATTGCTTCCATGTCTTGATGTTGGTTGGCTCCAACCCCATATACCACTCTAGGGAAGGACCCGACAGACTATCTTGAAAGAAATGCATTAGCATTCTTTCATCAGTTGAGTATGCAGACATCTTTCTGTAATAAGCTCGTACGTGCACTTTCGGACATGTGTCCCCTTTATACTTATCGAACGCAGGAGCTTTGAATTTAATTGGCACCCTCAAGCCAGGTACCAAACCCATTGTTGCCATGTCCAAACCCACAGCACTTTGGTTCAGGACTCCCCTCATCTGCTCCTCTAGCATTCTGATCTTCTGGGAGTCATCCATCGGCCCTTCGAATCCTCCGCCGGAGAAAGCGTCCTCCTGCTGATCTTCTTGCCACATACCATTTCTGGCTCCAAATCCATCATATCCATTATTACGTCCAGCCCTGATCTGATTCATCCCCGGACCTCGGCCTCTGTTGCCGTACCCTTGAACTCCTCCAGCAGGACCAAAAGCCATGAATCCCGCGCCGTTTCCATTTCCAAAACCTCCGTAACCCTGATTGGTCGCACCATAACCATCCTGCCCAAAGCCTTGAGCATTAAAGCCATATTTCCCAGTGTTATCGAATCCCTGATTGTTGAACCCGAATCCAGTATTGACAAAGCCGTTGCCTCCCATATTATCACCCAAATTGATGTCACCAAGCCCGACGTTATGGACAGCAGTCTCATTCCCAACTCCGACGTTACCATTCACAGCAGCGGTAGCGTTGTTGACATTAGCAGCAGGTATATTGACTACAGGTGGAGCCACTGGCGTGGGAGTGCCGTCTCCATGAGCAGTATCGACCCGTACAGACTGATGATCCTCGTTACCGTGACCAGCATTTTGAGCCAACAGAGGTTGGACCATGGCTTGCAGATTTTCCTGACCCTTTGCAATAGCTTCCATGGTCTGCATGAAGAGAGCGAGCTTTTCGCGCACATCTTGCATCTCGTTCTGCATTTGATCCATGATTCTTCGACAGTTGGTGCGGGTAGAATAGCGGTGCGGGTGTTGATCTGCAATTCTGGAAAGTACCTGGTACAGAGCATGAAATAAGACACTATTCAAAGATTACCTGTAATGCAATATGAATATGAATGCAATGCAATGTGTCTGTGCATTAGGGAAGTTCATCCCCCCAGTTCTAGTGTGAAGGTGCCAGTGCGGTGACAGTGCTAATGATATAAAGACCGGAGCTGAAACACAGAAAGCCTCATATATTACTGAGAAAACCAGAATACAATGTCGCCGAGAGTACAACAAGAAGGCATGACCTCAACCAACAATCCTGGTGATGGTCAGCACTATGCCAATAAAGCATACAAGTTACTACATGAAATGATCAAATCCTCCCAAAAGTCTGGTATTCTTCTATCAACTTCTTGGTCTCCGGATGACTGGGTCGATCAAGCAGCCCTTCAACAAGTTGGTTTCTCTTCTTAAGAACACGGCGCACGTCTTCAGCAGTTTCTTCCCATGTTGCCTCTCCGAAGCAATCTTCTAGCTTTCGCTTTTGAGACACAGCTTCATCTCTGCATTTGATTGCCTTGTTCAGTGCATGCTGGACACTATACCGGGTCATCACTTCTTCCTCACACTTCTTGATGCTAGACTTCAACTTCTCCTCGAGGTCGGAGATTTGCTACTTCAGCTTATCCTCCCTTTTCTTATTGTTGGTGAGTGTAGCATTCCAAGTCTTATTGCAAGAAGAGATCTCTCGGTGGGCGATGTCAAGCGCCTTCTTCTTGGATTCAAGCATGTCATGGGAACTTCTGAACTCTTGCCCCAGACGTTCGCGCTTCTTCTTTTCCTCAGTCAACTCAGCCCCTAACCTGTTTAACAGCTCGATTTGTTGTTGGAAAGCATATACAGCCTTGTTTTTCTCGCCGCGTACCTGAGCTAGCTCTTGCTCTAACCCTTCGTTGATCTTCAACAAGGCTTCTTTTTCTCTCACAACCTGCTCATAGGCTTCCTTAGAAACAGTGGTTGGCTCTTCTGCCGGAATAGGATCAAGAATTGGTGCATCTGGAAATGGCATCCTCAACTGACTAGCTCTCTCCTGAACCCAAACCCTGTATGGCGCATAGGCCTGGCAATCGTTCTTACCTAACAGTGGCTTCCCTTTGCGGTTAATACGTGTCCAGGCATGCTGCAGCTCAGCTAGCAATTCTCCCTTCAAATCGCCTGTGAAGTACAGAGATTCCTGTACTTCCTCCTCCTGAGGTGGATTCTTCAGTGCATATCCGAACTGGAGAATGAATAGAGAAGGGTTGTAATTGATACACCCTTTTCTTCCTATCAGCGGCACATTAGGGTACCCAGAACAACTGAAGATGAGTTCAGATCCCAACAGGTCTCGATCAAACCACTCCATATCTTCCGACGATAGCCTCATCAGGCGCTCTGGCCAACCAACTGGGACTGTAGTCTCTGCAACAGATCTTCTCTTAGGAAGGTGGCTCTCAAACCACATACTCAACAAGGGTACACAAAGATGAACATTCTTTCCTCTCCCTTTCTCATTCTTGTAATGCAGTGAGTGATAGAGATCTCCGAGTAAGGTAGGTACAGGATTACCAGCGGCAAACAAGTAGAAAGCATCGAAGTCCACAAAATCCGGAATATTGGGAAACAAGACTATGCCATAAATGCACAAGGCCAACACAGCATTGAAAGCAACCCAGCACCCGCTCTTGGCATACTCCTGGGCTTTACCAACTAGGAACTGAAGTGAGAAGCCTGGAACTCCACGGGAAACAGTAGTCAATAGTTCAGAAGCATCAATATGCAAAGCTTTTGCCAAGTCCTCCGGCTTGGGCTTGGCGCCAGAATGGATGAATGGAACCTGGTTCTGCACGGGCAGCTCAACATACTCAGCGTATTCCTCCAGGGTTGGTCCCATAATAAAGTCAGAGAACGTAAAGCACCTCAAAGCAGGGTCGTAGAATTGCATCAGAGCATACAACCCATCTAACTCTACCTCTGTAGGTTTACACACCAATCTCAGTAGTCTACCATAACTCATCCGGAAGCTCCTTCGGACATTCTCATCAGCCAGAGAGATCAACCCAAGTAAAGGAACAATATCAGGAGTAGGCAACTTGTAAGCAACTGTTCTCCTTAAGCTAGTCATGATCAAACACTCAGAAGTCTGGGCACTAGAACTTAGGGAAATGCAAATGCACCTGCAGCACAGACACACGTTAGTGAAATGCAAATGGTAATGGATATGCGGTAATGCAATGCAAGTAACATGCAACAGGGACCAAAGCTGTAGTTGAATAGCCTGGACCATATCAAGAAGTCTCAGATAGATTCTCTAGAAGTCCTCAAACCCTGGTCTCAGATAGACCTAAAACAAAGCTCCAATATTGGTCTCTGATAGACCCCATAATCACAACCTGAATGGTCTCTGGCAGACCTCAAATCATATCTCCCCCTGGTCTCTGACAGACCTCAGAACACATCTCCAAATAGTCTCTGACAGACCTCGGAACACACCAACTGGTCTCTGACAGACCTTAGAACATATCTCCTCCTGGTCTCTGACAGACCTTAGAACCCTCCATAAATATCCAGGATCCTGATCAAGACACAAACCGGTGGTCTGAAGGCCTAGTTACCTGCATAACCCTGAATCCCCTCACAGGTGGGTGGCCCTATGACTGGCACAAGGTACGGCATCCTATGCGGTCGTTGGCGTCACAGACTTTCAGGGTTGATGATACGATTCCCAGAAGGAGTGGCATCATCAATTCCTAAAGAGGCCTCACTTAGCCAACTTCCAAATGATCGGTCCCCAGAGTCGACAATCCAACTAACCAGCAACCCACGCCAACCAAAGGAAGGGGCAGGAGGCCAACCAGAGGAACCTCGTCTGAGTGTAGATTTCATGGGACACCAAAGCAAGCAAAGCAAGCGGGCGCCCACTAATTTCTACTCTAATTCTAGGTGCACTCAAGCCCAGGTCCGGCTTCTCACTCAATATCAGAACACCCGTCACACCCCAGATACAGCAATAATAATCAATATATAAAGCTGAAAATACAAGGTTAGACATATAAAATAACTCCATACAAAATCCTCGACGGGAAAACAAGCGTTAGGATTGACTCTCTCAAGGGACGTTGGATCCCAAATGCATAAGAACTATCGCAGTCCTTAGCAGCCAGGGGACGTTGGATCCCCAGCAGAGTCGCCAGCTGTCGCTACTGCAAAAATCGGCGCCGGCTGAACAGAAGAGTCGCCACCGTGCGTTATTTATCCCACGGGAGGGAAAGGAAACGCTCAGAGTAAACCTCGCACAACATGGGAAAGGTATGGTCATCGCAACCAAAACCTGGGTTCGGGAGTCGGTTACGCAAGGGGAAGGTATTAGCACCCCTCACGTCCGTCGTACTCGACGGGATCCACGCTTGTTTTCGGGTATGGATTGTTATTCTATCTACACTAAAGGTTAAGGGTTAAAAAGGAAAGAAAAAGGTGACTCGGTAAAGTATCGCACTTTATGCCTACGTATTCCCGTCTGGAACGAGAAATCAGAGTCAACGTAGTTCGCCTACCTACGGGAAAGGAGGGGAAGGTTGCTCGCTAGGATATCGCATCCTATGCCTACGTACTTTCACACGGCATGAAAGATCAGAGCAAACGTAGTTCGGGCCACGTACGACGCAAGCTTGTCTTGGTTGATTTTATTCCTTCTGAAAAAGGTTTTCTTGATTAACAGTCCCGGCGGACAAAAATGACGCTTTGATGAGTTCACATTCTTTTACGGAAGAAGTGTCTTTTATTATGTTTGAAATCTTTATGTGTTTTTCTGTTTGTTTTGAGAAAGAAGAGACAGAACTCTAACCTACGGTTGCGAAGGGAAACAAACTAACCTAATGTTATCATGCATGGGTTAGGACCTAGTGTCTATCATGCTCCTCTCTTGCACAGAGAGAAACAGAGATCCTACGGGATAGGCAGAAGCAGAAACAGAAACAATAACAGCTATAATAAAGCAGTAAAATGCATGGATGCAACAGTACAAGCGAGGCAAGGGAGTCCCACTCAACCTCGAACCTAGAAAACAATAGGCGAAAGTGAACAGGATTCACTTTCAACCCAACAGGGTAAACAGCAAACAATACAGTCCAGAAAACCAATCAATACATCAGAAATGAAATACAGCAATAAAAAAACAGCATCAGCAGCCCTGAATCAACAGCTGGCTTCAAGTAATCTCCAATCAGTTACAGGCTTCAACAAGCATCAATCTCCATCTTCATGGCCTTCAGGTAAGGGCTTTGATCATCAGTCTTCTATCTGCAATGGCTTTTCTTCAAGCTCAAACCTCCAGGATGAGGGATCAGTCACAAGAGTGGATTGGGTGTTAAGCAATCAGTTGACTACCAAAGGTAGTGAACAGACTGCTTCTAACACAAAAGACATTTTCTCTCAAGAGTTCTATCTCTTAGACACTATCACCAAGCCTTCCAAAGGAAGGGGGTGAGTGTCTTAGAGAGACTCTGAATCACAGAGAAGAATGGATGCAGACAAGGCAATCCATGTTTGAGAAACAAGCTTTCTAATCTAGAGCTCTGCCTAGCTCCTAAACCCTAGTCTCCTCAGCATCTGCTAACAAGAAACTCCTCTTCAACTCTGGAAGTTGATCTTCACTCTCTGGATCTCCAATGGCTTTCATCTCCTCAAGTCTTCAGCTCTCCCAAGTCCCCAGACAATCCCAATACCCACACAAGCAAGCAATAATCCCCAGAGGGCACACCACACCAATCACTCAGATATATACAGTACATTAATAGCAGTAGGGGAATCCTGACTTTTTCTAAGGGGATCTAATAACTACCCATAGCCCCTATATTCCCATAGCTAAACTATTCAAACCCTAAGTCCTAAGGGAAATGAATTGACTCTCCTAAGTCATCACCTAAAACCCTAGTTTGTTCATGTTATTCACACCTAAGCTAAACACCTAAAATTAATTTCTAAAAAATGGGAACTAAATTGCATCTACAAGTTTAATATCTAACCTAAACAACCTAAAAAGAATGGGCAAAAAATATTGAAGCAATTAATAGAACAAAAAATAACAAAATCATGTATGAAATGAAACTATTTAAAATGCTATTTATTTGAAAAATATGGGAAAAATATCAAATAAAAAATAAAATGCCATTTTTATTTTTTGTAATTTTCTTGACTCTCTAAAGAAAATAATGCAAAAAGAATGAATTAAAAATAATGATTTTTCTATTTATTATGATTTTTCAAAAATGAATGAAAAATGAAAAGAAAATAAAAAGAAAATATAAAGAAATAAGGGAGGGGGTGAGAAAAGTAGGGCCAGGCAGTTCAAATATTTGGGCTCATCAAATTGGGGGGTGCGAATAGCTGTCTGAGCCCAAGTCCCCCCATTAAATGAAACGGCGCGTTTCATCTTTTGAAAATTTCCCTCCGTTTCTCAGAACGCACGTGGACCGTTGGATGGTAATTCTAGTCAAAGGTCAAGGCTTCATCGTGTGGTCCCTGACCTTTCTTCAACCTCCAGCCATTTAGGGTTTCAGAAACCCTTCCCATGCACGATACTTCCATCTCTTCGTACTCTCTCCACACGCCATGAAAACACACGATATAAAAAGCAAAATTCATCAATTTCTTTCCCTCTACAAGTCTATATCCTTAGTTTACCTTAAAACTCAAACAATCAGCCAATTCGAAGAAGGTAACAAATGGGAACCACCATTGGTGTCTGATATCAAACCTCTCCAATTCTCCACGAAACTCATCCTAAACTGATCAACAATTCACCCTAATCATAGCATGCTACTCTACTAACAATCTCAGGCCTTATCTTAGCAATTACAACCCTCAACAGTTTTGATGCATCATGCTCAAACTTCATGAAATCTCCCCAAATTCATCCAAAACAATCCTCTACCCTACCTTAACCGTTCTACACTATCAAAACCTATTAAACCTAACTTAAACAAGCAATTCGAATGAAAACTCACCTTATGCACAATGAAGAAAACAGCTACCAAAACCTCTTGATCTATAGCTTGAAGTGAGTGGAAAATGCTCCAAGAACTCAATAGTGACTTCTGTATGCAACAGGTATGACTCCAAGGATGTGAATCTATCAATTCCAAAGTTTATGCTTCTTGGATGAGAATGATGAATGGCACAATTCCCTCCTCAATTTGACAAATGAAGGTGTGGATTCTGATCCTTGTGTGATGATGATGAAGATTTTATCAAGAATAGTGAAGATTGATGGAGATTATAGAGATTTTGGAAAGCTTATGCAAGTTGAAGAAAGTGTGGAAAAGTTGGGGTTTTGAACAAATGGGAGCACCAACCCTTGCATGAACCAACTTGTATGAATATATAGA
Organism: Lathyrus sativus; assembly: GCA_963859935.3. NCBI lineage: Eukaryota > Viridiplantae > Streptophyta > Magnoliopsida > Fabales > Fabaceae > Lathyrus > Lathyrus sativus. The sequence goes on from OZ012738.1 coordinate 91,451,941, forward strand.
TGGGATTAGAACTTCCTAGAAACTTGGAGAAGTTTCCCTTGCACTTTTCCCTTTCAATTTGGTTTATGTAACTTTCAATTCAAGCAACCATGGATAACTCTTAAATATTGAACCAAACTCAAAATTATACTTTAGCCAATGTCCTTAAAATGATCTTTCCATTCAAAATGACCTATAATTTTGCTTCATTTGGCCAAGATATGAAAAATCTCATTTTTAAGGCCATTTTTCTTCATTAAATTCAACAATTTTGAAACCTTGTGCTATGAACATTTTCAATCTCCCATGGTCACTTTTCTAGACTCAAAATGTCATTTGGAGCAAGTTTGATGTTGTAACTTTTTCCATTTGAGGCCTCCTTGTATGAGTTTTGGACATAGGTTAAAATGACATGTAATTCACAAATGACCAAAATACCCTTTGCTTGCCAAGACCATAAGTTGAGTCCCACACATCATATGAAGGCATACTACACCATTCTAGAAAGATAAGACAATAAGGAACAATTCTTATATTGACCAGAAGCCATTTGAAGGTACTGAGATCCTCTACAAGTTCCATGTTGGCCAAGAAGCCATTTGAAGCTTGCATTTTGACTTATTTTGCTTGGAAATTTGACCTAAACTAGGGGATTTTACATAGAAACCCTAATTTAGAAACTCCTCTTCTCCTTGATTTCTCTTGAATTCTTCTTAGCACAACAACATATCCTTATTCTACATGTCAAATGATGAACCCCACATCTCTCCAATAGCCCTTAATGCCCTTTAATCAGTCAATGGACCTAGGGTTGACCCAGATGAAACCCTAGTTGACTGTCTTCAACTGCAATACTTGTGATCACATCAACAACTTGTTTTCTTCTCCAAATGACTTTCTAAGTCCTCCAAGATGTCTAGATACTCCCCATGCTCAGCCCATAGCTCACAATTTCTTTGGTTGACCCACAGATACCCCCAGTTAGGAGATATACTCAATGCTTGATCCCCTGAACTCCCTGCTTTCAAATTCTTTTCTGATGACTTGAGTGAGATGGACTTAGGATAATAACCTCTTGATAGGCCTCTAGAGATGAGAATAATGATTGGTTCCCTGTTGGTTGACTTGCTATGCTTATGCTATGCAGATGAGTAACTTATGTACATGACTCTATATGCAAATGCTAATGATATTGAAACATAAACCAAGTGACTAAGGTTGAGCAAATTTTAGGGTGCAACAAATGGTTATCGGTTCAGGATGATTCTTGAAGGTGCCCGACGGAGTTGTTTGTTCAAGAGATTCTTGAAACCCCTAGCAGCGTGATATGTCTGCTCCAACGGTGATGTCTAATCTGAAGATTGACTTCGTAAACGCCTGAAGGCGATATCAGAAGGTTCCTGTGGATTCAGATTTCCTTGTTGATGAATCAACGTGTGGCTGAAGACAAGGTTCCAAAGTTTGTAGATATAATAAGATGATCCGTATTGGCCTGAAGACCAAGTCAGTTGTCCTGAGGTGATGATTGATTGCGATCAAGTGAATAGTGTTTCTTCTGACTGAAGTCGAAGATGTTTCTCCAGCTGAAGCGGAGTTTTGCCTGAAGGCAAAGTGATTGAATCCCCGTAGAGTCATGAATGGCTCAGGATACCATTTCTCTGACTGAAGTCATAGATTTCCCAAGCTGAAGCGAAGGTGCCTAAGGGCAAGGTTATCCCCAAGGTCATGAATGACCTAGGATTCATTTTTCGGACTGAAGGCCGAAGTATATCCCTGACTGAAGTCTCGGATGCTCTATAGCAGAGGCGGAGTTGCCTGAAGGCATATCCATGTATCCTTGAAGGCCAAGGACCATTTCTTCAGACTGAAGTCGAAGATACCTCTTGCAGAGTTGCCGACGGGCAAAGTTTACATCCTTGAAGGCCAAGGATGTTCTTTCTAGCTGAAGCTGGAATAGCCGACGGGCAGGGTTTCATCTATCTTCAGAAATACTTGAAGATTCTCCAGCGGATCTAGAGTGGCCAGGGGCCAGGGTTTCATATATCTTTAGTGTTGAAGTTCTACGGCGGGCAGTGTGCAGCAGTATTCCGATGTTCGTTATGGTTCTGAGGGTGAACCCCAGATCAGAGTGTGCTCGGTTAAGTCTCTCATTCCCAGCGGGGAAGTTTCAAATACGCAAGTGTACCTTTTGTTCCATTCACCAGGGGTGAACCCCCATTCTTCTCTCCTCAACCGAGTTGTTAACTTGATGATTATGTCCGGTGACCCGGCGTGTTTGCTTTTATTTAGCAACGACTTGACAAGATGTCAAGAGAATAGCAGCGTGTTTGTTTGAATCCAAGCTCAGGTTTAGTACCTTTGGATGCGTTTGAATCCAAGCTCAGGTTTAGTACCTTTGGATGTGTTTGCTTCCAAACTCAGGTTTAGTACCTTTGGATGCGTTTGAATCCAAGCTCAGGTTTAATACCTTTGGATGTGTTTGCTTCCAAGCTCAGGTTTAGTACCTTTGGATGCGTTTGATTCCAAGCTCAGGTTTAGTACCTTTGGATGTGTTTGCTTCCAAGCTCAGGTTTAGTACCTTTGGATGCGTTTGATTCCAAGCTCAGGTTTAGTACCTTTGGATGTGTTTGCTTCCAAGCTCAGGTTTAGTACCTTTGGATGTGTTTGCTTCCAAGCTCAGGTTTAGTACCTTTGGATGCGTTTGATTCCAAGCTCAGGTTTAGTACCTTTGGATATGTTCGCTTCCAAGCTCAGGTTTCGTACCTTTGGATGTGTTTGATTCCAAGCTCAGGTTTAGTACCTTTGGATATGTTCGCTTCCAAGCTCAGGTTTCGTACCTTTGGATGTGTTTGATTCCAAGCTCAGGTTTCGTACCTTTGGATATGTTTGATTCCAAGCTCAGGTTTAGTACCTTTGGATATGTTTGACTCCAAGCTCAGGTTTCGTACCTTTGGATATGTTTGCCTCCAATATTAGGATATGTACCGTTGGAAGTGTTTGTTTCCATCCCAAGCTCAGGTTTTGTACCTTTGAGATGTATACTTAGGATTCCCGGACTGGGTTGGTGTTCGACGGCGAGGATTGAACGTTTGGATTTGACGGCGAGGTCAGATCAGGTTTGTTAGACGGCGAGGTTGAATGTGTGTTTGACGGCGAGGTCAGACTCTTTAAATCCCCAGTAGAGATAATGTTTGTGCGACGGTGATGTCGAGTGTCTCTAAGAGGATGTTTGTTTCTGAAGGCAATGTCAGAAGAATTTAATGTGGGTAACTGACGGTGACGTCAGATCGATATTTCTCCAGCTAGTTGTCGTGCGGTTAGTGTTGCAGTATTCAAAGATTTGTTCCCCGCAGAGTACCGTGTGCTCGCGCAGTTGGCAAATTTTCGGGTTTACCGATATTCAATCGTCTCGCACCTCGATTGGTTGAGAGCTGTTCGCTTCTCACCCAGTCAGGTCCAAGCCGTTTGAATAGGGGCAGCTGTTGCACCCCAAAATTTGACCAACATTTATTTATTCATTGAGTGTTTGAAAATGGATACCTTCATCAGAAAGTTCAAGAGATCCTCAGAGGAGTGGGTTGAAACCAGGGTTGTGTGCTTCATAACTTGAGAGTTGTGAGTGTCCCTCAGATGATTCTGAGACTTTGAGAATGAACTTGATGTTTTGAGAAAGTGTATGAGATGTCTTGATAGCCATCATGAAGCCCAGAGAAGTCATTATGCAAGAGTTCAGAGGATTCAACCATGAATGGTAGAATTAGGGTTTTGACTGGGTCAACCCTAGGATAACTGAAGATTTGGAGAGGGTTGAGACCTAATCCAAGGGCCATGAGATCATGGAATGATGCATAGAGATGTTGTAAAGATGATTCCTAGACCAACTCATCATGATTGAAGAGTTTGAGAAGTTTTGAGTTAGGGTTTCTGAGGATTGTCAGTGAAAAAACCCTAATTTGATCCCTATCTTCCAGGCAGTTTTAGCTCTAGATGTGATTGATATCTCATCTTCCCCACAACATGAATGTTGTGGAGCTTGTTCTTAGCTTTAATTTGAGTGGTGGAAGTCCTTGATAGGAGTTGCAGAGCTCAAGTTATGGTTTTGACAAATTACAGGTCAGCAGAGGTATGTGAATCTGGGTCCTTAAAAGTCACCCAACTTGCAGACAACGTTTGCCCTAGTAGGATGATTCCTATGATTTCTTGGTCAACATGAATGTTGGAGGGCATCTTCTTAGCTTTAATTTGAGTGGTAGAAGTCCTTGATAGGATTTGTGGAACTCAACTTATGGTTTGAACAAGACAGGGGTATTTTGGTAATTTGTCAATTATAGGTCATTTTTAAGCAAATGCCATATCTCCTATTTCCAAGCCTCAAATGGAAAAACTCAAAACATGAAAGTTGTTCAAAATGTGATTTTAAGTCTAGAAAGAAGGTCATGAATTGTTGAAAAAGCTTGGAGCATGGATATTTTAAAATGGTCAAAATGACTTGAAAAAGGCTTATAAGTTAAAAAAGTTGAAATTGAATTTTGGTTTGAGAGATATACAAATCCAAAATGGGGCATATGATAGATGATTTTGATTGGAAACAGCATTTTGGAAACAATGGTTTATCCACATTTTTTAGTTTAGGCTTAAAAATTGGACTTCCTTTGTAAATTTGTTTCTTGCACTTTAAGGTACCATGAGAAATTGTTTGCCAAAGCCTTAATTTTGCATAAAATGCCTTGTTCTCACATGTATACCTCATATAAGGGTATTTTGAAGACTTATCATGAGTTTTATGAGATTTACTAAAAATAGTATTTTTGAATTTCTCATTACGTGAGAAGTTCTAGAACTTCCTTGGAAGCTTCTCATATGTTCTAGATCTTTCCTTTCACTTCCATAAATACCCAAAGGTGAGATCATGCCATGGTTGGTGATTCTAGTTGCTTGTAAACCATACTTTCATCTCATAACTCCAAAATTGCATTTTGATTCCCATCTCTCCCAAACTCCATTGTTTGTGCTAGCTATCATCATCATCATCATTCTCCATTGTTGTGGATTGAAAAGCAAGAAAAAGGCACCTCAAATCGTGGCTGGATCATGAGTTCTTCTCCATCACTCCAAGTGGCGTGAAGCTTCGAATTGGCATTTTCAAGAGGTGTAAACACGATTTCTCTTCACCAGCATCATCACCATCATCCAAGGATCAATTGGCACAAGTGGCAAGGGCTGAAACAAGGGATAGCAACCATCACCATATCCATTTGGTAAGAATACGTTTTGATTCCAATCACCAAGATTAGCCATTGTTAGGGTCAATTGTTAAGTTATATGTGATAGAGACAATCTAGGGATGCTTTATGGTGAGTTTAAGGTCCATCCATGGAGTTTCAAAATATGACATCAATTCTTGGTTGATCAAGAAAGCTTGAGATATGAGGTTTTAATGCATGTGTTATAGTTTAGTATACTCATGGAAGCAAGAGGAACACATTGGCATCATTATTTTCAAGGTTTGTTAGAGTTGAAAAGTGAGCATTCATGGTGGTACCCGTGCCTTGTTGTTGTCGGTTTGAAGGCTAGAGAGAGTTTCAAGATGAGATAAAGCCATGGCTGTGTAGAGGGCGAGAAGAGGATCATTTTTGGTTTTAATTTCGTGTTGTTTCATGGCTTGAGGAGGGAGAACGGATCGTTGGAAGTTTCATGCATGAAATGGAGTTTTCATGAAGGTTAGGGTTTCTTTGAAGAAGATGAACCACAACCCTTGGATTGCATCTCAATTGTTGACTTGACTTTGATCTTGCGGCCTAGATTTTATTAAACTTCAAAAAATCATAACAAAATAAAAAATGCATATTTTTTATTGAGACTTTTTTTCCCATTTTTCATTTTCGGTCTAGAAAAATATAAAAATATAAAATAGCCATTTTATTTCAGTTTTATATTTTTTGTGCATTTTTACTTTTAATTGTTTTTTTAAATTCTTTTAGTTGGTATGCTAACTTGTAGAATTTAATTAGGATAGTTCCCTTAGGCTTTTTGAGCCATTCTTTTTGGTGTAATTAGATATTGAATCATAGTTCCCCATAGGATTTAATTCTTGATTTTTAGATTAGAATTTGATTAGTTTAATTAGGGTAGCATTAGGGTATCCTAATTAGGGTTTAGGTGGTGCATAGGTAAGGAAATTCATTTTCTTTAGATAGTTTTGTCTTGATTTTTGGGTAGAGGCATATGGGGATGTTATGGGTAGATGTTGTAGACCCTTGTGAATAATTGTTAGATTTTCCCCCCCTTGGTTTAGTATTTTTAGGTATTTTCTGAAGTAGATTGTTGATTTTGTCTGTCTTGTGGTTATCTGTTCATCTCTGGGGTTTGTTTTGGGGAATTTGTTGTGGGGCTTGTGTTGTCTTGAAGACCTTGTTGGAGAGCATGATGAAGAGAAGATGGTAGATCAAGACTCAGAGACCCAGAGCTCAGCTTGTTCCCTGTCTGTGAGGTTTGAGATCCTGAAGTTTGAAGAGAGTTCATGGTACTTTCCTGAGGAAGGCACTATGAATGACTTTCATTCTTTCTTCTCACCTCTTTCTTAAGTATCCAATGATGTTGGAGCCAACTTGTGAGTTTAATTTCTCCTGAGGAGGAATGTAAACTGATCACATGTTGTTGAGCCACATGGGATACAACTCCTAAGTGGAAGCCTCCTAGTACTTTCCTGAGGAAGGTCCTATGGGTCTATTCACTTAGTTCCTTAGTTTATCTAGGATTTCTCAAGTATCCAATGATGTTGGAGCCAACTTGTGAGTTTAATTTCTCCTGAGGAGGAATGTAAACTGATCACAGTTGTTGAGCCACATAGGATACAACTCCTAAGTGGAAGCCTCCTAGTACTTTCCTGAGGAAGGTCCTATGAGTCTATTCACTTAGTTCCACTAGTTCAGATAGGATTTCCTAAATATCCAGTGATGTTGGAGCCTGCTTGTGAGTTTAGTTTCTCCTGAGGAGAAATGTAAACTGATCACAGTGGTTGAGCCACATAGGGTATGACTCCTGAGTATACACCTCCTAGTGCTTTCCTGAGGAAGACACTATGAGTCTGCTTACTTAGCTCCCTTTCTTTGGTAAGCTTGTTCTGAAGCTTGAAGACTGGGATTGTTTTCTTTTGGTTAGGTTTGCTTTAGGGCTTTGATTAGATTTGATCAGGATTCTGTGTTAGGGTTAGGATTAGAGAGTAGATTCTTTCTTTCTCAAGCATGTGTTTTGTTTGCCTGATGGCACTTCATTTCTTTTGCTGTTCATTGCTTGATAGCATGTTGTTTATTTTCAGTATGATTACTGTTATTTCATGACTGGCTTGAGGTCGAGACGATCTTGTGGAGGCTGAAGCCCCACACACATTTCCTCCCTCACTTGCATTGCATGCATTTTACTGTTAAAGCTGATGCTTTTGTCTGTTTTGGTGTATCATTGATATGATCCATTAGGACTCTCATTTCCTCTGATGAGGATTTGATGATAGACTTTTAGGTTGAAACCTATGCATGACAACATCTAGGAGTTCCCTGTTCAAACCTCAACCATAGGATGAATCCATGGCATGATAACAGTAGGACTTGATAGTCTCCCTCCTAGTTGGGCCTGTTCTCTTCTCATCTCGAAGCAGCTTAAAATACAGTAATCATGAATGATTTCTTTCGTACGTTACGAGCCTTAAGCTATCTGAGAAAGGACGTATTCCCTCTCAGGTCATAGTCTCTAGTGCGGTTGAAATCGCAAACACAATAAAAAACACTTCTTTCAGGAGATAACCCGTAGTTTCCCGAACTACGTTTGCTCTGATCTTTCATACCAGATGAAAGTACGTAGGCATAGGACGCGACGTCCTAGCGAGCAACCTTCAACCTTTCCCCCATAATCCTTCGTAGGTCGAACTACGTAGACTCTGATTTCTCGTTCCAGACGGGAATACGTAGGCATAAAGTGCGACGCTTTGCCGAGTCATTTTTCTTTTCTTTTTCAGCCAGCCTTGATAGGTAGATAGATTATAACCAACCCGTCCAAGTAAACAAACAAGCGAGGATCCCGTCGAGTACGAAGGACGTGAGGGGTGCTAATACCTTCCCCTTGCGTAACCGACTCCCGAACCCAGACAATGGTTGCGATGACCTTGTCTTACCCCTTTTTCGTCAGGTTTTTCCGATCGTTTCCTTTCCCGCTCTGAGGGATAAATAACGAAAGGTGGCGACTCTTCTGTCATGCCGGCACCTTATTTTCGCGCAAGCGACACCTAAGAACAATTGTTCTTAGTCTTCTCAAGAGCTACTGATCCCAAATGGATCCTCTTAAGGAAACCTTTTACAATCAATGTAAAACTATTACAAGAGTAAGAATGCTTCTAAAAAGCTATTATCACAACTGTGATATTTCTCTTAAGTTTAAGAACAATGTTACAGCAAATAGAATATAAGAGCTTTTAAGAGATTAGCTTTGATAAGTGATTTTTGCAAGAAATTCGTCTAGTAAAGAAGATGGAGTGGACTTCTTTATATAGGCACTTAGATCCATGAAGTCTTCTCAACGTTGGAGGCTGTGCTGAAAAAGCCTGGTGCCTTTTGTCTTCACGTTGCAGAAACTTTCCTTAGAATGGAATGCACAGATAAAACCTTTTTGTCTGTGTTCTCGTGTCTTGCATAAAAGAGGAAAGAGCTGTTGAGATATGCCAACGGACATATTCAAATCTTCTTCACTAAGTAAGTTCAGCTATCAACATCAAAGTCTGGATCTTCAGAATCTCCAGAGTAGAGATCTTCTGGATCTTCAGAGTCTTGGGATGTTCTTCAGATTATGCTGAATCAGAGTATATGCAGCTTGTGTGCTTGAGCGTGTAGTTCTGTCAGAGCAGAGTCTTCTATATCAGATTCTCAATACTTATGCAGCGCAGTATCTTCAGAGTCTTCTGATGACTAAGCTTCTGAACTCTCAGAGTCTTCTATTCTTTAGAGGCTTCTGCTTCAGAATCTTCATTAGACAACACTCAGATTCTTCTGGAGGCAGCGTTCAGATCTTCATATAAGATGCTCTTGAACCTTTGAAGCCTTTCATAATATCATTGTTCAGATCCAAATTTTCTCTTTAAGAATATTTTCTTTAGTACCTGTAGCAAACAGTCTAGAACAAATTTAGAGTATATAATTCTTGAATACAAAATTCATAAGTGTTATCATCAAAACATAGAGATATTACTAAGAAACAATCTGTGTTCTTACAATCTCCCCCTTTTTGATGATGACAAAACATGAGGAATTTTGTTCAATAAAAAGTATGAATTATAACTCCCCCTGAGATTAACAATCTCCCCCTGAAATGAATACTCTAATAGAAGAAAACACTTCCCTTTTTGATTAAGTATATTTCAGATTCAGAGCCTGATGCAAGAGGTTTTATTTTCAGAATCAAATCTTGATGCCAGATAATTATGACTTCCTTCAGTCAGAGCGTCTGGTTATCATCTTGCTTGAATTATCTTTCAGAGTAAAGGTATCAGAGTTGATTGAATACTCATATTTGCTTTGGAAGATCAGGTTCTGGATGGAAAAGTCTCAGGGTAACTTCAATGAATTATGTCAGATATATCAATGTAATCTGAAAGACTTAAATTCAAAGTAAGTTAATAAAATGTCTGAATTTCAGTTTTAGTAATTGCTTATAGGTTGAACAATCAGATTCTCTTTTTCTCCCCCTTTTTGTCATAATCAAAAAGATTTTTAAAGACATAAACATACAGAAGAAAAAAAAAATATATATATATAGAAGCAAAAACATCAACTTTCATTTAAACATATCAAAGTTCATAATCAATCAGAAGCAATAACATGTGCAAAAACAACAAATAAAACTAAGTCTGGCGTGAGGCAATAAGGGTCAGAAGCTCTGTCATTTTGGCTGTTGACTCTTCTTGCTTAGACATCTCTTCCAGAGTTAATACCTGATGAATAGTGTCTCTTATCTCTTCCAGAGTAGCATCTCTAGAATTGATTCTGACTTTCTTTACTCCTTTCTTCTTCTTCCTTGGAACTTCAGGTTCTTTCCTTTTCTTCTGAACAGAGCCTTCTTCAGCTTTTCTCTTACTACGCCTTTCCTTCATCAGATTGGGCAATTCTTCTCCTTGTTTTTGAACAAGGTTAGCAGGTAGAGGAATTCCATTCTTCAGACAATCTGCAATGTAAGCCCAGACAATACCTTTTGGTTCATCTGCGCTGAACATTGGAAAATCTTCTACTGGTATCCTTCTGCCATTGACCTCCTCGGAGTTTATCTTCCTTAGTTTACCATTCAGCTCTGAAATGATCTTCATTCTTTTCAGAGTAAGTCCGTTTATCTCAGATCCAATGATGTAGGACAGATCCTCTGTCATGTTTGCATCTGTCAGATGCTTCACCAACTGATTCTCTGTAAGGATGTCTGAAATAAATCTTCCCAGAGGTATCCAAGTTCTAACTTTCCCAGCTTTAGCTCTGACCTCTTCTCTAGTCTCTTTGACATGAGTCAGAAGATGACTGCAAATCAGATAGGGCAGATCCACCTTAGTATTCTTGCTGATGCAGTACATGAAGTACAGATGCTCTGTACTCACATAGTCTGGTGAGTTGGATGACTTTCTGTGAAAGATTGTACTCATAAATATCTTCGCCCAGATCCTATAGATAGGTTTCAGATCTTTAACCTTGCTTGTTTGTGTTCCAGATACAGTAATTTCTTCATACACCTTAGCCATATCAATACGTGCAGAGGCTAGGTTTGTAACACCATCAGATTCTTTATAACTAAACAGCTGCCTGATCAGTTTCTCAGTGATCACTATCTCCTTCCCAAGGACAGATGAGTGAATAAACTTAGGACCAGCATGAGCGTGAATCCAGAATTCCTTCACAAGATTTGGGTACACAGGACCCATCAGTCTATCAAAATACTTCTCCCAGCCTTGAGCTTTAATGGCAGTTGTTAGGTCAAACCCATTTTCTTCTATTGATTCAAGATCAATGAAACTCTCGCACAGAACCTCAAGACCCACAACTGGAGTAAATAGAGTGCGTACTGGTTTCTTGTACATTATATTGTTGTTGGAGATTTCAGCAGCATTTGAAGAAGCCATTGATGAAGATGAAGATTTTGATTTGGGTTTAGGGTTTTGGTAGAGGTTGAAGAGTAAGCAAAAACGCATAAGTGTAGTGAGTGTGAAAAGTGTGAAAATGTTGTGATAGGTGGTATTTATAGAAAACCAAAAAAAATCAAACATTGTGCACATCAAAAGACACATACGCACGTTTACACAGTATTTAATGAAAATAATCATTTCAATTTAAAGATATGACAAATGGGGGAAACCAAGAAAAAATGAGATTTTCAAAGCAGTACCTCACACGTCAATTCAGTAGAGCACTCCATCTTTTCAGATTCTGAATGACACGTGTTTGCTTTGTATGTGCATCTGATGTCTCTCAAGAAATGAAATGTTTCCAACGTTCAGATCTTCTGAGTTTGTTAGTTTAGAGTTTCACACAAATAAATCAATCAAAGATAAATGAACAAATAATCAGATGAAATACTTCAGATCTTTAAACATTTTGCATCTGAGAAGTTGCCTCTGATAAATATTACTCTGGACAAAAATCCATACAAATATTTTTCAGAATGAACTTAAACCTATCTTCAGCAAGGGGTTTTCTGAAAATATCAGCCCATTGATGATCTGTATCAACAAAAGCTAGATTTATTACACCCTTCTGAACATAGTCTCTGATGAAGTGATGTTTAATTTCTATATGTTTAGCCTTAGAGTGTAAGATTGGATTTTTTGACAAACATATAGCAGAAGTATTATCACAGAAGATAGAAAGATTACTCTCACAGATCTGATAGTCTTCTAGCTGACTCTTCATCCAGAGCATCTGCGTACAACATCCAGCAGCAGCAATGTATTCTGCCTCTGTAGTTGATAGTGCAATAGTGGGTTGCTTCTTGCTGTACCATGAGATCAGATGACTTCCAAGAAACTGACAGCTTCCAGAAGTGCTTTTACGTTCAACTCTGTCTCCAGCATAATCAGCATCACAGAATCCAACTAATGAAAATGCATCAGATCTTCTGTAACACAGACCCATGTTAGTAGTACCTTTCAGATACCTTAGAATCCTCTTAACAGCTGTTAAGTGTGATTCTCTAGGATCTGATTGGAATCTTGCACATAAGCAGACACTAAATAGAATATCAGGTCTAGAAGCAGTCAAGTATAGAAGAGATCCTATCATACCTCTGTAGAGTTTCTGATCTACCTTCTTACTTACCTCTTCCTTACCTAGAGTGCTTGTAGGGTGCATTGGAGTCTTTGCCATCTTACTATCAACCATGTTGAATTTCTTCAGAAGCTCTTTAATATATTTGGTCTGATGTATGTAGGTGCACTCTGGAGTCTGGTTGACTTGGATTCCCAAAAAGAATCTCAATTCTCCCATCATGCTCATCTCAAACTCTGCCTGCATACATTTAGCAAACTCCTTTTCAAGCGTAATATTTGTTGATCCAAAAATAATATCATCTACATATATTTGACAAATTAACAGATCTTTCTTAAGAGTTTTACAGAATAAAGTTGTATCCACTTTTCCTCTGATAAAATTTTTCTTCAGAAGGAAATTGCTCAACCTTTCATACCAAGCTCTGGGAGCTTATTTTAAACCATAAAGAGATTTTTTTAGTTTAAAAACATGATCTGGAAAGTTTTCACTTTCAAATCCAGGAGGTTGGTGGACATATACTTCCTCTTCTATAATACCATTAAGAAAGGCACTTTTAACATCCATCTGATATAGAGTGATGTTATTCTGTGCAGCAAATGAAATAAGAAGGTGTATAGATTCTAACCTTGCCACTGGAGCATAAGTTTCAGTGTAATCAATACCTTCTTGTTGACTGTAACCTTGAGCAACCAGCCTTGCCTTATTCCTTTCAACTTCTCCCTTTTCATTCAACTTATTCCTGAAGACCCATTTTGTTCCAATAACTTTGAATCCTTTAGGTCAAGGAACCAGATCCCAAACTTCATTTCTGGTGAATTGATTTAGCTCTTCTTGCATGGCAATAATCCATTCATTATCTTTCAGAGCCTCATCCACAGATGTTGGTTCAATTATTGACACTAAGCCAAACAATGAAGATTCAGATGTTCTGAGATATGATCTTGTCCTGATTGGATCATCTTTCTTTCCAATAATCACATTTTCTGGGTGAGATGCCTTGATTCTGGAAGAAGATCCTCTGACATTTGATCTTTCAGAAATGTGTAAGTTGTCCAATTGAGAAGATAAGGGAATATCATCTAGAGTTGCTTCAGATTCCTTCTCATTAGCCTTTTCTGCCTCTGAGCCTTCAGAGTCTGTGAGAATCACTTCTCTATCTGCAGAATTTTCAAACTGCTTTGGCTTTTCAGAGCTAAGCTTATCATCAAATCTTACATGAATAGATTCTTCCACAATCTGTGTTTCAGTATTGAATACTCTGTAGCCTTTAGAGCGTTCAGAATAACCAAGCATGAAACACTTATGTGCTTTGGAATCAAACTTGTTAAGATTCTCTTTAGTGTTAAGTATATAGAAGGTACATCCAAAAGGATGAAAATATGAAATGTTGGGCTTTCTGTTCTTCCACAGTTCATATGGAGTCTTTTTCAGAAGAGGTCTTACAGACACTCTGTTTTGAATGTAACAAGCTGTGTTAATTCCTTCTGCCCAAAAGTGTTTTGCCAGATTTGTCTCATTGATCATGGTTCTGGCCATTTCTTGCAGAGTTCTGTTTTTCCTCTCTACAACTCCATTTTATTGTGGAGTTCTAGGACAGGAAAAATCATGAGCAATGCCATTCTCAGAAAAATATTTTTCAAAATTTTTATTTTCAAATTCGCCACCATGATCACTTCTGACTTTTATAATTTTGAAATCTTTTTCATTATGGACTTGCTTGCAGAAATCAAAGAACACAAAATGTGACTCATCCTTGTGTTTTAAGAACTTTACCCATGTCCATCTACTATAGTCATCAACAATGACTAATCCATACTTCTTGCCTCTGATGGATGCAGTTTTCACTGGTCCAAACAGATCAATGTGAAGTAATTCTAGTGGTTTGGAAGTAGAAACAACATTTTTTGATTTAAAAGATGATTTTGAAAACTTCCCTTTTTGGCATGCTTCACAAAGAGCATCTGAGGTGAACTTCAGATTAGGAAGTCCTCTGACAAGATTAAGTTTATTATATACGTCTCATATTAATATGACCCAATCTTCTGTGCCAGACCCATTGCTCTTCATTAACAGACAAGAGGCATTTAACATTCTGAACTCTAAGTTCTGAAATATTTATTTTATAAATGTTGTTTTTCCTCTTACCACTAAATAGGATAGAGCCATCCTTTTGGCTAATAGCTTTACAACATTTTTGATTAAAGGTAATATCATAACCATTGTCACTTAATTGACTTATGGACAATAAGTTATGCTTTAACCCTTCAACAAGTAAAACATTAGTAATAGAGGGAAGTTTACCATTTCCAATGGTGCCAGATCCAATGACCTTACCCTTCTGGTTCCCTCCAAATTTCACATCACCTCCAGATCTAAGCTCCAGGCTTTGGAACATAGACCTTTCTCCTGTCATGTGTCGTGAGCATCCAGAGTCCAGGTACCATGATTGGCGTCATGACCTTGCTGCTAAGAACATCTGCAACAGGGATTATTTTTCTCTTAGGTACCCAGATCTTCTTGGGTCCTTTAGGGTTAGTTGGTTTGTAGGTTTGTCTAAACTTCTGTTTTTCAACATAATGTTTATTCTGACTTGCCTTAGGTTTAAACACATAAGTATTCTTCTCAGAGCTTGTGTGTTTAATGTCATTTAAGTGACCAAACTTAAATTGAGAGTACAGAGGTGTCTTCTTGATGAAGAGTTTGTCAACAGATTTTGGATTACTTCCAGAGGAAGATTCATATCCAATACCTCTTCTGCTGTTCCCACTAACACCATAGATCATAGAAGCCATCTTGCTTCTGTATATGTTCTTAGTAAGGAATCTCTGAAAGCTAGAGTCATATTTATCTAAAATGTTTTCACATGACTTAGTCTCAGATTCAAATTCTTGTTGAGCTATTTCAAAGTCATTTTTGATTTTCAGATTAATTTCTTTTTGCTCAACAAGTTCTGTCTTCAGAAGATCAATCTCAGATTCAAGACTGCTTTTCAGCTTCTTGTATTTGAGTTTGATATTGTTATAGCTTTTCAGAACTTCTTATAACACCTTGATAAGTTCTTCTTTAGTAAGTTTAGCCATGACCTCTTCAGCGTCATCGTCAGATTCAGAATCGGATTCAGATCCTGAAGTTCCTTCCTCCTGATCTTCTATGTCTGCCATCAGTGCAACATTAGCACATTCTTCTTCTGATTCAGAAGATGATTCAGATTCATCTGAGTCATCCCATGTTGCCATCAGAACCTTCTTCTTTTTGTAAAACTTCTTCTTGGGTTTTTCTCTTTGAAGTTTGGGGCAATCATTCTTGTAATGCCCAGGTTCTTTGCACTCATAGCATACAACTTCTTTCTTGCCAGATCTTCTGTGCCCAGAACATTCCTTTCTATGATCAGATTTTCTGAAGTTGTTGAACTTCTTTCCCTTGTGCTTCCAGAGTCTGTTGATCCTTCTGGACAGCATGGATAATTCATCTTCTTTAGAAGAAGAAGATCCTTCAGAGCTTTCTTCAATAACCTGCAAGGCTTTAGCAGATTTATTAGATTTTAAAGCAATAGATTTACCTTTCTCTTTCTTCTGAGGTTCATCTTCCTCAAGCTCAATTTCATGGCTCCTCAGTGAGCTGATGAGTTCTTCTAAAGAGATCTTGTTCAGATCTTTAGCCATCTTCAAGGCAGTCACCATTGGTCTCCATCTGGTAGGTAGACTTCTGATGATTTTCTTTACATGATCTGATGTGGAGTATCCCTTGTCCAGAACTTTTAGACCAGCTGTGAGAATCTGAAATCTAGAAAACATAGTTTCTATATTTTCATAATCTTCCATTTTGAACGCTTCATACTTCTGTATAAGCGCCAGAGCCTTGGTCTCCTTCACTTGAGAATTTCCTTCATGAGTCATTTTAAGTGACTCAAACATTCCATGAGCTGTTTCTCTGTTAGTAATCTTTTCATACTCAGTATGAGAGATTGCATTAAGCAATATTGTCCTAGCCTTATGGTGATTTTTGAAATCCTTCTTCTGGGCTTCTGTCATTGATTTTCTATCAATTTTCTTGCCATCCTCATTTGTAGGATGTTCATAGCCATCAATGACCAAGTCCCACAAATCAGCATCATAGCCCAGGAAGAAACTTTCTATCCTGTCCTTCCAGTAATCAAATTTCTCTCCATCAAACATAGGAGGCTTTGTGCTGATTCTATCCCCTTCATATTTGTTACAATTGGTTGTATTGGATGTAGAAACATCACCCATAATGACAAACAAATATATATCAAAGTAACTTTTCTCACTGGATCTTTACTGACACGGTTAAGTGGTAGCACACGCAGAACTGGAGCTCTGATGCCAACTGAAGGTGAGAAAATACTTAGAAGGGGGGGTTGAATAAGTATGACAAATAATCAAAGATTCAAACACAGTTATTTTTATCCTGGTTCGTTGAACTCAACTACTCCAGTCCACCCTCTCAGGAGTGATTTGCCTTTCTCAGTCAAGGACTTAATCCACTATTTAATCAAACAGATTACAATAGTAACACCTAAGAACAATTGTTCTTAGTCTTCTCAAGAGCTACTGATCCCAACTGGATCCTCTTAAGGAAACCTTTTACAATCATAGTAAAACTATTACAAGAGTAAGAATGCTTCTAAAAAGCTATTATCACAACTGTGATATTTCTCTTAAGTTTAAGAACAATGTTACAGCAAATAGAATATAAGAGCTTTTAAGAGATTAGCTTTGATAAGTGACTTTTACAAGAAATTCGTCTAGTAAAGAAGATGGAGTGGACTTCTTTATATAGGCACTTAGATCCATGAAGTCTTCTCAACGTTGGAGACTGTGCTGAAAAAGCCTGGTGCCTTTTGTCTTCACGTTGCAGAAACTTTCCTTAGAATGGAATACACAGATAAAACCTTTTTGTCTGTGTTCTTGTGTCTTGCATAAAAAAGGAAAGAGCTGTTGAGATATGCCAACGGACATATTCAAATCTTCTTCACTAAGTAAGTTCAGCTATCAACATCAGAGTCTGGATCTTCAGAATCTCCAGAGTAGAGATCTTCTGGATCTTCAGAGTCTTGGGATGTTCTTCAGATTATGTTGAATCAGAGTATATGCAGCTTGTGTGCTTGAGCGTGTAGTTCTGTCAGAGCAGAGTCTTCTATATCAGATTCTCAATACTTATGCAGCGCAGTATCTTCAGAGTCTTCTGATGACTAAGCTTCTGAACTCTCAGAGTCTTCTATTCTTTAGAGGCTTCTGCTTCAGAATCTTCAGTAGACAGCACTCAGATTCTTCTGGAGGCAGCGTTCAGATCTTCATATAAGATGCTCTTGAACCTTTGAAGCCTTTCATAATATCATTGTTCAGATCCAAATTTGCTCTTTAAGAATATTTTCTTTAGTACCTGTAGCAAACAGTCTAGAACAAATTTAGAGTATATAATTCTTGAATACAAAATTCATAAGTGTTATCATCAAAACATAGAGATATTACTAAGAAACAATCTGTGTTCTTACATATCTTTCAGGCATAATATTTTTTAAATGCATCTGAATTCACAGGGGATGGAAGATCGTCACCGTCCATGGTTGAGAGGATCAAGGCTCCTCCGGAGAAAACCTTCTTCACTACATACGGACCCTCGTAGTTCAGTGCCCATTTTCCCCTTGGATCAATGTGAGTTGGCCGAATTTTCCTCAATACCAAATCTCATACTTTGATGTATCATGGGTGAACTTTCTTGTCAAAGGCCTTCTTCAACCGCTTCTGGTATAACTGTCTATGACAGATGGCTGTCATGCGCTTCTTGTCGATGAGATTAAGCTGGTCAAGTCTGGCTTGTATCCATTCAGCTTCATCTAGCTTGGCGTTTGCCAAAATCCTCAAGGAGGAAATCTCTACTTCAATAGGAAGCACTGCTTCCATGCCATACACGAGAGAAAATGGGGTTTCCCCTATAGAAGTGCACACTGAGGTGCGGTAGCCATACAACGCAAATGACAACATCTCGTGCCAGTCTTTGTAAGTCTTCACCATCTTCTGGACGATCTTCTTAATGTTTTTATTTGTCGCCTCAACAGCTCCATTCATCTTGGGATTATATGGTGTTGAATTGTAATGTTCAATCTTAAAGCTCTCACACAACTCATTCATCATTTTATTGTTTAGGTTCGAACCATTATCAGTAATGATCTTATTCGGAACTCCATATCGGCAGATGATCTCTTTCTTGATGAAGCGAGCCACCACTTGCTTAGTGACGTTGGCATAAGATGCGGCTTCTACCCACTTAGTGAAGTAGTTGATGGATACTAAGATAAAACGGTGTCCATTGGAAGTAGTCGGCTAAATGCATCTGATTATATCTATGCCCCACATAGCAAAAGGCCAAGGCGAAGTCAACACATTCAAGGGAAGCGGTGACATATGAACTTTTTCTGCATAGATCTAGCATTTGTGACATGTCTGGACGTGGCGATAACAGTCTGTTTCCATTGTCATCCAATAGTACCCTGCCTTCAAGATCTTCTTAACCATTGTGTGACCACTAACGTGTGTGCCAAAAGACCTTTCGTGCACTTCGTTTATGATACGTTCTGCTTCGTGTCTATCCATGCATTTGAGCAGAACCGAATCATAATTCCGCTTGTATAATACATCACCGCTGAGGAAGAACTTTGAGGAGAGCTTCCTAAGATATTTCTTGTCAGTGATAGTTATGGATTCTGGATATTCTTATGTTTCTAGATACCGCTTGATATCGTAGAACCAAGGATGATCATCAACTTTAGGCTCTTCAGCATTGGTTTCCAGGCAATAAACGGGTTCGTCAAGATACTCCAGACGAATGTGTGGCACCTCATTCTTCCACTTGACTTGAAACATGGATGCTAGTGTTGATAGAGCATCTGCCAAATGGTTTTCTACCCTGGGAATGTGATGAAAAGTGATCTCATCAAAGTATGGGATTAGCCTCAAGACGTGATCCCTGTAAGGAATCAACTTGAGGTCAAGTATTTCATATTCCCCTTTGATCTGGCATATGACAAGCGCAGAATCTCCATAGACTTCTAGAATCTTGATCCTATTATCAATGGCAGCTTCAATATCGAAGATACAAGCTTCATATCTGGCCATGATGTTAGTATATTTGAAGCACAATCTGGCGGGAAATGGTAAGTGAAAACTAGTTGAAGAAGTAATGATTTCCCCAATTCCACAGCCTTTAGCGTTTGTGGCACCGTCGAACACGAGCGTCCATCGCGATCCTGGTTCGGGGCTATCATCTGGGCCTGGTGTGGTATTGTTTCTAGCAAACATGACGTCTTCGTCAATAAAATCGAAGCGCATAGATTGGTAGTTATTCATAGGTTGATGGGCGAGATAGTCAGAGAGTACACTTCCTTTGATAGCCTTCTGCGTAACATACTGGATGCCGTACTCTGTTAATACCATTTGCCAACGAGCCACTCGTCCGGTGAGAGCAGGCTTCTCGAATATGTACTTGATAGGGTCTATTTTGGAGATCAACAAGGTCGTATGGGTGAGCATATATTGTCTCAAGCGTTTTGTTGCCCAAGCCAATGCACAACATGTCTTCTCGAGCATTGAGTATCTCGATTCGTAGTCGTTAAACTTTTTATTGAGGTAGTAAATTGCATGCTCCTTCCTACTGGTTTCGTTGTGTTGACCTAACATGCATCCCATTATCCTTCTAGCATGTTCAGGTACATGATCAAGGGTCGTCTGGGTACTGGAGGCATCAAGATCGGCAGTTCTTGTAAATATTCCTTTATTTTCTCAAAGGCTTTCTGACAATTATCATTCCACTCCACAGCTTGATATTTTCGAAGTAGTTTGAAGATGGGCTCACAAGTGGCCATTATATGAGATATGAACCTAGCGATGTAGTTCAATCTCCCAAGGAAACCTCGGACTTCCTTTTTAGTTTTGGGTGTTGGCATCTCTTGGATAGCTTTGACTTTATCTGGGTCGACTTCAATCCCCTTTTGGCTCACAATAAAACCTAGCAGTTTACCAGATCTTACACCAAAAGTGCATTTGTAGGGATTTAATCTCAGCTTGAATTTTCTCAGTCTAGCAAAAAGTTTTTCCAAGTGAATGAGGTGCTCTTTGTCAGTCTGGGATTTTGCAACCATATCATCCACATAGCACTCAATCTCTTTATGTATCATATCATAAAAGAGAGTGACCGTTGCTCTTTGATATGTCGCGCCTACATTCTTGAGTCCAAACGACATGACCTTGTAACAGAAAGTTCCCCATGGAGTGATGAAAGCCGTCTTTTCCGTGTCTTCTAGAGCCATCTTGATCTGATTATAGCCTGAAAAACCATCCATGAACGAGAAGACGGAGAACTGAGTTGTATTGTCTACTAATACGTCAATGTGTGGCAGGGGAAAATCGTCCTTTGGACTTGCTCTATTGAGGTCTCTGTAATCGACACACATTCGCACCTTCCCATCCTTTTTCGGTACTGGAACAATATTTGCTACCCACTGCGAATAACTGGATACTGCCAGGAAACCAGCACCTAGTTGCTTCTGCACTTCTTCTTTAATCTTGAAAGACATCTCAGGATTTGTTCTCCTCAACTTTTTCTTCACCAGCGGGAAATCTTCTTTGAGGGGTAGCTTGTGCACCACAATATCTTCATCTAGACCAGGCATATCTTTGTAGGACCAAGCAAATATGTCAGCATACTCTCGAAGCAATGTGACCAACTTTGTCTTAATCTCTGACTCTAAGGCGGCACCTATCTTGATCTCCTTGGCGTCCTCTTCAGTTCCCATGTTGATGACTTCAACCTCTTCTTGATACGGCCGAATGACCCTTGACTCTTTCTTTAGCAATCTAGCTAGCTCTTATGGGAAATCACAATCTTCCTCGCAGTCTTCGTCAGCATGGTAGATCGGGTTATCAAAGTCATATTAGACCATAGCAAGGTCGTTATCGACAGGAATAGAGGAAGATCTGCATGATGAATCACGATGAATGATTTCATGCTTTTATTTTTAAAAAAGATGAAAGAAGAAAAAAAAACATTGCCTTTCAATAATATTTTTATGTGCAAAAGTAAAAATGAAAGAAAAAAAGCGCAATTGGATGCAAAAGTTTATTTATTGATGATAACTTGTGCTTTTTTAAAAAGCAAAAAGCCCTACAACATGATCCATATGCCATGGGCAGAGCATAATATTTTTAGGTAAAACGAAAAAAACAGGGAATTACTCGTCTATTAGAGTAACTTCGGGGATTTCGACGATTCTCCAATTGTTCAAAGTTTGATTAGGTGCCCTAGGATACACCATGCATAGCTCTTCATGACCTTCAACATCAGTCTCCAAAAATGTGACTTGACCATCGACGAGATGGCCTCCACTTGTAAAAACTAACGGAGTTGCAAGTCCTTTATCCCTATCAGAGGCGTTCTTCTGTTTGTAACCTAGACCGACTCTATTTTTGTTAACGGGCAATTCCAATACTCTACCCCATCCTTGCGGGTGACCTTTCTCTATCACTGTCCTTGTGTCCTTTCAAGTTACTATTGAAGACACCGGCTTCTCGTGAATCATTTCAACACTGATTACTTCAAAGGCTTGAAACGGAGTCTCATGCACTTCGTCTCCTACCTCTAAGTAGCGGAAAGAAGCAAGATGGCTCACAAGAACATCTTCTTCGCCCTCAATGATGACCATCTGATTATTAATCATAAATTTAATCCTCTGATGCAGGGTTGAAGTTACAGCACCTGCTGAATGTATCCACGGACGACCAAGAAGGCAACTGTAGGCGGGATATATATCCATTACATAAAATGTAATGATAAAAATGTGAGGTACAATCTTGATCGGGAGATAAACCTCGCCTACCACAGTTCTCCTAGCTCCATCAAAAGCTTTTACAATGGTTTGACATGGCTTCATCACAAGTCCTTCAATTGATAGCTTGCACAACAAGCTCTTCGGGAGTATATTCAGTGATGATCCAGTGTCGACTAGCACTCTAGAGAATACAACATCTACACATTCGATGGTAATGTGCAAGGCCTTATTGTGATTTTTACCTTCGGGAGGCAATTCACTATCATTAAAGCTCAAAATATGGCCTGATGCTATATTTCCCACCACCTCTTCAAACTGCACTACTGATATCTCCTCTGGTACGTAAGTAGCCTTTAAAAATTTTAACAGCGCCTCCTGATGGGCTTTCGAACACATTAATAATGATAGCATGGATATCTTTGAAGGAGTCTGATTGAGCTGGTCAATCACTTTGTAATCGCTTTTCTGAATGATTCTTAAAAACTCCTCTGCTTCATTATTTGGGACGTCCTTCTGTTTGGATGACTGCCCCTGTTCAATGGTGCTTAGTTTAACAGTATCTTTCTTTGTATTGTCACTGCTGTTGATAGGTTGTGCGATTGGTGCAAAGACCCGACCACTTCTGTTCACGCCACCAGTCCCCACGATGTTCTCTACAGTCTTTTTCTCTTCCAAGATATCCTCTTCTCCCACCTTCTGTCCATTGAGAAAGACAGTCTCGTCATATAGCCAAGGTACAACATTCGTGTTCTCGTATGGAAACGGAGCTGGCGCTGAAATGACAAGTTGGTTCATTGATGGTGGAGACATAGGTATCTCAATTGGATCGTAAGGTATACTTAGAGGCATTCCACCTTGACCGTAAAGAATCACATACGTCTCATCGTATGTGATCTGCACAGGGATAGAAGCATGTCCATACATGTTGTCCCATTCTTCCTCATCACACGGTATGGTCAACGGAGTACGAGTCAAATTATCAGAAGAATCCCATAATCCACATTCATCGTCATATGGTATCTCCAATGTTTCAAACAGAATGTCAAGAGTAGCAACTTCTTCGGCCTTTAAAAGTTGTTCTGCTACTAATACGCCTTGATCAATCAAGCTTTGAATGCCTTTCTTCAACTTAGCACATCCTTGATACCCATTCAAACAAGCGTGACAATCGGCTGGACAGCCAGGATAAACGTTCTTCAATAAGAGTTGCTCCTTAATAGTGGAAAGAGGGGTTTTCAATTTGTCAATGTCCGAAATTAATCGGGTCCCTCTAGAGCTCTCAATCATGTTGGTTGAGTGGTGAGCCGGCATTGGATTAGTCTTGATGTTCGGGGTGTTTCGCGTGAAGTTTATCACTTTTGAATCAATAAGATCTTGCACAATGTATTTCAAAGTCTTGCAATTTTCAATGTTATGGCCTGGGGCGCCCGAATGGAATTCGCATTTTGCATTGATGTCATAGCCAAAAGAGAGAACCTATGAAGGATCCCTCTTTTCCCTAAGTTGAACAAGACCTCCTTTCAACAAGAACGGAAGTAATATGGCGTATGTTGATGGAATTGGATCAAGCCTTCTTTCTGGTCTTCTCGGTCTCTGCTGACCCTGGTACTGATTTTGTCTTGGTTGGTAGAATTGTTGTTGTCGATTTTGCTGAGCTGCAGGTTGACTTGCTGGAATGGAAAGTGGTTGTTGTGGAGCAACGGCAGCAATATGGTGATACCCTTGATGGGCTCTCCCTCTGTCTGTGGATACAACACTAGTTTCTCCTTCTTTCTTCTTAACGAAACCCTGATATGGCTTCTTGACCTGACTTGAGGATCCGCCAGCATTCTGAATCTTTCCTGACTTCATTAAACTCTCTAGTCTTTCTTCAGCCGTGACAAGTTCAGAAAACACTGTAGAGGTTGTAGACGCCAGACGCTCAAGGATCATCCCTTGCAGCGTGCCCATGAAGAGGTCTGTAAGCTCCCTATCCATCAACGGGGGTTGTACTCTTGCGGCTAATCCTCTTCATCTCTGTGCAAAGTCTTTAAAAGACTCGTTCAGTTTCTGGGTCAGATTCTAGAGTTGCATCCGATTCGGAGCCATGTCAATGTTGTATTGATAATGTTTCACGAAAGCGTCTACTAACTCTTTCTAGATTTTCACATTGGACCGCTCGAGCTGCATGTACCATTCCAGGGAGGCCTCGATCAAACTATCCTGAAAGAAGTGGATTAATAGTTTTTCATCATTGGAATAGGTGGCCATCTTCCTGCAGTAAGACCTTATATGGGTCTTGGGACAACTGTTACCCTTGTATTTCTCGAAAGTCGGAATAATAAACTTCGGAGGTATCTTAACCCCTGGCATAAGACATATTTCTGCGGCATCTAATCCTAAAACGTCGGGGCCTTGCATTTCCCTCACCACTTCTTGTAGAGCATTAAACTTCTTTTCTAATTCAGCATTCTTTGGTACATATGCTTCAGCTGAATCTTCGTAGAACCCTTCATGATCGTCATAGTGGACTGGTGGTGGGATCGTAGCACCGGGAGGATGGACTTTACTAATAGGTATTACACCTGCGGGAGTAGGAATTGCACCAACAGGGGTTGGGATAGCACCGGTAGAGGTTGGAACAACACCGGTAGGGATTGGAATTGCACCAGTAGGGATTGGAATTGCACCACCTGCATTGGGAACCGCGTCAGTCAGGGTCTGATTAGCGTTCCTCTCCGCTGCTAACCTCATCTCCTTTTGATTTCTGGCCATGTTCTGGATCACCTCTATGAGTTGATTAATCTGCGTCTTCATACCTTGCAGTGCTTCTCTTATAGCAGCCTGGTTTTGCTCTAGCTGATCCATGACTCTTTTCTGATTATGTCTTGTGTTGTATGGATGTCGAGAAGTCAGCTTGCTTTACTGCAAAAGGGTAAGCGGCATGTAAGGTTGGGTTTCAGGGAATGCAAAAATGATGGCAAGAATATGCAATGTTCAAGAGACTTTCGAGACTCATGATTATCATCGATATTATAGAACATTCGAATGAACAGTAAAGAATACGCAATTAAGACCAAAAAGCAATTTTCATTAATTTTGAGAGAAGATCCAATACAAGTGATTGTTGAATAAGCTGAATATAACAATTCATGCTACAGGAGAAAAATACTGAATAACTAAAAAACCTTCTTTCGGAGGTGCTCTTCAAGCTTTTTTTACTCGAACGTGAACCTTCAAACCATCTGGTCACAAAGCTGGATAATGTGATGAGCAGAAGGAGGGACGTCACTCCCTTCCAAGTCTTGAATCGCATTTTCCAACCTCCATGGGATATCACGGATCATGAGGTTACAATGCTCCACTAGATCGTTGTACCTAGCACGACACATGTCTAGAATCGGCTGATAATAACGAAGAGAATCCATATGTGTATCCAACAGTTCATTGAGCTGAGCCTCCTTCTTGAGCCACTGTGCAATATCCCTTTTCAAGGCATCGAACGATTCTTACACAAAGTGGTTGTTTCTTGAGCGGTTTCCAACTCTAAGCATTTGTTGCTCCACATGACAGGAGTGACATATGAAGCTCTCAACGCTTCTTCTTTGAGTTGTCGTTCATCTTTCACAAGGGTTAAATCACTTCTCAATTGCTCTTCGAGATCCTCAATGTCAGCCTCTAGATTCTCCCTTGTCTTCTTCTTTTCAGCAGAAGCTAATTCAAAGTAATGCCATGCTTTGTCACAAGAGTCCTTGGTTTCCTTTAAGCATTATCGGAGAGTTTTCATTGATGCGTCAACCCCTTCGAAACCATTCTGATACATGACTCTCATATCCATTTCTAGCTTCAGTTTCTTGTTGCTCTCAGCTGCTTGGTCTTGTTCAAACTCCACCTTCCTTTTGTACTAGCCATTCTTCACACTTGCTTGGTGAATTTCAGCCTGAAGGTCTTGATTCTCTTTAGTCAACTTTTCTACCACTAGCTTTAGTTTCTCATATTCTTCCATAGATACATGAGTGGGGGCAGGAGGTTCTTCTCGCATGGATGGTTCTGGGGGAAATGGCAGCAACCTTTCAGCCACTCTAGCTAGAAACCATTGGTTGTATAGCTCTTTAGCCACACAATTCTTTGCTTTCAACTCTTTCCTCCCCTTCGTATGGATCTTGGCCCATGCTTTAGCAATCTTCCTGACAAACGCAGGATCTTCTGTTGTGGTGAGCAAAAAGAAGCTTTGAACTTTCTCTGCTTCAGGTTCATCCTCCATAGCATAGCCCAACTGACGTAATGCCATGACTGGGTTGTAGTTGATGCAACCAGCTCTACTAGTCAGAGGCACATTACCAAACTCCCCACAGCTAAAAATGATCTCCACATCATAGTATTCATGGGAATACCAAGCAATATCATTGGCCGCTAGAGACATAATGCGTTGAGACCATTTCAGTTTCTCCTTGCTTTCCACAAACGACCCTTCCTTTGGTAGATGGGAAGCATACCATTTGAACAGTAGATGAGAACAGCATTGGACCATTCCTGTCTTCTTTTCACTCCTCAAATGAATAGAGTGGTAAACATCGACAAGGAGAGTAGGAATATGATTCTTCTGCATGAAGAGAATAATGGCAGTGATGTCTATGAAATTGTCTATGTTTGGGAAAAGAACAATCCCATAGATCATCAGAGCAACAGAAACACCAAACATTTCCCAATCCCCAACGGTCTTGTACTGGGTGGCTTTATCTATTAGAAACTTCAGAGGAAATCCTTGAGTACCTCCCTTATTGGCTAGACCATCTTCGACTTCTCCCTTGGTTATATGAAGAGCAAGAACAATGGCAGAAGACTTTGGTTCTTCTTCCAGGCCGGTGTAAATAGGTAGATCCTTAATCTTGATATTCAAAAGGTGAGAATATTCTTCAAGAGTACGAGCCAACTGGTAGTTTTGGAAGGTGAAGCATCTGAGAGACGTGTCATAAAATTGAGCCATAGCGAACAAAGCCCAAGTATCGACTATAAAATGGAGAAGATCAAGCAATTTCCCATGCTTCCCTTGAAATTTGATCTTAATAGTCTTCAGCACATCAATCAGAAGGTCTTGAATCAATTCTGATTTTGGTTCTCTGAACTTTATGGAATTTGTGCTTCTCTTTCTTTGATCAGTCATTGTGTTCACCAATACCTGAGATAATCACAGTCTCTTAAGTCTCTTGATATGTAATAATGATATGAAATGCAATGCTTTATGAGTGCATGTGATAATAGAACAACAGCAGGGTCAAGGTCACAGGTCCTACAAGGTAATACAACAAGATATCCCTCACTTCGGGTGGGCAATCTGTTGGTTTATAAGAGGGTATCCCAAAGGCCTTTAAACAAAGTCCCATGCACTAACCCTCAAAATTTTTCCATCATAACGAAGATTCGTAAGACGGTAATCCCTTCAAAGGATGAACACAGAGTTATGTTTTAGTAACCTTCGGAATAAGGTTCTACAAAAGGTCCTCAGAATCACAGACTCCCAAGTTGGAAATAAAGACGCCATTACGACTACTCGTAAGACATAATCATCCCAAAGGGGTCTCAACTGAGTGGTGGAATTCAAACCAACTCAACGAGTCCTAAGTCTCGCAAATCAGAAAGAAACCACCTCCTAATCTTAGTGTATACTAGAAAGCTCGGGTAGAAATCCTTTATTCTTACAAACCAACCCAATAAAGCCCAACAGGTTAGAAAATCGCACCATAATAAAATAATAAAAGAAAATAAATCAAACACACACATGCGACAAACAAATTAGGTTTGGCTTGCTAGGGGTGTCCCCAGCAGAGTCGCCAGCTATCGCTACTCGAAAAATGCAACGATGGGGAGGCGAAAAGATAGACAGAAGAGTCGCCACCGAACTTTATTTATCCCATGAGGGGAAAGGAAAATATCAATAAAACCTTAAGAAATGAACGGATAAGATGGTCTCGCGACCAAGAGAACAGGTTCGGAAGCCAGTTATGCGAATAGAAGGTATTAGCACCCCTCGCATCCATCGTACTCGATGGGAACCATTTGTTTGTCTACGTGTGAAGATATTTTCTAAAAGATATTGCTATAAAGAGTATTCCACGGGATAAAGAGAAGGGTTAGAGACAGGGAAAGGAGGGATGACGGGGAAAAAAGACTCGATAGGACTTCGCGGTCCTAGGCCTACGTATTCTCAACAGATATGAGAAAGTCAGAGTCGACGTAGTTCGGGGAACTACAGATATAGGAGGGAACGTGCTCGGCAAGGATTGTGGCCCTTGTGCCTACGTATATTCACTTAAAAGAAGTGAAGAATCAGAGCAGTCGTAGTTTGGCCTACTACGGTTGAATGGGAAGTTCTGGTAGACGGTGCTAGCGTACGCATTCTAGCAGTTTAGGTGTATTGCTGCTCGCTCGTTGGAGACTTAGGCGTTACCTGTTTGCGGTAGAACGGACGTAGCATGTCTTTCTGGGAAAGGGTGGAAAAGAAATAAAAGTGCTCGCCAAGACATCTCCGCCTTGTGCCTACGTATTCTCAACATGCATGAGAAATCAGAGCAACGTAGTTCGTGAAACGAGTAACCGGTGTTTTTGTGGATGATGTTAACATAGTGCATTCTAGCAATTTAGGTGTATTGGTGCTCGCTCGTTGGAAACTTAGGCGTTACCTATTTGCGACAGAACGGACGTAACATATCCTCTTTGAAAAGATTAATTTTTGCCATGTGAGGCAAGATGTCACATTTGATTTGTGGAAATGTTTTTAGGGGCGAAATAGGTCCTCGGGTAGTAACCCATTGCGGGTAGTGCCCAATTCTTTATCTCAAAATTTTGTTTGTGAAAAGGGTGTGGCGAATATAGTCGTGTCTTCGTATTGAAAGACGAGTATCGAGACCACACACACTACAGTGAGTATCCTGACACTCGGAGAGGAAGAAGTCTGCACTCAATCCTCTCTTTTTAACTCAATACAAAGAGAACTTCATTCTCTTATTAAAGATGTTTTTGGTCTTGAATGGTAAGTGCTTTGCGACAATGAACCCTATGGTAATGTCAGCACTCGGGATAGGAGAAGGCCTACGCCTAACCACTCCACAACCATTCAAGTTTTTGTTGTGAAAAGAGTTTGAAAATGCACTCGGTATGGGACCGGGGTTTTTTAGGAGAGAAATCTCGAATACAAGCGTCTTTGTATTGAAAGACGAGTGTCGAGACCACACACACTACAGTGAGTATCCTGACACTCGGAGAGGAAGAAGTCTACACTCAATCCTCTCTCTTTAGTTCAATACCAAGAGAAATTTATCCTTTATTGTGAAAAGAATTTTGAAAATGCACTCGGTACAGGACCGAGGTTTTTTAGGAGAAAAGGGGTGACGAATACAAGCGTCTTCATATTGAAAGACGAATGTCGAGACCATACACTCTACAGTGAGCATCCTGACACTCGGAGAGGAAGAAGTCTACACTCAATCCTCTCTCTTTAGTTCAATACAAAGAGAGCTCAATTCCTCTATTGAAGAGATTTTTGAGAAGATACGAGAGAGATATGGATATAAACAAGATACAAATAATATACAAGATACGTAACCAACAGTCCACCAATTAAGATTTTATGGTTTCGATATTTATTAAGTTTTTTGAGAAAATGTACAGATAAAAGGGGTTAGATGACAATATGCACATTATGACAATATGAAGCATGAACGATGATGGTTATATGAACAAGGTAATGTCAACAGAAAACACAAACAGAAAAAAAAAGTGTGGAAATATAAAACAATGAAGTATTAACAGAATATTAAAGTCGGGAGTTAGTAATCGGTGAAATGGAGGAGGTCAAAAAAATCAGAACCTCGTCTTAATCGCAAACTTCAAGTTGATTTAATCGAAGGGAACCTCTCGCGATCTCAAAGTAAAGAAAATGATCCAAATGGTCATTCTCCTTAGATTTCAATTAACGGAGGTTTCAACATCCTCGAGGATTAACGTTTGACAAATCGGAGACTTCATCGGTTCAAAAATAAAAATTGGAATAAAATGTCCAATGATACAAGAAAAAGTCAAAAATCTAACTTCTAGACAAATATGTTCAAAATCCTTAGAAAAAAAAAAAGAATTAGAAATATATATGTTTGCAAAACTTAAGACTAATTAGAAAAATACTATATTTATGATTTAATAAAAACTAATATATATATATATATATATATATATATATATATATATATATATATATATATATATATATATGTATATATATATATATATATATATATATATATATATATATATATATATATATATATATATATATATATATATATATATATATATATATATATATATATATATATATATATATATATATATATATATATATATATATATAATTAAATTATAAAACATTCTATATTTTGTTTAGAAACAAAAACATACTTACAAACTAAGAAAAGTAAATTTGTTTCCAAAAACAAGAGATAAAAAAAATAAAAGAAACTGTTGGGATCATTATGGGCCTAAGCCCATTCACCCAAAGAAAGACACGGCTAACCAAATTTAAGGGAACAAATAATCATTCAGTCCCCACATGATCCAACACTAAACGGGAAAAAATGAAAACAAAGCCAAGAAATAAAAACTCCATTTTCTGTCCCAACCTTTCCTTTCGTATACTCTCTCTGCTTCTGTTGTTCTAAAATGAAGGGAAGTTCTGCGAAAATGATGAATATTGAAGATTTACGGTTTCTATTGGTGGCGAGGAAATGGGTTTGTTCGAAAATGGCAGAAGAGGGTTGAAGGAATGGGTGTCCGAAAATGGGTTTTTGTGAAGGTTAGGTGAGAATAGGTGAAGAAGAAATGGGTTTCAGAATTTTGTGGGGGGTTGGTTCGTTTTACTGATTTTTGAAGTTTGTTTGATTTTCTGGAAATGGTGAAGTTGGAAGAGGTTTGAAGTTGGAATGGGCTTTGAGGGCTTCGTTGAGTTCACGGTGGTTGGAGGAGTAGTGGTTATTTGGAGTGATGGAGGAAGGAATCTGGGTTTTGCAGGTTTCGTGAATGGAAGTTTGAGAGGTGTGGATGGGTCGCGAGTTGCTTTGCTAGAATGGATTTCGAAGAGACGATGGAGGTCGTGATGGTTAGACGGTGAGGATGTTTCAGAACTGGGTTTTGATGTTGGTGAAGCTTGCGAATGGGTTTGAGATGGTGGTTTGAAGTTTGGAGAAGATGTTGTGGGTGGTTAATGGGTTTTGCTCATCATCATTTTCGAAGATGAAGTTGAATGATGATGATGAACTGGGTTTTCGAGGATGAAGTTGAATGATGATGAACATGGTAGGGGGTGAGTGCAGCTAGGTTTTCGTGTGTCCAAGGAAAGTGATGATGAATAGTACATTATATACTAGAACATCGACACGTGGTGTCTGCTTTTGGTTTTTTTGCTGATTAATTTTCACTTAAGTTGTTGATTAGTCAATAATGCTGACTCTAACACACTAATCCCAATTAATACAATCTACTCTAATAACTAATTAAATAACACTAATAATAATTAATCCTAATAATATTAAAAATGATTAACTCTAATTAATAAACCTATTTCTAAACAACAAATACTAAAAAACTATTTAATAAAATATTCTATAAAAAAAACTGATAAAAATAATAATAAAAAAAATTTTAACAAAATCTAATCTCTATTTTCTATTTAAAACAAAATATTCTAAACTATTTAAAATTCTAACAATAAAAAGAGAGTTTTAAGTCTAAAGTTCTAAAAAAAACTATTTAAAAAAAATCTAGTAAAATCTATTTTAAAAAAGAAACTATATTATACTACTAATTCTAAAACTAATTTACTAAATCCTATAAAAAGAAAATAAAGAAGAAATAGAAATAAAAATGCAAAATACCATGGAAAAAGAAACGGAAAAGCGGGCGAACACTGAAATGTGCCGAGACTATCAGCACAGACTGAATCACCAAGAGAGCGACTTTCGCTTGATTTTGACATGGAACTTCTCATTTGCATTGATTTGAATTGTCTAAAATGCGAGGAAAGCGGTTGTAATCCTGATAAGTTCAATTCAGCTAATAACACTGGCAGGATGTGACATAAATGATATGCAGATGAAAACGAAGCAAAAGCCAGTCAAAGCTAGAAAAAGGGTGGGCAAATTTTAGGGTGTGACAATTGCTGGAGCTTCATTCTAGAAATTCACTTTATACATGGATGCTAATGTAGCCAAAGCGTCTACCATCTGATTTTCAGCCCTCAGTACATGATAAAACTCAACCCTATCAAAGAAAGGCAATAATCTCCTTGCATAGTTCTTGTAAGGTACTAGGTTGGCCTGGCGAGTCTCCCATTCTCCTTTAATTTGGTTGACGACCAATGCCGAATCACCATACACATCCAGATTCTTGATTTTCAAATCGATAGCCTCCTCTAAACCCATTATGCATGCTTCATATTCAGCCCCATTGTTCGTGCAAGCAAATGTCAATCGGGCAGTGAACGGTATGTGCGAACCTTGAGGGGTTGTAATAGTTGCCCCGATTTCGTTGTCGTACGAATTGACAGCACCGTCAAAAACCAACTTCCATTGAGACCCAACTTCTGGACCCTCATCAGGTAGAGGCTCATCACAATCCTTCATCCTCAAAAAGATTATATCTTCATCAGGAAACTCAAATCTCATAGGTTGAAAATCCTCAATAGACTGTTCATCCAGATACTCTGACAATACACTCCCCTTAATAGCTTTTTGGGAAACATACTGAATGTCGTATTCTGTCAGAACCATCTGCCATCTAGCAATTCTTCCAGAAAGTGCATGCTACTCAAACACATATTTAATCAGATCCACCTTCAAAATCAACATGGTTGTGTGATTTAACATGTACTGCCTCAAACGCTTAGCCGCCCAAGTAAGTGCACAACATGTTTTCTCCAGCATTGAGTACCTCGACTCACAATCGGTGAACTTTTTTCTCAAGCAATAAATAGCATGTTCTTTTCTACTTGTCTCGTTGTGTTGACTGAGTACACAACCCATTGAATTCTCAAGAGCCGTGAGATACATTATCAGGGGTCTCCCTGCAACCGGAGGCATTAATCTTGGAGGTTCCTGCAAATATTCTTTTATTTTCTCAAATGCCCTTTGACAGTTTTCGTTCTAGACGACCGCTTGATCTTTCTTTAGCAATTTGAATATTGGTTCACAAGTGGCTGTAAGATGAGATATGAACCTTGCAATGTAATTCAATCTCCCCATGAAACCACGAACCTCTTTTTCTGTTTTCGGCTCAGGCATTTCTTGTATGCCTTTTATTTTGGCAGGATCTACCTCAATTCCTTTTTCACTGACAATGAACCCCAATAGCTTTCCTGACCTCACTCTGAAAGTGCACTTGTTTGGATTCAACCTCAACCTGAATTTCCTTAACCTCTCAAATAGCTTCAAAAACTTGACCAGATGTCCTTCCTCCGTCTGTGACTTCGCAATCATGTCATCGACATACACTTCGATCTCATGATTAATCATATCATGAAAGAGAGTCATCATTGCCTGATGGTAAGTTGCCCCTACATATTTCAATCTAATAGGCATAACTTTGTAGCAAAAAGTCCCCTATGGTGTGATGAAAGTAGTTTTATCCATGTTCTCTGGGGCCATTTTGATTTGGTTATACCCAGAGAAACCATCCATGAATGAAAACACCGAATACTGAGTTGTATTATCAACCAAAACATCAATATGAGGGAGTGATAAATCGTCCTTTGGGCTCGCTCTATTCAAATCCCGATAATCAATGCACATCCTGACCTTTCCATCTTTTTTAGGCACAGGAACAATGTTAGCAACCCACGGAGGGTAAGTGGTAACGGAAAGGAAACCAGCACCTAACTGCTTCTGAACTTCCTCTTTGATCTTGACTGCCATATTAGGTCTGGTTCTCCACAACTTTTGCTTCACAAGTGAACATTCCTCTCGAAGAGGTAGACGGTGTACCACAATATCTATATCCAACCCAGGCATGTCTTGGTAAGACCAAGCGAAGATATCTCTATAATCACGGAGCATATCTACCAATCTTCTCTTGATATCGTCTTTCAATGCAGCCCTAACTCTGACTTCTTTCTTGTTGTCCTCAGTACCCAGATTGATAACTTCAATATTCTCCTGATGAGGCAAAATGATATTTTCCTCCTGTTTGAGTAGTCTGGCCAGTTCCTCAGGTAGGTCACAATCTTCATTAGTCTCTTCTTTGGCTTGATGAATGGGATTATCAAAGTCATACGAAGTCATAGCCGAATCAGGATCGATGGTATCTGAGATGTACAACCTGCATGATTGATGTTTTATGCTGATCATGATATGTGAACAAACACAAAACACATTGCCATTTTTCTGTTTATAAAAGTGCATAAAAATAAAATAAGAAAAACAAAGATCACAAAATTTGAATGCAAAAGGACGTTTTTTTATTCATGATAAAGTTAAATGTCAGGAAAAAGATCCCCACAACAAAGTCACTACGCCTTGGGCAGAGCGCAGGACCAAACATAATCAAAAAGGTGAAAATTTACGCTTTTGATGTGAATTGTATGACCTCCTCCACAGACCAATTGCAAAGCCTTTTCCCGGGGACACATGGACGAATCCAAGCATCCATATTATAATCACTGCCTCCTTCGTCATCCCCAATATCATTGATCCGGTCGTAGATAACACCGCCACTGGTGAATTACACAAGTCCTCTGTACCTTGGAGTACTTTGAGAAGAATTGGATGGCTCATAACCCAAACCAAACTTATCTTTCTTGTTAGGAACATTGGTAACTCGGCCCTACTCCTGCGAAGAATCAGATTCTATAATAGCGCGGGCCTCCTTAAACAAGGACATTGAAATCTCTAGACTTTTGTCTTCTACAGGAGGCCTCTCCTGAATCTGTACTGTTTCAAAAGCCTGACACAACGTCTCATGAATCTCTCCATCTATTTCCACATGCTTAAAGATGACAGATGATTGATCATAATATCCTCCTCTCCACAGATTGTAAAACCTTCCCTTCCACCATATATTTTAACTTCTGATGCAAATTTGAGGTGACTGCCCCAGTAGCATGTATCCAAGGTCGGCCAAGCAAACAACTATAGATCGGTTGGATGTCCATGATATAAAAGACTGCATCAAAAATCTCTGGTCCCTTCTGAATTGGTAACGTGATCTCACCAAATACTGACCTCTTGGTTCCATCAAACGCCCTTACCACCAAATCACTTGGCGTGCAGATTAAGCCTTGAGTATCTAACTTCATTAGTGCCTTCTTCA
Source organism: Lathyrus sativus (assembly GCA_963859935.3). NCBI lineage: Eukaryota > Viridiplantae > Streptophyta > Magnoliopsida > Fabales > Fabaceae > Lathyrus > Lathyrus sativus. The sequence continues at coordinate 91,487,380 of OZ012738.1, forward strand.
GCAATACATTAAGTGAGGATCCCGTGTCGACTAGCACATGGGATAAAATAGCTACCCTACACTCTATGGATATGCGCAGAGCATGGTTATGGTTTCTCCTGACATGAGTCAAGTCCAAGTCAGTAAAGCCCAACCCGTTACTAGCTTTTACATGGGCCACCACTCCTTCCAATTGATTAACAGAATTCTCCTGTGGCACAAATGTCGTATTCAAGATCTTCAACAAAGCATTTCTGTGCACCTCTGAGCACAACAACAGTGATAGGATAGAAATTTTAGACGATGTTTGATGCAAGTGATCTACGATCTTGTAGTCACTTTTACAAATAAGCCTCATAAATTCTTCAGTTTCTTTAGCCAAAGAGTCTTTCTCCCCTTGTTGTTGAACTTCTTCTTCTACCACAGCCTTCCCCTTTCCCTTATCAATAATATTTTGTGGTGAGGAGAAGATCCTGCCACTTCTTGTGATGCCACCAGTACCCACTATGCTTTCCACAGAAGAACCTCCATAAGAAGAACTCACCAATTATTGCTTCTAACCGTTACAAAATACTTCGGCCGCGTAATTCCACGGAATGGCCTTGGTGCTTTAATAAGGTACCAGTCCAGGAGTAGTAATAATCACTGGTGTTGGCCTTGCAGACGCTGAAATATTGATCGTTCAGAATGGGATAGATACAGTAGCAACTTCGTCCTCTTCAGTAATCACTTCATTCTCCTCAATCACCCTATCAAATTGTACATAACCCTTGTCGATCATCTTCTGAATTCCTTTCTTCAACAAAACACAACCCTCAGATCTTTCCTCACACTCTGAACAATTATCAGAACATCCTGGGAACACCCCCTTTCAACAATTTGACCTTCACCAAGCTCAACGGAGTCTTCAACTCCTCTACGTCACTTATCAAAATTTATCTTTTCTCCTTCAATGATAGCATTAGTCCTGGCTACCCCCATGGTTCGACATAGGGCTCTGATTTATATTCGGACCATCATTGGTAAAATTAATGGCTTTGGAATCAAGCAAATCATGTAATTTATGCTTAAAAGCTTTGCAGTTATCAGTACTGTGACCCGAAGCACCTGAATGGAAATCACACTTGGCATTTTCATCATATCCCGGGGGTGGCACGCTAGTAAGAGGCGCCAAAGTCCTCTTTTGAACCAACTGCAGTTGTAACAAATGTTGTAGTAATTAACAATATGGCATGGGTGGAGTTTCAAATTGTCTGTCAGCCATTCTCTGCCTTGCCACGTAAGGACACAGAGCATTTACCCGTTGTTACAATGCGGCCGAAATAGCCACAGTAGCAACTTATTGACTATAACATTATTTTTCTCTGACCTTATCTCTGTGTGAAATGGCATTTGTATCCCCTTCTCTTCTCTTGGGATTGGCAGAATATACTTTCTTCACTCCTCCTGCAGAAGACCCACCAGCACTTGAGATTTTCCCGGACATGATTCCGCTCTCTACCCGTTCTCCAGCCATTACTAGATCAAAAAACCCAGCAGTCATGCACCCTATCAATTTCTCAAAGTACACACCTTGTAACGAAGCCATAAACATATCAATTAGTTCTCTCTCTACCATGGGAGGTTGAACTCTCGCAGCCAGATCACACCACCTCTGGGCGTATTCCTTGAAACTTTCATTGCTCCTTTGTGATAAAATTTGTAATTGCACCCTATTTGGCTCCATGTCACTATTATATTATTAATGGCAAAAAAAAGCCTCTGCCAGCTCATTCTAACTATGAATGTGGGTCTTTTCTAATACCATGTACCACTCTAGCGACGCTCTGACCAAACTATCCTGGAAGAAATGCATCAAAAGCTTCTCATCCTCAGAATAAGCAGACATTTTTCTGTAATATGCCCGGATATATGTACTTTAGGACATGTTGTCCCTTTGTACTTATCGAAGTCATGTACTTCTAATTTGAGGGGAACTTTAACCCCTGGAACCAAGCCGAGATCAAACATATCTAGACCTAGAGAATTTTGCACTTCATAGGACTTCATCTTTTCTTCAATTAACTTGAACCACTTGTCAGCTTCAGACGGTAGCCCGCATTCTGTATCCTTCACTGAAAAGACGTCATCTTGGTTATCTTCCCATTGAGGACCATTAGGTCCATGTACAGCATATACATTACCTCCCGCAACATTACCATTTTCATTTGCGACACCTCCCCCCGGAGGAATAACAATAGTAGGACCACTTACCGGAACAGAGCCACCTACAGGTGGAGGTATAACACCAGGCCCTCCATGCACAACTCCTTCTTTATCAACACGTGCTATTAACGGCTGGACCATGTAAGAGCAAGATTTGTCTCTACAGGATTATCTCTATGTTTTGATGATAATAATTAAGTATTTATGAAAGAACCATTTTATGTTCTAATGTTTGTTATGTGCAGATCATGATAATTACATATATAAGATCAAACAAACAACATCAACGTGTGCAGCTAATACAATATGAGAGTTACTATTTGTGACGTATCATAAAGCGCTTATGGGAGAAGCTAGTTTTCTTATGCATCTGATCACGATCAGAGAGATCCAAGGACACTGGATATTGCAGTTGCAATGCTCATGTGGATTCTACTTTGAGTAGTGCATCTGATCTGAAAGCAAACAAAGCATATTGAAGAAGCAAGTATGCATTTGTATCTGGTCACGATCAGAAAGATCCAAAGATGCTAGATATTGCTGTTGCAATGCTCCTGTGGATTCTGTTCTGAGTTGTGCATCTGATCTGGAAGCTAACAAGTTTCTGAAGAGTAAGTCCTCTGAAGAACTAAGTGCTGAAGACTCTGATGACTTGAAGTTCTGAAGGCTGAAGGCTCTGAAGACCAAGTGCAGAAAGACTCTGAAGACTTAAAGGTTCTGAAGATCAAGACTCTGAAGATATAGTCCTCTGAAGAACTACTCTGAAGACTCTGATGACTTGAAGTTCTGAAGGCTGAAGGCTCTGAATACTAAGTGCAGAAAGACTCTGAAGACGTGTTTTGAAGATCAAGTATCTGAAGATTCTGAAGACATGATTTTTGAAGAATTAGTCACGAAGATTCTCAAGACTGTTTCAGAGGAAACTTAGATCTTGGAATGCTGAAGATTGGATTCTGAAGTTGAAGATTGTGTCAGAAGAAGATTCACCCAGACAGAGGCGTATTACTCATCAGATAAGCTGCTGCTATTAAATCTGATAAACATGTGCTTAAACAACTCCGATGCTGAAGCTTTCATACCAAAGTAGTTTCTGAGCTACTCATTAGATGAATCATCAGAAGAACCAAGTCAAGAAGACTACAGTACAACGCATGCAAACATTTCACTATGACAAAGACGTTGGTACTATTCATAAGCGTGGTTTCCAATGTTGAGATATTAAAGTAACAAGCAAAGGTCACTGTTCCAACACGTGAGCTTATTCTATCTGTTGTGATATAACCGTTGGAATTAGAGATGACATTTCTACCCTCACAAAGCTGCACTATAAAAGAAGAACATTTGATTATTTCAAATGTTAGCCGGCTGACCCAATACAAATAGAAAAGCAACGTGAGCTTACAAAAGCCAGTATATTTATCAAAAGAAAAGCTTTATGCTAAAAGCTGCAATGCTCACATAAGAAAAGCTTTTAAGTAATATGGAAACTATGTTCTTATAATCTCATAGAGATTTATCTTTATATTAGTTTCTGTATTAGGAAGCAAGGAGTTGTTGCTCAATACTTGCTATGTACTTAATTAGGAGTAATCTTCTTGATAAGAAGCACTCATGTAATCTCCAGAAACACAAATTCATTTAAGAATTAGTGGTTCCTCAAGTGGTCTTGTGAAGATCAGATTACTTGAGATGACAAGTGACAGTAGTCATTTATGGAATCCTAATAGGAGATCTTTAGTGATAGGATTTTATTAGGTATCAATGAACGTTATATCCTTAGGAATCCCTGAACGTGTCATTGTCTATTTGTTAGTCACTTGCAGTTAGCTTATGCATGTCTGTAATTAGTTTGGTTATAGTGGATTAAGTCCTTGCTTGAGTGAGGCGAAATCACCTTAGAAGGGTGGACTGGATTAGCTTGAGAGTTGCTCAAGTGAACCAGGATATATGATGTGTTCTTTACTTGTATTATGCTTTATTATTTATGCTTCCGCAATGAATTTGATAAGATCGTATAAAGCAACAAGTGAAGAGACGATAAGAAGGGAAAAAGTTTTAATAGAGTAAATACCCAATTCAAACCCCCCCCCCCCCATTTCTTGTGTATTTCTCACACCTTCAATTGGTATCAGAGTCTGGTTCTGTTATTGATGGATATCAAACACCTAACAGTGTCAGATAAAGATCCATAGGCTGTGTGAAGAAATACTCTTGGGAATTTTTCACTTCTCTTACAATTTCAGTATCATATCAGTTTTTGAGGATGATGAATACTAAAATTGTAATCTATTGGGTTACCTTGAGCAAGTCAATGATTCTATTTGAAGTTTGAAGTTTTCAACAACAAAATCTTCTCCATGTTTATCCTAGAAGAAGATTGAAGAATCAGCAGACAAGACAGATTCATCAGATAAGAAGATATATCTGTTGAATGCTATCTTAAAATACGATTGGATTTACAACGTATTAGCTCAAAGATCAAATCTTCAGCAAGCAAGAAATCTTGATTGCTAAAGACTAATTCCTGTGAGTATGATATGTTTTCAAGTAGCGGATTAGTCCACTCTTGACTTTCTCATGAAAAGCTCATTGGGATTTGTCTTGAGTAAGAAAAGATATATTGCTGGCTAATGAAGTTTATTCATCAGAACGTCAGATTAAAGAAATGACTTTTCTAATTCAAGGCATCTGAAAGATACTTTCTCTGAAGAGTTTCAAAGAATTCTGCAGAGGTTTCAACAAAGACAATTCATTAACTCATCTGGATTATGATGATTGATAAATTCTAAAGATCTTATTAGAAGTAGCGTGGACAATTAAGTTCTGTTAACTTGAGGTGTTATCTCAGTTGAACAAACTGAAATTGGTCAGATGTTATCGGGCATTTTTTTTTCCAGAGAATTCATGATGAATGCTTTGAGAAATTGAGATCGTTTGGAAAGATACAATGACATAAGTCATTCTGTCTAATGTAAAAGGGATTTAAGTCTCTGGTGTTATTCAATTTGAACAAATCAGTAGACATTCCTTTTCAGAAGCAGATGTTCTATCAACGCTTGTTGAACTAGCTCTAGTCAAGTTAGCTCAGCATTGTAAGAACAGATTGGTCAGTCAGATTGTGTCTTTTGATGCATCTGAGTTTGATGATAATTGTATCTAGACCGGATCTGTATTTGTTTCAAGCAAACAAATTCAGAAGATGAAGCCTGATGGAAGCTAGATGCTCTCTTCTCATGAAGATCAGAATATCTGTGCTTTACAGATGTCCTTCAGAAATTAGATGGATGATGTGTTGATGAAGATGCTACAGAACGCTACCAAAGGATATGAGATCAGTTCAGAAGAGTTATTTAGAAGATCTTACTTCATATGTTGTTACTGGTTCGTCTCACAGATTCTGAAGAATTAGAGGTAAACATTGTTCTAGCTATAGATTTAGAAGCTACCCCAGATGCACCTCCATTAGCTGGTTCTGAAGAATCAACTCTGAAAGGATCCTCTAGAATCAAATCTTCTCTTCCATAGGAGATGTTTATTGGAAAGAAGGATGATCCCTGAAGAACAAGATTCTTTCTCAATTCTCAAGGCTAGTCAGCAAGAAGGTTTTTGACTACACAGAGACATATGCTTCTGTCGCAAGAAGAAGTATGTGTTCATCAACCTCTTGGTTTAAAAAAAAAGATTTTCAGAACACGTTCTATAAATTAAATAAATCATTCTATAGCATAAAACAAGCTCCCAAAGCTTGGTATGAAAGGCTGAGTAATTTTCTTCTGGAAAATAATTTTGTCAGAGGAAAGGTTGATACTACTCTTTTTCATAAATCAATTAAGAAAGATATTTTAATATGTCAGATTTATGTTGATAATATTTTTCTTTGGAACCAAATACTTCACTTGGAGAGGAGTTTGCTAAGGGTGTGTTTGGTTCGGGGTAGATGGAGGGGAGGGGAGGGGAGGGGAGGGGAAATTTTTAATTAAATATGTTTGGTTCAAATTTTAGGAGGGGAGGGGAGGGGAGGGGAGGGGAGCAAAATCCCTCCAAAACACACTTTTTGGTTCCCTCCGAATTGGGGGGATTTGGAGGGGAGGGGAGGGAATATGAATTTTGATATTTAAAAATTATTATATTTACTAAAATATCCTCAGTTTAATTTTATTATTTCAAAACTATTTGTTATCTTTTGTGTTACTGTTTTTTCTCGATTGTTTTCATCAACTTATTATAATTGTTCTCCACCTTCAAATTATTTTATAATTTTTATAATTAATATAAATCATAATCATTGTCTTTTTTTTTATAAAAAAAATTATGTTTCGTTATATTCGTTTTTTTTCTTTTAATTTTATTATGTACTCTATCATATTTTCTTTTATATCAAATTGTAAACCATATCATTTTATTTATTTTTGTTTATTCATTTTATTAAATATTTTGAACCATTAATATTTAGTAATAAGTTATTTTATATATTTGTTTTGTTATATGATTCATCATAATTTAAACAATGTTATTGGCATATAGTTTAATTTATGTTGGAAAGTTATAAGTCGAATCGATTGTACTCAATTTTTTAACTTTATGTGACAAATAAATATTTTTTTAATCACTCAATATTAGAAATTTTATTACCAACAAAAATACGCACGAATTTTTCACATTTTAATATCATATGACTTATATAAAATCATAAGGATAAAAATGTAAATTATTAATAAAACCCCTCCCCTCCCCTTCTGAACCAAACACATTTTTAATTAAAATCCCTCCCCTCCCCTCCCCTCCACTCTTTTGAACCAAACACTTATTTGATTAAAAAATTCCTTCACCTCCCCTCCCCTCCCCTCCCCTTCATTAAAATCCCTCCCCTCCCCTCCCCCTCATTTGAACCAAACAGACCCTAAGTGTTGTCGCTACTCAAAAAATGCATCGCGCAACGACGGGGAGGCGAAAAGGGAAGGATAGAAGAGTCACCGCCAAATTTTATTTATCCCATGAGGGGAAAGGAAAATATCGAGAAAACCTTAGGAAAAGAAAGGATAAAATGGTCTCGCAACCAAGAACAGGTTCGGAAGCCGGTTATGCGAGGGGAAGGTATTAGCACCCCTCACATCCATCGTACTCGATGGGAATCATTTGCTTGTCAATGTGTGATTATATCTGCTTAAATATTATGCTATTAAAGAGTGTTCCAAAGGGTAAAAGAAATGGGTTAGAAACAGAGATTAGGAGGAAAGAGAGAGAAAGAACGGACTCGGTAGGACTTCGCGATCCTAGGCCTACGTATTCTCAATAGGTATGAGAAAGTCAGAGTCGACGTAGTTCGGGGCTACGGATAGAGGGGGGAAATGTGCTCGGCAAGGATTGTGGCCCTTGTGCCTACGTATCTTTACTTGGACGAAGTAAAGAATCAGAGAAGTCATAGTTCGGCCTACGGTTTGCGGGGAAGTTCTAGTAGACGATGTTATCGTGCGCATTCTAGCAGTTTAGGTGTTTTTCTGCTCGCATGTGAGGATACTTAGGTGTTACCTGTTTGCGGTAGAACGCACGTAGCATGCCTTTATGGGAAAGGGTGGAAAAGAGAAAAGGGTGCTCGCTAGGATTGTCGCAATCCTATGCCTACGTATTCTCAATATGCATGAGAAATCAGAGCAACGTAGTTCATGCTACTATGGGTAACTGGTGTGTTTGTGGATGATGTTATCGTGTGCGTTCTAGCAGTTTAGGTGTTTTGCTGCTCGCTGTCGTACCTCGAAAAATACGATCCTCGCGATGGACGCGGAAAAAACGTTCGAACAGAGTCGCCACCGAACTTTATTCATTCAAGAGAGGAATAGGAAAATATCGATAAAACCTTTAAAGGGATAAGAACATGGTCGTCGCAACCAATATTCTAGGTTCGAGAGTCGATTACATAGAGGGAAGGTATTAGCACCCTCTACGTCCGTTGTACTCAACGGGAACCTCTTGATTTGATTCGAGAGTAAAGTTATCTAAGCTTATTTGTTTTCTTCTAAGGATTCTCCTATAAGGGGGAAATGAGTGGTTTTAGGATAGGGTGCTCGCTAAGGATAAGGGCCCTTGTGCCTACGTATCTTCACTTGTAAGAAGTGGAAAATCAGAGCGTTCGTAGTTCATGGGACTACAGGTAAAGGTGGGAATTGTGCTCGCCAAGATCATCGCAATCTTGTGCCTACGTATTCTCATTAGGGAATGAGAAATCAGAGCAGTCATAGTTCGACTAACTACGGTATAAGGTTTGGAAAATGAACGAGTGTTTAGGTCGCATTCTAACTGCTAAATGTTGGCTTGATTGCTAGCTAGGGGAGGCTGAAGCACTAGTTTGTTATGTGCGGAAGAATGGACTAAACAATGTTCTTTGGGAAAGGTTTGAGTCGAACGAGAGTTTAAGTCGCATTCTAACTGCTAAACATTGGCTTGTCTGCTCGCTAGGGGAGGCTGAAGCACGAGTTTGTTATGCACGGAAGAATGGACCAAACAATGTTCTTTGGGAAAGGTTTGAGTCGAAAGTCGCACGAGGGTGAGGAATTTAGTGTTTGAAAAGTTTCAATCGCACGAGAGGCGAGAAAAGAGTTGGAATGGTTGGATATTTTAAGGGAGAATGACGACTACTCGATAAACGGGATGTCAACCTCGCAACCTGTTAGTCGGGATATCATTGGAATGCTAGATCCCAACGATACCTTTTTCATTCAATTTCAAAAGTTGTGTTTGATGGACGGCTTAGACAGGAAAGAGTTTGAATTGGAGGAGGTTTAGATTCAATCACACGAGGGTGAGAAACGAGGTTAGACGAGTTGTATATTTAGGAGGGATGACAACTATTCGATAAGCGAGACGTCAGCCTCGTAACCAATTAGTCGGGATATCATTGGAATGCTAGATCCTAACGACACGTTTTTCATCCCACAAATTATGAAATATATTTGTTGGACAGTGAAAGTACTTGTCCAAATAATTAGAGGAAGTGTTTTAGAAACGAAAGTTCGAATGACACTCTAACCAAGGCGTACACCTCAATATTTGTCGCTCTCGAATTCAAGGAATGCGCGACTCCAAGAACTCGATACTTTCGTAATTTAATTAGAAAAATGATTTGAAAAGGTTTGCGTGTTCGAATTAGGCACGCTAGGTATTCTAGAAATATAAGATTGAAAGTAAGGAAAGTTACCGAACGGAGTGGTTCCGTTGACCCTTGAAATTGCGTGCAAGCTTTAGTTCCAAGCTCCTCCTCTTTGATGTTTTGAAATATGGCTCGAAACGAGTCGAGGTTTGAATTCGAGTTTTAAACATGTGTACTAGCAAGGTGGGATAGTCTTCTAAGTGACCAACTAGAAATAATTGATCAAATAGGTGTCACTGTAAGAAAGCCCAGGATTAAGCTTTAAAATGTTGTGTATGGTGATCAAAGGTTAATGGCTTGACTAAATCGAGAAATTTATTTTTAAAAATTATTTTGAAAGTGACCACAACTTAAGTCATGCACCTCAAGAGTGGTCCCTCGAGAATTCAAGGAAGGCGAGATCCAAGAATTCAATTGTTTTGAAAATTGTTTTAGGAAGATAGTTTAATTTGGTTAGGAAAAATAGTTTTAATTTTCATATATAAAATTAATTAATCAATTATAAAAAGATTTTAAGAAACGCTAATCATAATTAATTATTTCGATAAAATTTTAATATCTTAGAAAAAAGGTTTTAACTTAATTAATAAAGTATTTTTCTAAAGGTTTAATATTTAAAAAAATCTATTTGGTAATAACTTTGAAATATATTTTTTAAAAGAAGGAATAATTAGAATTTCTTATAAAAATATCTAATTAAATAAAATTGTTTTAAAAATATCTTTTAGAAGTTTTAATTAAGTGAAAAAAATATGATTTGAAAACTGAAAGACGGGACAACCACAACTCAAGGGCGTGCGCCTCGAGAGCGATAGTTCAAGGACTCAAGGGATGCTAGACCCCAAGAGCCCACTACTTTCGATATTTAACTAAGAATCATAATTTAAATAATACAAATAGTCGAGTTGTTTCCAACGTTTGAAAATAAAGATATACTAGAGTAAAATGGAAGGGGCAAGTGTTTTGGGTACTTATTTCATTTTAGGGGAAAAAATTCAATATAAACATGAAGAGTTATTTTAAGTATTGATTAATTTCAAAAGAAAAAGAAAATACTACTTATTTAATCTAAATATCATATCTCCTGGCATTATAACAGTACCACACATCCCTTATAACATTGCCTCAATAAACACTACCAGTGTTTAAATATTGTATCAACAATTAATTAATATTAGCATGTTCGTAACTATATCAATACAACATCCAAATCTTACGCAAATAACCGAAACAATCTCGTATTTACACATAAAACAACAGCAAACACAGTGCAACACGACAGAATGAATTATGAATATTTACATACTCAGATACAATTAAAAAAATATCATGATGCAATATACTCAAAGTTGAAATCAAATCGACTTCACAATAGCACCAGAATTCAAGAACAACTATGAATATATCGTTAACAGTATTGAACAACCTGCAAATCGCATAACAAAATATCATCACTGCCATGAAATTGATTCGAAGAACAAAAACACAACATCAACTTATTATAACACAGCACACCATACATAGAATATTAACATCATCATAGAATAGCAAGAAACATTAACAGGTTGTGACGAGTAGAATCAAAAACAGCCGCATATGTTAGCAATACCATGAAATTGAACAGAGAAAAACTATGGGCATCAATCATCATAACGCCAATGAATTTAAAATGCCATTTCTGCAGCAAGACTGATTTGCAAGACACGTATTCAGAATCACATCAGTATTAATAATATTTAACCCTGTATTAGAACAACAACGAGATATTCGAAGCATAAAGCGACGCATGTAGAAACCTTTTCTGAGTATGAAACAGTGGCAAGCACAACATATTTTTATATACGAACAACATATTGATGCAAAACGCATTATGAGAATCACACAAGCAAAACAAACCAACAATATCTAAACCAATGCAATGCAGTAACACATAAATATTATCATTAAGAAATCAAAACCGGAATGTCTACAAAAATGTGCTATCACACAATTACTCAGTAGCAGCATCAGAACTTTGTGTTAAAACAAGAACGAACCAATGAACACATCAATAACCTACAGATTGAATTTAACTATAACTCAAATAAACGGAGTTGGTCCAACCTAATGTCTTAAGTGAGACATGCTATCAAATCCTCCATGTCGGTGTCAGCGTCATATCCGTTACAAAATCGCTGCAGTTTGCAAAAGGGACGCGGAGTCGTTGTCGGAGTTGTCGCAACTCAGCAACGTTGGAAATGAAGAGAGGTTAATCTCGATTGAGACGTAGGTTTTCGCTGCTACAAACTGCTATGTTGTTGATGAAGATCTGGACTACGTAATATCGTTGAGGTGGCTCACTTCTTATATCGTTTTGGGTGCGTTACTTTGTTTCGTTGTTGTTAGCGTAAATGTCGGCGATTGCGAAAGCTAGAGAGTGGCATTGATGGCTTTTATTTGAAGGTGGAAGAAGGGTTTGAATGGTAGTGACGGAGACTGATGGGTTTTTCGGCGAGGGAAGTGAGCGGAAGAGAAGATTTTGGGAGATGGCGAACCGCGATTAAGTTCTTCCGTTGGAGGGTGGCGGATTGGGTTTATGGAGAAAGGGAAGAAGCTTCGCGCGGCTAGGGTTTAGGTCAGATTGAAGGAGAAGATTAATTAGGGTTTGAGGGTGGAATTAGCGGCGCCTTTTTCTGATGAAGAAGAGGAACAATAACCTCTTTTATACTGACCCCTCCATTTCATTTTCCTCTTCTATTCCCTCAACGGGCTGCAAAAACCAATGGGCCTATCTTCAACTCAATTTCTTTCCTTCTTTTTTACTTTTCTTTTTATTTTAAATTTTTTACTAATTAATTCTATTTTCTATTTAATAATTAAAACAAATATTCTAATTAATTAAACTTAAGACTAATTAAATCCTAATAAATCTAGTTAACTAAAAATAAATAATTCTAACCTACTCTTAATTAAAAATTAAAAATCTAACTAAACTAAATGATTTTTAAATCTAATTAATTCTAAATTAATTCTATATTATAAATTAAAAAGTCTAATTTCTATTTTCTAAACTAATAAACATCTATCATAATTCTAGACTAAAAAATCTATTTCTAAAATCTAATCTAATAAATTAATATCAAAAAATATATTACATATAAAAAAAGAAATTATGAAATAAATATATACAAAAACAAATGCCACATGGCACGCTCTTATTGGGCTAAAAAGTGAAAATGCTCGTTTTTGCTGAAAAATACGCTACGCTGTATAAGCGAGGTAAATTAAAAACAAAGTCGGGAAAATTAAAATTTTGAAAAAGGTAGGACAAATTTGGGGTATGACAGATGCCCCTATCTAATTGCCTTGAACCTGAGAGAATGAACAGCTGCATGGCGTTCATTTTTAGGGTGGAAGTCAATTAGATATAAGAAGACCCTAAAATTTGTCCGACAAAGGAAAAAAAAGTGCAAATGCAAGAAGATATAGAAATAACAGGAGGGGAAAAGATCACAAGAAACTCTTAAAATAAACTCCGCTTGGGGAGAAACAAGAGCAACAGCTGCTGGGAATTATCATTATCAACTGCATGGTTGAAGAATGACTTGCTGGGGAATAAAAATTCCACAAGCACGCGCGGGGTATTAACTTTGTTCAAAGAAATACTGCCGACTTCACTGGAGGAGGATAGGCCAAGATGTTTGTTGAACTGATCCTGGATCCTGTTATGCCTTGCCGCTGGGGACAGCGATGCTATGCGTTATGATGCACAAACATGCGACTAAAAATGCAACTACTCGGGAATGTAAGATGCGTATGCAAATGATATGCTAATGCTTATGAGGATGCAACCGGGTAACGGAATTTTGGTAAGTCCTTATTTCTGGTTTCCCATGAGGGATTACTAGGGATTAGATGAAACAAGGTGAAAAGATTCACGGGGTATATTGGTATATCAACTCGGGGGTTGAAGAAAACCAAATATACTATCGACTCGGGGGTCGAGGATAAAACAAAACAACAAGTTAATTTGAGGGTTGAATAAGAAAAGCAAATATCGACTCGGGGGCCGAGGAAAATAAAGGCAATAACGACTCGGGGATCGAGGAAATAAAATATCAACGCAGGGGTTGAAGAAAGGTAAATATCGACTCGGGGGTCGAAGGTAAAGGAAAATATCGACTCGGGGGTCGAGAAAAAAAATATATCAACGTGGGGGTTGAGAACATAAAGAACAATATCGACTTGGGGGTCGAGAAAAACAAGACAATATCGACTCGGGGGTCGGAAAAAACAAAATATCAACGCGGGGGTTGAAGGAGGAAAAGGCAAATATCGACTCGGGGGTCGAGAAAATAAAGACATATCAACCCGGGGGTTGAAAGAGGAAATGATCGTGATATGTATGCGTATGATACATGTCAATTATATGATGCATATGTGAATGCAAGCAGGAGATTGGTTTTACGAAGGTGCCAACAAGGGTGGACTTTATTTGGTAGTTGCCAATATGAATTGGACTTTAAGAGAGGTGTCAAGCAGGGTTGGACTTTAAGAGATGCCAAGCGGGTTGGACTTTTATTGATTGCCAATACAAATTGGACTTTAATAGATGCCAAGCGGGGTTGGACTTTTGGGTTATGATGCCAGCCAGGTGGACTTTTATTGATTTCCAATATAAATTGGACTTTAAGAGATGCCAAGCGGGGTTGGAGTTTTGGGTTATGATGCCAGCCAGGTGGACTTTTATGTAGTTGCCAATAAAAGATGGACTTTTGGAGTTTTAAGGGATGCTAACAAAAGTGGACTTTATTTGGTGAAAGTATTTGACTTCCCGACACACGGTATCTGATAATGATATGCTCATAAGACAAATGTGGATGTTCTCGGTGCTCCAAGTTAGATCCTTGCAGAAGTTGGCTGCTTATTCCTGGGAGAACATTAACTTCTAGCCAATGTGCCATGACGGCTTACAAATGTTGAGCGTAGCGACATAACCAAAGCATGTTGAATATGTGAGCGTAGCGACTTAACCAATGCATGTTGATCGTGCTTTTGCTCTGCCCCAAGGCTTTTGACGCTTGTTGTGAAATCAACAGTTACTAGCATCTGGCACAGTCTGCTTAACCAACTTGAAAGCAAGGAGGGATTGTCTATGTTTAACTAGTCTGCCTCAGTCCGCCAGGTATTTGAAGATTTTTTCTTAAAGATTTATACCATGACATGGTCTGCGATGATTGCCCCAGTGTCTGGATTTTGCAACAATATGCCCCTGTTTGAAACTCGGAAGAACTTGCCCCAGTCTGCAGGGTTATGAGAAATTCTTGATTCAGGTCAACACCAATGAGTGATCGAGTTCCTGTTTGATTTCTCTTTTGTTGGAATTTCCATAATGTCAAGTACTGACTTGCAGTTAAAAGTGTTCATTCAAAAATGGTAATTTTAATGCGACATTTATGCAAAATTTGAAAGGATCATTTATTAGAATGATGTGACAGTGTGTGACGAGTGGACTATTAGTCCAAACGCATTGCTAATTCAGTTGGTGTCTAAAAGATATCGCAAGAATATGACACAAATATAGAAGATTAGCAAATATGTAGGAGTCAGTTTATGCAACCTTACTGTAGTATGCTTCCAGAATAAACCCAACCTCAATTAGGTCTTTTGAGGGTTGTAATGCGGTCTGGTTCGCGATTATAGAAACAAAGGATATAAGGCTCAAAATTTAATTTTAACCCACCCCTTCTTCGTGATGAACTCCAGTCCTACATTCAGTTAGTTTAACACGCGCACTTAGATTTTGACGGTGAAATGATGATTCAAGATATGCTTGAAATGGCAGTCACCTTATTTTACTTTGGATGTCAGTGACCTTTTTTGATTCTGACATAGTGGCCACTAATCTTATTTTGTTTTTGTTGAGGATTTGTGGACCTCTTTTGTTTTTCGTTTTTGATCCCTAACTTTTGCATGGACTAGTTTTTGCTCTTCGAGTCCATCAGGATTGCCTTGATTTTTGCCTAAGTCTCCTTTTGAGGTGTTTGACTTAGCCAGCTTTTTTCTTTTCTTTTTTTGAAAGGCTTGTGACTGCCAAGTCATTGGTCATTGATGAACAACCGTCATGTCTTTTGGATTTTGCCTCGTGATTCGAGTGCATAATTAGGTTAACTGAACACTACCCTGCCCCAGGTTAAGCGTAAGGGTTTAGAAATCCAAAGGAAACTCCTACCTCTAGGCTCGAAGTGGTTAACTAGGGACTAACTTCTTATCTCTTCAGTGTTTGGGAATTTGAAGCAATGCTTGTACATCATCGGCGAGATTTTATCCAAAAGCATACTTATTGGCAATTATGGGTATTTCGTTTTCGTCATCCTCCCTCAAATCTTTGCTAAATAGCAGTGCGATAAAGGAAGTGGAGTGAAATTTTTTTGTGATTTTTTGCAATAAGTGAGAAAATGTGAGTGAATACGAATGGATTCGATCAAAAACATGCATAATTATCACATTAACAATACCATTAATTAAATAAGAATGTCTAAAAGCAAATAGCACTTAACAGAAAAGAAACTACAAATGCGTAAAAACAATATGGAAATTGCCAGTATTGAGGAACTGGGCTTTTCTCTCTTGCATCACAGTTGTGCTACCCTTCTTGCTCATCAAGACTAGTATGATAACCTTCTTCATATCTACTCTCTGCAGCTTCTTCCATGTCATGGACTGATGAACTCACTTGACCATATGAAGGTTTGATGTTGATATGAAGCCCTTGAGGTGTGAACGAGATTAGCTTGGACTCAATCAGATCTTGAACCTTATTTTTGAGTTGTTTGCAATCGTCTGTTGAATGCCCCATTGTGCCAGCATGGTAGCCACATCGTGCATTGGCGTCAAAGCCTGGTGGATATGGTGGGATCACAGGATCTAAGCCCTTTGGCACTATCAGTCCACTACTAACCAAACGTGGTAGCACGTGATTGTATGGCATTGGTAATGGATCAAAGTGTCTCTTTGGTCTTTGATTATAGTAACGTCGTCGTTGCGGAGCATGCTGCTGTGTAATCCGTTGTTGGTAAGTGGGACGTCTATTGACAGAAGGATATTGACCATGTGGAGAGATTGGAGTCACACAGGTAGACCCATATGATTGTTGGCTTTTAACAGTTGAGATGCTTGGGTGTGGAGGATAAGGTACTGAGGATGGAGCTTGTGGAGAATCCCAGATTGTATTGATCTCATCCTCTTCTTCCTCTTGGGAGCTGATGATTAATTCATTTTCATTAGCTGGGATGTTCGAGACGTCTTGGACCTTTCCACTCTTGATATGACTCTCGATGCGTTCTCCTACTGATACCAAGTCAACGAAGTTGGATGTCCCATTGCCCATCATCTTTTCCAAATATGGGATTTGCAACGAATCTATGAACATGTCAACCAATTCTCTGTCTAAGAGCGGTGGTTGAACGCGAGCAGCTACTTCTCTCCATCTTTGAGCATACCCTTTAAAGGACTCGTTTTCCTCTTGAGATAAGCCTCGCAACTGATAACACGAAATCGTATATATATTTTGATGCATAATTCAACTAAAGTTTAACTGTTTTCGATCCGATTTCGGGTTATTTCCGTGTTGTTTGTCTGATGTTTTGCAGGTATTTGTTGATCACGTCTAAACAAGGCAATATGAAGAAAAGAAGCAATCTCAGATGAAATATGGACGAAAACCGGGTGAAAACATCATGAAAAGCGCAGAATGCTATTTTTGCTGCTGTGACGACCGTCACACGGGTGACGACCGTCATGCAGGCAAAAACGCCCCACTTCAGTTTCACGTAAAAGAAGCAGTTCCAAGTCCCAAATAGTGGACCACTACTCCCTGATTATTCTGCCTCAAAGTCCACCCTCTTCAATTATAACCGTTAGAATTCCATTTCTATAAAAAGGGAAGAAGGGGACCTCAGAAAGGGAGCCGCATTCATACCACGAAGTGCTGCCAATTTATTTCCAGAGCAACCTTTCCAGTTTTTAATATTCTTATTTATTTCTCTTTTCTTTTTCTGCATTCCTTTCATTCCGTTGTACGATCGAATTGGCATAAAGACCAGAATCCTGCCAACATTTGTGGAGGATCTGCCCAAAGGCCAATTGGAATATTTACATGTTTCTCATTTCAATCGTAATTCCAATTTTATTATGATGCATGCTATTATTTATTGTTTTCATTTATGTTTTACCTTTCCCAAATCCATGTCTAGCTAAATTAAAGTAATCGATATGTAGTAATAATTCGAAAGGGATTTGATAATAACTGGTTGAAAACTGTCTTTTTCAAAAGTTGTTTATGGTCTGAGTGTTTAAAATTAATTTACTGAATAAACTTCGTCGCGAAAGCGAGAACTTATTTAAAAGTAGTTTTGCCACGAAAGTGGGAAATTAATTAAGATACGAACCAACAAGCGAAAGCTGCGGCTAGATCAGATAGTAAACACTAGTCATTCATTTTAATAACAGCGAAAGCACTTTAAAATGAATTAGAACTTAGAGATTTCCAAAAAATAATTTTAACCCCGAATGGGATACGAAAGTGTACGTTTGGCCCTTATAATTATGATTAGCGTCAATAACCATCGTGAGGCGAGAGTCTTCAAATCACCATTTTCTGCTTAAATAAACTCTGAAAACTATTTCATACACCGGTAACTTGTCAAATCCCCGAAGAATATGATCACTGCATATCGATTCAATTAATTATACTTTAATTAACATTCTTAGTTTCCCTTTAGTGACAATCTTATTCCCTCAAACATTATCTACCTAGCTAAACATAGTAACTCCCGAGAACACTAGTTTGATTACGAGTCCCTGTGGGGTCGATATCTATTATTACTACGCGATAGACTGTGCACTTGCAGTTAGGTTGTATTAGACATAGAAAGTCGCGATCAGCAACTGTATGCGGCTAGGAGCCACATCAAGATTATATTGGTATTGCTTCACAAATTCATTGGCTAAGTCCGACCACGACTGGATATGGTGACTCTCTAACTGCATGTACCAACTTAGTGATGCCCCACTCAAACTGTCTTGGAAACAGTGAATCATAAGTTTATCATTGTGAGCATATGAGGTCATCTTTCTGCAAAACATTACCAAATGTTGCTTCGGAGAACTATCTCCCTTGTACTTCTCAAAATTTGGCATCTTGAACTTTGGAGGTACTAAAAGTCTGGGTGCCAAGCACATATTCAAAGCATTCAGATCAGAAGTATCACGCCCCATCATGGTTTCAATTTTCTCTTCCAACACACGACATCTTTCGGCAAACTCAACATCCTGAGGTCGTTCACTATTCCCCTCCAGGCTTGCCCCTTAGGAGTTTGGTGTAGTGAATGCAAAGCTAGGGTACTCAACAGCATCATGAGACGAGGTATGTTCATCCCGAATAGTGTAACACTCTTGTATAACCTGTTCTTCAGCAGGAATCCGCACAGGCTGATGTATGACGTTCTCAGTGACTATAGGCCTTTGAAAGTTTTTCTCTCTCCTTGCCAAGGTTAACATAGCTTCCACAAGCTGGTCCAACTGGTTCTTCATTAAGTTAACTTCTTCTCCTGACGCAAACTGGTTCTGCTCTTCTGAGTTCATGCTTCTTCCAAAAATTGCTTCAAGTCCGATACGGGTGTCAGGAAATCAATTGAGGATTATGGACAAAGGATGGATAAGCTTTCTGGTTTAGGAAGATATGCAATGCAAATGAAATGCAGATGCAATGATATGCAAATGCAATGCAGGCACAAACAGGATCCAGGATAACATAAGCAAGTCAAAGCACCCCTAGCAGGTAGACTATACAAGGCAAGTTCTAGATCCTTTACCCAGAGACCCACTCACAGGATAGCTTCTATGTTGACGGATAAGGTTCCCAAGATCACGGACACTAATCACATCAACATCATGCAACAGGCTAGCTGCATTATGATGGTAATACAAGAAGGTCTCTCCTGAGCGGAGTCCTCATGCTAGGAACACGAGGAACGAGTCCTCGGAGACTAACACTACACGAACACCAATATAGAAACTGGTTCTAAGAGTGGTTCCCAGAGTTATGGACCCTTCATGAATCAAATCGTGCAACAGGCTAGCTGCGTTACAATAGGATCTACGAAAAGGTCTATTCTGGAGGAGCTTTCATGCTAGGCACACAAGGAGCGAGTCCTTGGGGACTAACACTAATTACTACCAATTCTAAACTATGTTTTCTCTCTTCTTTTTCCAAAGCTCGGGTGTAGAGCTTTACTTGCAATGTTATCCCAGAATCCAGCAAGCAGATACAACAAACAGCATACAATAGAAAGAGAAAGCAATAAATAAATAGTAGGAGAAAACCATTATAAAGAAAATAGTTAAGCAAAGCTAGCACTCTCGAATCGAGTCAAGTTAGGCTTGACTCTCTCTTGCATAGGGCAATGTATAATCCCCAGCAAAGTCGCCATCTGTCGTACCTCGAAAAATACGATCCTCGCGATGGACGCGGAAAAAACGTTCGAACAGAGTCGCCACTGAACTTTATTCATTCCAAGAGAGGAATAGTAAAATATCGATAAAACCTTTAGAGGGATAAGAACATGGTCGTCGCAACCAATATTCTAGGTTCGGGAGTCGATTACATAGAGGGAAGGTATTAGCACCCTCTACGTCCGTTGTACTCAACGGGAACCTCTTGATTTGATTCGAGAGTAAATTTAGCTAAGCTTATTTGTTTTCTTCTAAGGATTCTCCTATAAGGGGGGGGGGGGGGGGGGGGGGAATGGGTGGTTTTAGGATAGGGTGCTCGCTAAGGATTAAGGCCCTTGTTCCTATGTATCTTCACTTGTAAGAAGTGGAAAATCAGAGCGTTCGTAGTTCGTGGGACTACGGGTAAAGGTGGGAATTGTGCTCGCCAAGATCATCACAATCTTGTGCCTACGTATTCTCATTAGGGAATGAGAAATCAGAGCAGTCGTAGTTCGGCTAACTACGTTATAAGGTTTGGAAAATGAACGAGTGTTTAGGTCGCATTCTAACTGCTAAACATTGGCTTGATTGCTCGCTAGGGGAGGCTGAAGCACTAGTTTGTTATGCACGGAAGAATGGACTAAACAATGTTCTTTGGGAAAGGTTTGAGTCGAATGAGAGTTTAGGTCGCATTCTAACTGCTAAACATTGGCTTGTCTGCTCGCTAGGGGAGGCTGAAGCACGAGTTTGTTATGCGCGGAAGAATGGACTAAACAATGTTCTTTGGGAAAGGTTTGAGTCGAAAATCGCACGAGGGCGAGGAATTTAGTGTTTGAAAAGTTTCAATCGCACGGGGGGCGAGAAAAGAGTTGGAATGGTTGGATATTTTAAGGGAGAATGACGAATACTCGACAAACGGGACGTCAGCCTCGCAACCTATTAGTCGGGATATCGTTGGAATGCTAGATCCCAACGATACCTTTTTCATTCAATTTCGAAAGTTGTGTTTGATGGACGGCTTAGACACAAAAGAGTTTGAATTGGAGGAGGTTTAGATTCAATTACACGAGGGTGAGAAACGAGGTTAGACGAGTTGTATATTTAGGAGGGATGACAACTATTCGATAAGCGAGACGTCAGCCTCGTAACCAATTAGTCAAGATATCATTGGAATGCTAGATCCCAACGACACGATTTTTGTAACACCCCGTTTCCCAAAATAAAATAGAGCAATTAAATAAGCACACATCAGAGTATCTCCCACAACGGGATGTCACAAAACATTTTTCCAAGTTAATTTAACTGAATTTTTCAAATAAAATTGCAGCGGAAAAGATATGGTCTGTTATAACACAAAACATCATATATATACACCATCCATATCCATCATCATCATATATACAATAACGGCCATCTGCCTCAAAATACATAACATCATCACTGATCAACATCAAACATCTCACAAAATATCAGATACGCCATGGGGCACACATATCAAAAATACACAATAATACTCCCAAAAACGCCTCGGTGTTACGTATCAGAGCAAACCTACGACGACGACATAATCCAAGCTAGCTAAACACCTGGATTATCTGTACTTCTGAAGAAGCACAGACCACAACAACAGCAAAAGGGTGAGAATCAGGATCAAATAATAATGGTATAATAGTACATGAAATGAGAGGCAGAAATCAATAATAATATTATTTCATATACATATCATCCAGACTCACGGTCCCACCATCAACCACAATACACAATAACGCAACAAATGCACTCACGCAACTCTTAACATGCGGTACCGACTCACAATCACGATGGGCAACTGGCCATCAACCCTCCACACAGGAGCACATGTCAACGATGGGCACTTGGCTATCAACCCTCCACTCAAGGAGCACACCACACCGATGGGCAACTGACCATCAACCCTCCACAATGGGAGCACCACAACAATATCGATGGGCACCTGCCCGTCACCCTCCTCAACGGGAGCACATCTCCGATGGACACCTGGCCATCACCCTCCACAACGAGAGCACCTCGTCAACATCGATGGACACATGGCCATCACCCTCCTCACCGGGAGCACACCAACAATACCGATGGTCACTGGGCCATCACCCTCCCCACAGGGAGCACAACAATAATGCCGATGGTCACTGGGCCATCACCCTCCTCTACGGGGGCACACAACCATATTCACACACATCATACATCTAGCACACCAAGTGCAAACCGATCCTATGGATCCACTCCTCACACAGTATATATATACACGACGCACAAGGCGTACCGATCCCACGGATCCATCCCTATCACAGAATACATACATAACAAGAACACACAGTGCATCGATCCCACGGATCCATTCACCACACAACTTATCACATACAATGCACACAAGGCATGCCAGTCCTACTGACCCAAATACATCACATAACAGCACACAAATGTAACGCATAATAAGCGTATCGATCCTCACATCTCACACACAGCACACACACGGTGCACACGACCCCACTGGTCCATTACATCATAATATGCATACATACACAAGAACACAAAGTGCACCGATCCTACCGATCAACTCACCACACAACATACCACACATCATGCACCTAAGGCATATCGGTCCTACTGACCCAATCATCACAACAACACATAAACACGACGCATATGAAGTGTATCGATACTACGGATCCTTTCATCACAACATATCACCCCAACATACTCAAGGCGCACCGATCCTACTGATCCAATCCTCATACCACAGCATATAAACGCAACGCATAACAAGCGTATCGATCCTACGGATCCACATCCATCTCACAACACATCACCACACATAGCACATAGTGCATACATATCACATACACATCCATACTTATCTAAACTTAACACATAATCCACCGATTATGTCCAATGCGATACACGCCGGCCACACGACCCTCCCACACCTCAGCATACTCTTAACACCCAGCTATCATCGCAGCACATCAATCCGATCGCACTCAGCACCCTTATATCACCACATATAGGTATCATAACTTACACTGACGCAATCCCTCCAATTAAGGGAGTATCCAGGGATTCACATCCGGCACTACACAACATACAGGTATCATAACATACCCCAATCCACTTATCATGATCTCACGAGTACCACAGTCGTCACGTCCCGACGCCACACGTATACTCACCTCAGCTCTCCAGCAAGCTCCTCATCATACATGACCAACAAGGGTCCAATACCACAAGGAACCAACACAAAACAGCAGCAAAAACACAAGCTGTTGTCGGGCTCGCTGGCGCGTTCGCCCGGTGAAGCCCCGCAGCGAAGGCTCGCCGCCATTCGCCCGGTGAAACCTCTGGTGAATCTAGACAGAAGCTTCTGCCAGCACTCGCTGGCTAGTTCGCCCGGCGAAGCCAGGAGAAGGCTCGCCCCTCATTCGCCCAGCGAATACCTGCGTACTCAGAAAAATTATGAGCTGCAGAGTCACCTCCCGCACCGATTCCACCCGATTAAATCGAAACCAACAACTAACCACATACTGCAACTTAGTTACGGGGTCTATTCCCAATTCTATCCGACAATTCATCAACTCTGTTCTCAAAACCAACTTCCGGCTCAACTTCGAATTTACCCGGAAAACCTCAATGCACTCAAACACTCCGCACAGCCACATGCAAACGAATCAACACATTCCAACAACATAATCACAGCAACAATAACATGCATTCAACATCAGATTATCATATCCTATGGGGATTAGGGATTTTCCCCTTTCTACCAATTTTCATGCAAAACCATTTAACCGTTAAATTCTCCCTCCTTACCTCGAATGTAGACGGATGATGATCAGTTTCTCGAATCTTCAGCCTTGATGCCCTCTTTGCTCAAGCTCTCTCTTGATCATTCACTTCTTCCTCCTTCCGTGTTCGTATGTTCCTTCCTTCCTTCCACTTTTCCAAAATGCCAAACTCACCCCTCATCCCAAATAATTCCCTTTTAATCCCAATAACTCATATTCTCCTAATTCTTTTAATTCCATAATTCCAATAATAATATTCCCCAATTTTCTTAATTCCATAAATAATAATCTTATTCCTTTTAATTTCCGAAAATCCAATAATTATATTTTACTCATATATATTAATATTAGTAATAATAATAATAATTAATAGCAATATTAACATTACTACTAATTATCACATTTTATCACTATATATTAATATTATGATTTCTTTTGATCCTCAAATAATCCCACACAACCACATCCGCGAATAAAAATAATACTGAACTAAAAATAATTAAAATGGGCGTTACATTTTTCATCCCCACTTTAATTATTTTCGTCCTCGAAAATACCTGATGGAAACAGCTCTCGATACGCTTCCCGCATCCTGCTTCCCAATTCCCAGGTCACACTGCCTCTTGCAACACCTCTCCAAGCCACTCCTACCAAAGGTTTCTCTTTCCCCCGGAGTTGCTCCTCGTTCGGCAATCCGAGCTAGCAATGCCTCAACCATCAAATTATTTCTCACTTGCACATCATTTATCTGATTCAAGACACTTCCTCAATGAAAACACATGAAACACATTATGTTATCCATAAGCGATAGCGGCAAAGTAGTCTTAACATGCTACTTTCCCCCTCGTTTCCACTGTGTCACTCCGGCACAAATAAACAAAACACCGAGTGTGTTCTCGAGACTTCGAAGCTCGACCAACACCGGTCACCATCGTAATTCTCAAAACACATCCTTCCTTGGATCTTCTTGATCGGTTCAGCCGTCTCATGCACAATTTTCAGATCTGAGCATAAGACTCCCGCTCGATTCATTCCAACTCAAGAGAGTCCCAAACTTCCTATCTCACAAGGCCCCATACAGCGCCATTCTGATACTAGAGTGGTAACAGATACTATAGGCGACTCCATCAGCGGTAATTAACCATCCC
This sequence comes from Lathyrus sativus, assembly GCA_963859935.3. Lineage (NCBI taxonomy): Eukaryota > Viridiplantae > Streptophyta > Magnoliopsida > Fabales > Fabaceae > Lathyrus > Lathyrus sativus. The sequence goes on from OZ012738.1 coordinate 91,512,147, forward strand.
ACGATCCACCTTGATCCAACACACAAGCTCTCTCCAAATTCTTAATATAAACCTCCAATTTCCATCCGACACAATCTTCGACCGTATCTCACACAACTTCACCACTTTCTCAATATGCATCATATAAATCCTCAACATAGAATAGTCAATCCACTCACAATAACCCAAATTAAAATTATATCTTTCTAATTCTTTGTAAATCTCAACACCCAAATTCACGAAAATACCACCCTATCTCCTCTCTGGAATATTCAACGGCCGCGTCAGACTTAAAGGTCTCTGACGTTCAATCTTCGACTTCGGTAACTCTAACCAGTATACATAACCTCAACCACCCCTCTCTCTCTCTCATGGTCACTAAAACAATTTACTCAAATCATGTCACTTCTCCATAGCACCGGGATGGATACTCCATCTACCTCAATGTATTCTTCCAGAGTACTCCTACTCCTCTCAACAACCTCTGGAGCACAAACTCTACCACAACACATCATGGTACTATTTCCACAAATCTGTCAATCAACTCTTCGACTCTGGTTCATCAAATTCAACTGATCCACCAACTCAATCCAGATCACCTACCTTCTCGATTATCCTCAAGAATACCACTAGCAAGGTCTAACAATAAAAGCTTAACTCCATAAGAAGTCTCTTCACCCACCAAACACATATTACAAAATTGCTCAATCAGTTCTATCTCTTTTCACCATCAATATTGGTATATGCAAATATTTCCAACTTACCGCATTAGCTACCATGTTCACTTTACCCGAATGGTAATTCAACTCAAAGCCGTAATTCTTCAGAAGTCCCAATTATTTCTTCTCCCTCATATTCAACCCTTCCAACTGAAACAAACACTGTAAGCTCTTAGGATCACCAAGTATTTCAAATCTCAGCCAAAATGATTGAAGCCTCCAACTCCGGCATAACCACAACCGCAACCAACTCTAAATCACCGGTCGGATGATTCTTCTCATGTACTTCAAGGTTCTTTTAACATATCTCCCAATCATATCAACAAAGCATCACAAAACACAACAAACAGTCTCGTCGGGCTCGGCAAAAATCAACACACGAGCTGCTTATTCTCCCACAATGATAACTCAAATTCTCGATCTTCAACATGATCTTCTATACTCTTCGAATGCATTAAAATATCATTGGTTAACACAACCATTGCCTCACTCAAATAAGTAGGGAAAATCCCATGCCAAACGAACAAACAAGTTGTGAGTTATGGCGGAAACACGAACCGTGCCTTCTGCACTCACTATAACATCCAACCATGTCTCATCAATAAAACTCAACTTCATGTCATTACTTCACCATCACATAGAGCATTGTAATAGCTTTCCAACGCTTCAAACCGTGCGTCATTCCGAGTTACGGTTCTCCTGTTACGACAAAAATACCAGAACAACATTTTCTGCCCAGGCCCCCTTCGCTAGGCGAACACCGTAGCGAGCGTGGAGCCGTTCGCTAGCATGCTCGCCAGGCGAAGGACCTGGCGAACATGACAGTTCGAAATCCTACTTTCGACCGTTTCCTGACTTCCGAGTGTCCGATTTCGATTCCGTAAAAAGCTGCGATCTCGCAATTCAACGTACAACAACAATTTCATACCTAGGAGGCCATCCAACACACTTTCAATCTTTAAATATTTTGAAACCCAATTACTCCCAATCTCAAAAGCGGACCTTAAAATCTCCAATGTAATACAACTTCGATCTTCTACATATTAACCATAATCACTTTACTTGAGATCACGTGACCACAGGACTCACATCCTCCAACCAATTGGTCCATCAAATCATCAACTCTTGGAAACGAACATTTATCCTTGATAGTCACCTTGATCCCTTATCCATAGTTCACCCAAAGTCTCACAAAACCTCATGCCTTTCTAACCAACAAAATTGGTGCACCCAACGGTAACACACTCAAACAAAAGAACCTCTCTTCCAGTGGGTCTTCAAGTCGACTCTCCAAATTCTCCAATCCCAACACAGACACACAATATGGAGTCACTAATATCATACTAGTCCCAAGGACGAAGTCATTGTGCAAGCTTCACTTCACATTCCGGTAGTAAATCAATTACCTCCTCCGGAAATCTCCGGACAATCACCATTAATTGACAAACCCCAATTAGCTCACTTTCCTTAGCATTCAAAATTTCCGTTAACATAAACACCTCAACACGTCTTACGTCGACTCCTCAAAATAATCCCTTAAGCACTTAGCTTAACTCAAGACAATTCTCTGCTCACGCCACCTAAGCTTACAAGACACGCCCATTCCATCCAACATAATCCCAACTGCTATCAATAAGAGATTAAGGGTGATTAGTTCCTCAATTTGCCAATAGACAGCCGAAAATCATGATGGGGTATGAACCATCTTTACCAAACTATATGAACGTTCCACCATACACCGAGCTACAGTTCCACACGTCCAGCACCCGGGAGAAGCACAAGCTCCTTCCCACTCAAATCATTCCATTTCTACCAACAAAGCTAGACAACAATATGTACCGACAATGTTTCTCACACATGCCGCATACAGGGGATTAGACTACAACACAAGTCAACTTGGCCGGATGGACCGACCTGCTCTGATACCAACTTATAACACCCCGTTTCCCAAAATAAAATAGAGCAATTAAATAAGTACACATCAGAGTATCTCCCACAACGGGATGTCACAATTCACACTACAATTCCACAAAACATTTTTCCAAGTTAATTTAACTGAATTTTTCAAATAAAATTGTAGCGGAAAAGATATGGTCTGTCATAACCCAAAATATCATATATATACACCATCCATATCCATCATCATCATATATACAATAACGGCCATTTGCCTCAAAATACATAACATCATCACTGATCAACATCAAACATCTCACAAAATATCAGATACGCCATGGGGCACACATATCAAAAATACACAATAATACTCCCAAAAACGCGTCGGTGTTACGTATCAGAGAAAACCTACGACGACGCCATAATCCAAGCTAGCTAAACACCTGGATTATCTGTACTTCCGAAGAAGCACAGACCACAACAACAGCAAAGGGGTGAGAATCAGGATCAAATAATAATGGTATAATAGTACATGAAATGAGAGGCAGAAATCAATAATAATATTATTTCATATACATATCATTCGGATTCACGGTCCCACCATCAACCACAATACACAATCACGCAATAAATGCACTCACGCAACTCTTAACATGCGGTACCGACTCACAATCACGATGGGCAACTGGCCATCAACCCTCCACACAGGAGAACATATCAACGATGGGCACTTGGTCATCAACCCTCCACTAAAGGAACACACCACACCGATGGGCAACTGACCATCAACCCTCCACAATGGGAGCACCACAACAATACCGATGGGCACCTGGCTGTCACCCTCCTCAACGGGAGCACATCTCCGATGGACACCTGGCCATTACCCTCCACAACGGGAGCACCTCATCAACATCGATGGACACATGGCCATCACCCTCCTCACCGGGAGCACACCAACAATACCGATGGTCACTGGGCCATCACCCTCCCCACAGGGAGCACAACAATAATGCCGATGGTCACTGGGCCATCACCCTCCTCTATGGGGGCACACAACCATATTCACACACATCATACATCTAGCACACCAAGTGCAAACCGATCCTATGGATCCACTCCTTACACAGTATATATATACACGACGCACAAGGCGTACCGATCCCACGGATCCATCCCTATCACAGAATACATACATAACAAGAACACACAGTGCATCGATCCCACGGATCCATTCACCACACGACTTATCACATACAATGCACACAAGGCATGCCGGTCCTACTGACCCAAATACATCACATAACAACACACAAATGTAACGCATAATAAGCGTACCGATCCTCACATCTCACACACAGCACACACACGGTGCACACGACCCCACTGGTCCATCACATCATAATATGCATACATACACAAGCACACAAAGTGCATCGATCCTACCGATCAACTCACCACACAATATACCACACATCATGCACCTAAGGCATATCGGTCCTACTGACCCAATCATCACAACAACATATAAACACGATGCATATGAAGTGTATCGATACTACGGATCCTTTCATCACAACATATCACCACAACATACTCAAGGCGCACCGATCCTACTGATCCAATCCTTATACCACAGCGTATAAACGCAACGCATAACAAGCGTATCGATCCTACAGATCCACATCCATCTCACAACACATCACCACACATAGCACATAGTGCATACATATCACATACACATCCATACTTATCTAAACTTAACACATAACCCACCGGTTATGTCCAATGCGATACACGCCGGCCACACGGCCCTCCCACACCTCAGCATACTCTTAACACCCAGCTATCATCGCAGCACATCAATCTGATCGCACTCAGCACCCTTATATCACCACATATAGGTATCATAACTTACACTGACGCAATCCCTCCAATTAAGGGAGTATCCAGGAATTCACATCCGGCACTACACAACATACAGGTATCATAACATACCCTAATCCACTTATCATGATCTCACGAGTACCACAATCGTCACGTCCCGACGCCACACGTATACTCACCTCAGCTCTCCAGCAAGCTCCTCATCATACATGACCAACAAGGGTCCAATACCACAAGGAAACAACACAAAACAGCAGCAAAAACACAAGCTGTTGTCGGGCTCGCTGGCGCGTTCGCCCGGCGAAGCCCCGCAGCGAAGGCTCGCCGCCATTCGCCCGGTGAAACCTCTGGCGAACCTAGACAGAAGCTTTTGCCAGCACTCGCTGGCTAGTTCGCCCGGCGAAGCCTGGCGAAGGCTTGCCCCTCATTCGCCCAGCGAATACCTGCGTACTCAGAAAAATTCTGAGCGCAGAGTCACCTCCCGCAGCGATTTCACCCAATTAAATTGAAACCCACAACCAACCATATACTGCAACTTAGTTACGGGGTCTATTCCCGATTCTATCCGACAATTCATCAACTCTGTTCTCAAAACCAACTTCCGGCTCAACTTCGAATTTACCTGGAAAACCTCAATGCACTCAAACACTCCACACAGCCGCATGCAAACAAATCAACACATTCCAACAACATAATCACAACAACAATAACATGCATTCAACATCAGATTATCATATCCTATGGGGATTAGGGACTTTCCCCTTTCTACCAATTTTCATGCAAAACCATTTAACCGTTAAATTCTCCCCCCCCCCCCCTTACGTCGAATGTAGATGGATGATGATCAGTTTCTCGAATCTTCAGCCTTGATGCCCTCTTTGCTCAAGCTCTCTCTTGATCGTTCACTTCTTCCTCCTTTCATGTTCGTACGTTCCTTCCTTCCTTCCACTTTTCCAAAATGCCAAACTCACCCCTCATCCCAAATAATTCCCTTTTAATCCCAATAACTCATATTCTCCTAATTCTTTTAATTCCATAATTCCAATAATAATATTCCCCACATTTTCTTAATTCCATAAATAATAATCTTATTCCTTTTAATTTCCAAAAATCCAATAATTATATTTTACTCATATATATTAATATTAGTAATAATAATAATAATTAATAGCAATATTAACATTACTACTAATTATCATATTTTATCACTATATATTAATATTATGATTTCTTTTGATCCTCAAATAATCCCACACAACCACATCCGCGAATAAAAATAATACTGAACTAAAAATAATTAAAATGGGCGTTACATTTTTCATCCCACAAATTATGAAATATATTTGTTGGACAGTGAAAGTACTTGTCCAAATAATTAGAGGAAGTGTTTTAGAAACGAAAGTTCGAATGACACTCTAACCAAGGCGTACACCTCAATATTTGTCGCTCTCGAATTTAAGGAATGCGCGACTCCAAGAACTCGATACTTTCGTAATTTAATTAGAAAAATGATTTGAAAAGGTTTGCGTGTTCGGATTAGGCGCGCTAGGTATTCTAGAAATATAAGATTGAAAGTAAGGAAAGTTACCAAACGGAGTGGTTCCGTTGACCCTTGAAATTGCGTGCAAGCTTTAGTTCCAAGCTCCTCCTCTTTGATGTTTTGAAATATGGCTTGAAAGGAGTCGAGGTTTGAATTCGAGTTTTAAATGTGTGTACTAGCAAGGTGGGCTAGTCTTCTAAGTGACCAACTAGAAATAATTGATCAAATAGGTGTCACTGTAAGAAAGCCCAGGATTAAGCTTTAAAATGTTGTGTATGGTGATCAAAGGTTAATGGCTTGACTAAATCGAGAAATTTATTTTTAAAAATTGTTTTGAAAGTGACCACAACTTAAGGCGTGCACCTCAAGAGTGGTCCCTCGAGAATTCAAGGAAGGCGAGATCCAAGAATTCAATTGTTTTGAAAATTGTTTTAGGAAGATAGTTTAATCTGGTTAGGAAAAATAGTTTTAGTTTTCATATATAAAATTAATTAATCAATTATAAAAAGATTTTAAGAAACGCTAATCATAATTAATTATTTCAAGAAAATTTTAATATCTTAGAAAAAAGGTTTTAACTTAATTAATAAAGTATTTTTCTTAAGGTTTAATATTTAAAAAAATCTATTTGGTAATAACTTTGAAATATATTTTTTAAAAGAAGGAATAATTAGAATTTCTTATAAAAATATCTAATTAAATAAAATTGTTTTAAAAATATCTTTTAGAAGTTTTAATTAAGTGAAAAAAAATATGATTTGAAAATTGAAAGACAGGACAACCACAACTCAAGGGCGTGCGCCTCGAGAGCGATTGTTCAAGGACTCAAGGGATGCTAGACCCCAAGAGCCCACTACTTTCGATATTTAACTAAGAATCATAATTTAAATAATACAAATAGTCGAGTTGTTTCCAACGTTTGAAAATAAATATATACTAGAGTGAAATGGAAGGGGCAAGTGTTTTGGGTACTTATTTCATTTTAGGGAAAAAAATTCAATATAAACATGAAGAGTTATTTTAAGTATTGATTAATTTCAAAAGAAAAAGAAAATACTACTTATTTAATCCAAATATCATATCTCCTGGCATTATAACAGTACCACACATCCCTTATAACATTGCCTCAATAAACACTACCAGTATTTAAATATTGTATCAACAACTAATTAATATTAGCATGTTCGTAATTGTATCAATACAACATCCAAATCTTACGCAAATAACCGAAACAATCTCGTATTTACACATAAAACAACAACAAACATAGTGCAACACGACAGAATGAATTATGAATATTTACATACTCAAATACAATTAAAAAATATCATGATGCAATGTACTCAAAGTTGAAATCAAATCGACTTCACAATAGCACCAAAATTCAAGAACAACTATGAATATATCATTAACAGTATTGAACAACCTGCAAATCGCATAACAAAATATTATCATCGCCATGAAATCGATTCGAAGAACAAAAACACAACATCAACTTATTATAACACGGCACACCACACATAGAATATTAACATCATCATAGAATAGCAAGAAACATTAACAGGCTGTGACGAGTAGAATCAAAAACAGCCACATATGTTAGCAATACCATGAAATTGAACAGAGAAAAACTATGGGCATCAATCATCATAACGCCAATGAATTTAAAATGCCATTTCTGCAACAAGACTGATTTGCAAGACACGTATTCAGAATCACATAAGTATCAATAATATTTAACTCTGTATTAGAACAACAACGAGATATTCGAAGCATAAAGCGACGCATGTAGCAACCTTTTCTGAGTATGAAACAGTGGCAAGCACAACATTTTTTTATATACGAACAACATATCGATGCAAAACGCATTATGAGAATCACACAAGCAAAACAAACCAACAATATCTAAACCAATGCAATGCAGTAACATAGAAATATTATCATTAAGAAACCAAAATCGAAATGTCTACAAAAATGTGCTATCACACAATTACTCAGTAGCAGCATCAGAACTTTGTGTTAAAACAAGAACGAACCAATGAACACATCAATAACCTGCAGATTGAATTTAACTATAACTTAAATAAATGGAGTTGGTCCAACCTGATGTCTTAAGCAAGACATGCTATCAAATCCTCCATGTCGGTGTCAGCGTCGTATCCATTACAAAATCGCTGCAGTTTGCAAAAAGGACGTGGAGTCGTTGCCGGAGTTGTTGCAACTCAGCAACGTTGGCAATGAAGAGAGGTTAATCTCAATTGAGACGTGGGTTTTCGCTGCTACAAACTGCTCTGTTGCTGATGAAGATCTGGACTGCGTAATATCGTTGAGGTGGCTCACTTCTTATACCGTTGTGGGTGCGTTACTTTGTTTCGTTGTTGTTGGCGTAAATGTCGGTGTTTGCGAAAGCTAGAGAGTGGCATTGATGGATTTTGTTTGAAGGTGGAAGAAGGGTTTGAATGGTAGTGACGGAGACTGGTGGGTTGTTCGGCGAGGGAAGTGAGCGGCAGAGAAGATTTTGGGAGATGGTGAACCGCAATTAGGTTCTTCCATTGGAGGGTGGCGGATTGGGTTTATGGAGAAAGGGAAGAAGCTTCGCGCGGCTAGGGTTTAGGTCAGATTGAAGGAGAAGATTAATTAGGGTTTGTGGGTGGAATTAGCGGCACCTTTTTCTGATGAAGAAGAGGAACAGTAACCTCTTTTATACTGACCCCTCCATTTCATTTTCCTCTTCTATTCCCTCAACGGGCTGCAAAAACCAATGGGCCTATCTTCAACTCAATTTCTTTCCTTCTTTTTTACTTTTCTTTTTATTTTAAATTTTTTACTAATTAATTCTATTTTCTGTTTAATAATTAAAACAAATATTCTAATTAATTAAACTTAAGACTAATTAAATCCTAATAAATCTAGTTAACTAAAAATAAATAATTCTAACCTACTCTTAATTAAAAATTAAAAATTTAACTAAACTAAATGATTTTTAAATCTAATTAATTCTAAATTAATTCTATATTATAAATTAAAAAGTCTAATTTCTATTTTCTAAACTAATAAACATCTATCATAATTCTAGACTAAAAAATCTATTTCTAAAATCTAATCTAATCAATTAATATCAAAAAATATATTACATATAAAAAAAAGAAATTATGAAATAAATATATACAAAAACAAATGCCACATGGCACGCTCTTATTGGGCTAAAAAGTGAAAATGCTCGTTTTTGCTGAAAAATACGCTACGCTGTATAAGCGAGGTAAATTAAAAACAAAGTCGGACAAATTAAAATTTTGAAAAAGGTAGGACAAATTTGGGGTATGACACTCGCATGTGAGGAGACTTATGCGTTACCTGTTTGCGGTAGAACGGACGTAACATATCCTTTTTGAAAGGTTGGTTTTCGCCATGCGAGGCAAGAAGTCACGTTTGATTGGTTGAATTATTTTTTAGGGGTGAGATAAATCCTCGGATAGTAACCCCTACGGGTAGTACCCAATTCTTCATCTCAAAGTTTTTGTTATGAAATGGTGTGGCGAACGTAGCGTCTTCGTATTGAAAGACGAGTATCAAGACCACACACACTACAATGAGTATCCTGACACTCGGAGAGGAAGAAGAATACACTAAATCCTCTCTCTTTAATTCAATGCAAAGAGAACTTCATTCTCTTATTAAAGATGTTTTTGGTTTTGAATAGTAAGTGTTTTTGCGACTGTAAACCCTACGGTAAATGTCAGCACTCGGGATAGGAGAAGGCCTACGCCTAACCACTCCATGACCATTCAAGTTTTTGTTATGAAAAGAAGTTTGAAAATGCACTCGGTATGGGACCGAGGTTTTAGGTGAAAGAAAGGTTTCGGAAAGGAGTTGTGAAAGGAGAGGTGGTGGAAGAAGTCGCGTCTTCGTATTGAAAGAAGAGTGTCTAAACCACCCACACTACAGTGAGCATCTCGACACTCGGAAAGGAAGAAGTTTACACTTAATCCTTTCTCTTTAGTCCAATACAAAGAGAATTTGATTCTTATTGAAAGGGATTTTGAAAATGCGCTCAGCGCGGGGCTGATGTTTTAGGAGAAAATGGTTTGAAAATATACTCGGTACGAAGCCGAGGTTTTAGGAGGAAAATGTTTGAAAATGGAAAGAAATGGAAAGAAAGATGTCTTGCAAAACCCTTCCCACTCACAGGTAGGACCTACTCTCTAAAGAGGTACATCATCCTATGCAGGTCATTGGTATCATAGACTCTCAGGTCGAGAAACGTGATACGTTCACCATTTATGGTTTGGCATCATGGTCAATCAAGGAGGTCTCAACTGACTTCCCAATGAACGGTCTCTAGAGTTGTTAGTTTTCATATCCAACGCCCCCTCAACTGTCCAAGATGCACAAGATAGGATGTCTTCAAAGAAAACCTCGTCTGGACGCGAATTTCATGAGGCCTCGTGCATGCCAAACATGCAAGCCTGTACTATTCTCCACACTAATATTAGGTGTATACTCAAGCCTGGGTATTGGACTTATCTCTCAATGGAACAACCCACCCAATAGCACAACAACAACAGTATAATATGATAACAAAAATAAAGTGCTGAAAATAAATGTAATAATATACAACAGTAAAGTACATGCATATACACCCAAAAACACAAACAGAGCAGCGCTGGGATTGACTCGCATAGGGAACCAGAGTCCCCAGCAGAGCCTTCAATTGTTGCAACTGTGAAAAAGAGTCGGCAGAAACAAACAGAAAAGTCGCCACCAAACGTTATTTATCCCAAAGAGAGGGAAAGGAAACGATAGAAGAAATCCTAAAAGAAAGGGAAAAGACAAGTTCATCGCAACCAAATATTGGGTTCGGGAGTCGGTTACGCAAGGGGAAGGTATGAGCACCCCTCACGTCCATTGTACTCAACGGGATCCATGCTTGTTGTCTAATCAAAGGGTGGGTTATCTAAAAACTACTTCTAAACCAGGGAAAAAGAAAAGAAGAGACTCGATAGGACATCACCGCCCTATGCCTACGTATTCTCTCGTCCAATGGGAAAGTCAGAGTCAACATAGTTCGGGAAACTACGCGTGATGGGGGAAGGTTGCTCGCCAAGACATCGCCGTCTTGTGCCTACGTATCCTCATCTGGTATGAGAAATCAAATCAAACATGGTTCAGGAAAACTAGACCACTGGTTGGTTAAGTGTTTTTTATGAGCAGCGCTAAGTTCACATTCCAGCAGTTAGGGTCGATGCCTGTCTGGGGTAGAACGAAAAAGTAGCGTACTTTTATGAAAATGATTTGAAGAAAAATCCCAAAGGATAAAAAGGTTTGAATTTGGTTTGTTGGTTTTAATGAAGTGGATTGAGTTAGTTTGAGACTCACGTTGCACTAAAGACTATGACATAGGAGCGAATGTGTCGCATATCACCCAAAGGGCATACACTAAACACTCTAGACAAGTGAGGAGAAACCCCCCACTCATCATTTCCTATGTACTTAAGGCTCGTAGCGTACAACGTTTGTCATTCTTTATTTATTAAGTGTCTTAGAGAAGTTTGAGATGAGAATAGAAGACACAAGTAAACACTAAAGGGAAACTGAAAACCCTAATGTTATCATACAAAATGGTCCTAAGGTTAGGATGAAAGGAAAGTCTACCTAATGTTATCATACAAATGATGGACCTAGAGTTGAGATGAAATGGACTATCCTAATTGTTATCATACAAAGGATTGAAAGCCTAGTGTCTCTCCTACTCCCATCTTAAATAGAGAGACTAAGAATCCTAAGGGATCATGCGAGCAAGCACAAGTAAACAATATCCAATTCAATCGCAAATGAAAACAAGGATAAAAGAAGTGTCAAAGAGAGAGAAGAAGAGAGATGAAGAAGAAAGATGCACAAGGAACAACTAAATGTATATGCAAACAGAAGAACAAACAAATCAAGACCAAAGCCTCAAATACAAAAGGTCAAACCCAAACAAGATGGACAAACACCTCAAGTCAATATATCATTGGTGCATCTCATTTCCAACCCACATCCAAGATATGCAGACAAACACAAGGGTAAGTGTCGCTTCCGCGAAAATAAGGTGCCGGCAGAACAGAAGAGTCGCCACCTTTCGTTATTTATCCCTTGGAGCGGGAAAGGAAACGATCGGGAAAACCTTACGAAAAGGGTAAGAGAAGGTCATCGCAACCGTTGTCTGGGTTCGGGAGTCGGTTACGCAAGGGGAAGGTATTAGCACCCATCACGTCCGTCGTACTCGACGGGATCCACGCTTGTTGTGTTTACTGGATGAGTTGGTTTATCTATCTACCTATCAAGGCTGGCTTAAAAATAAAAATGACTCGGCAAAGCGTCACACTTTATGCCTACGTATCCTCATCAGAGAATGAGAAATCAGAGTCAACGTAGTTCGGCTAACTACGGGTTACGGGGAAGGTGGCTCGCCAATACATCAGTATTGTGCCTACGTACTCTCAACAAGCTTGAGAGATTAGAGCTTACGTAGTTCGGGATACTACGGATTATGGGGATTCAGATTCATCTGTTTTGTCGAGTGGGGTTAAACAGCAGTTCCAGCAGTTAGGGACAGAGCCTGTTTGCGTTGGCGGTGAAGTTTAACGACACTCATTTCTTCAGAAAAGCTTCTTTTGAACTATGGGCCCACGGGGCAAAAAGGTTTGAAGTTTGTTTTCTGTCTTTTACGAAAGAAGTGTTTTTTATTGTGTTTGCAATTTCAATCGCACTAAAGACTATGACCTGAGAATGAATGCGTCGCATGTCACCCAAAGGGTGCCATACTAAACATCCAGACTGTTGAAAAGAAACTCTCCAACAATCCTTTCTCAGATAGCTTAAGGCTCGTAACGTACGAAAGAAATCATTCATGATTACTGTATCTTAAGCTGTTTTGAGATGAGAAGAGAACAGGCTCAACTACGGGGAGACTATCAAGTCCTACTGTTGTCATGCCAAGGATTCATCCTATAGTTGAGGTTTGAAACAGGGAACTCCTAGAAGTTATCATGCATAGGTTTCAACCTAAAGTTCTATCATCACTTCCTTATCAAAGGAAATGAGAGTCCTAAGGGATCATGTCAATGATACACAAAAACAGATAAAGCATCAGCTTAACAGTAAACAGTAAAATGCATGCAATGCAAGTGAGGGAGGAAATGTGTGTGGGGCAGCAGCCTCCACAAGCTCATCTCAACCTCAAGCCAGAATGAATAACAGTAATCATACAGAAAGATAAACATGCTATCAAGCAAAATACAGTAAACTGCAATCATACAGAAGAAATAACATCATGCTATCAAGCAAAACAAACCACATGGGCAAGGGAGCTGGGCTCTACCGAATACCCGCAAGCAAAGCCATACAGTAACAATACAAGCAGAGGGAGCAACTCAACCTCTAGTGCAATCATGCTCCTAGATTAAAGCAATCTAAATATGAACTTATTCTAATGCATCAAGCAAGTCAAACAAGGCACATCAGCAATACAGAGAAGAAACAGACAAGAAAGCAGGTCAACTCCTCCCTCTTCCAACTCCAAGCCTCAGCTCCTTAGACAGCAACTCAGTCTTCAGACCTCCATCACTCTTGACAAATATCAATTTGCTTCTCCAGGTTTCAACCCTTCAACATAAGTTTCAACTTATTCTCTCTTCTCCAAGCTTCAGCTCCTTAATCAGTTCCACCTTCAGGCTTCACTCTTAACCACAAATATCAACTTGATTCCTTCAGGATCTCCCAGCTTCAATGTAAGTATCAACTTATCCTTTATTCCTCAAGCTTCAGCTACAACACTCAATCTCAATTGGATCCTCTTCATAAGTATCAACTCAGCCTTCAGTCTTTAAGCCTCAGCTCTCCTTGCTTTACCAGTCTCAACTTGGTCTTCTCTTCCTACAAGCTTCAGCTTCTCAGAGTAGTCTTTAATCACTTAGAAGTGTCAACTTCATCCTTCAGTCTTTACTGGATCTTCATTGGGTCTTCAAGTATCAACTTGCTCTCCTTGCTCTCCAAGCTTCAGCTGCAATGGTAATGCTCAGGGAATCATCCTCTTCCATACTCTTCAATGAAGTCTTCATCTTCAAACTCAAGCCCAACATCTCTCTAGATACTCAAACCAAAAGAAATCACTTAACTGGATAAGCTAGGATATGAAACTGCTTATTGACCACCAAAGGTGGCCTATAAGGGTTTAACATCAAAAGAATGGTTCCCTCAAAAGTTCTACTTCCTAGGTTCCATCACTTATCCCTCCAAAGGAGGGAGGTGAATACCATGGAAGGACCTTGAATCATGGGGAAGAATGGAGGTGAAAGATACCATCCATGTTTAAGAAAGAAATTAACTAGGTCTAAGCTCTACTTAATTCCTAACCCTAAAACAACAACAAAACAACCAAGTCTCCAAGCTCTCAAGCTCCTTAATCAATCTTCAAGTCTTCCACTATGCTCCTCCATGCTCCACAAATCAAGACCAAGCCCACCAAGCCAAGCAAAAGCCCACAAAGCAAAGCAAAACAAAACACAAGCCCACAAGGGCAACACAAACAACAATCAACAACAAAAATCAATTAAAAATAGTATACTATTATATTAAAATCTAATATAATTTCTAGGGGATCCTATATGACTACCCTTAATACCCTATATGTCCCAATGTCTAACTTGACCTAGAAACCCAAAATTCTAGTGTTATTGTGGACCTATGTTAAGGATTGACCTAAATCTACACAACCTAAAGTCATCTAATCAAAACTAATCAAAAACTAATCACAAAATTATGGAATAAATCCAGAGGGGAGATAAAGTCCTAATCTAACTATCCTAAAAAGAATGGCATAAAAATTCAAAAGGAACTATCTAAACAAAATTCTACAAATCTATGCATCAACGTAAAATGAATTAAAAGCTATTAAAAGAGAAAATACACAAAAAATATTAAAAATGCATGAAATGCAAATGTTTTGATTTTATAATTTTCTATACATTAACATGAAATAGGAGAATAAATCCCCATGCAAAAATCATTATTTTTCTATTTAATATGATTTTTCAAAGATTAAAGAAAAATGGAGGAAAATAAAATAAAATGGTAAATGTTTGGTGCAGATAGCAATGGTATGCAGTTCAATATGAGGATGGGCCCTAAATGGGGGTGTCATCAGCAATGCGCGCTGGGCCCAATTTTAATCAGAAAACAAATAACAAAATTATAAAGAAAAAGAAAAATATACGGTGCAATAAGTAAAGAAAACTAGTTCAAATTCTGACTGGGCCATGGATGGGGGTGCGTATAGCTATCAATTAATCCACTAAAGCCCAAGACCACAGTTTTAATGAAACGCCGCGTTTGGTTGTTTTTCAGACTCATCTTCAAACATGAAATCAAATCTTGGCCACACGATCTAGGTCCAGTCAACGGGTCCTTGCCTCATCCAACGGCCATGACCTTATCTTCTTCCTCCAGCCATTAAAATGGAGGGAAAGCTCCATAGTTGCAGAGCTCAAATACCTAACTCGGACTCCATCCAAACTCAACCAAAATCCATGGTTCAAAACCCTAATCTGTTCTAAATTCAACCCTGATCACAACCATGGTATTAAAATCAATTGAAATGCCCTCAATCTCTAAACCCGATCCAAGATCAAAACTATGCTCAAACTTCAACTTTAACGATTCTTGAAATTGATTGGCTCATAATGATCACCACCTCACACTGGTTAAATCTTGCTATTAAACTCATGTCATATCTCACTATACATCGTGTTCTTGATCAAAACAAAATTGGTGTCACTAACTCAAACTTCACCAAATGATCTCAAAGTTTCCAGAATCCATCTCCTACTTGTCTCTAACCATTTTAACCTAACAAATCTAACTAATTATGCTTAAATTAAGGTGTAGAAGAAAAGTTGCAAACCTGTCAAATCTTGAATACCAGATAGGTCAAACCTTCACTTCAACCTCTCAAACTCTTCAGAATCACTCCTTGATTAATGTTAGTGCTTCTGTTTGCAAAAGATTTGATCCAAGAAGCTTGAATCTCCAAATCCGATTGTGACTTGCAGCTCCCAAAATCCAAATGCTATCTCTTCAATCTCACACGATCTTGCCCTTAATTTGGTATGCACATATTCAGTATGATCAATGGAAGGTGTAAGGATTGAAAGAATCAATGGAAATGGTGTGGAATATAGAAATTGATTTCAACTTGCAATGGAAGAAATTGAAATGGCTATCTCACTCTCCTCTCTAATCTCTCACCAACCTTGCATCTAAGCAAGTTCTAATCACTATATAGGATGGTTCTAAACCATCCAGAACTTTCTGGAATCATCCAATGAGAATTTGAGATTCTCATGCCATGAGTTTTTGATTTCAATCCATCTCATGTTATACCTCTTGCAGCAGCTTGTATAGCATTTTTACCATTTTGAGCTACAAGCCTTTTCAACATCTCATGACTTCCTTACTAGCCTTAAAACATCATTTTAAGCAAGTTTTATGTTGAAGAGTTTTCCCTTTGAAGCTTGGAAATAGGAGTTATGGCCTTATGCTTGAGATGACCTATAATCTCCAAATGACCAAAATGCCCTTGACTTGTCAAAGCCATAAGTTGAGTTCTACAAATACTATCAAGGACTTCTAGTACTCTCTAGAAATCTAAGAAGATAAGGAACAACATTCATGTTTACCAAAAGTTCATAGGAATCATCCTTCTTGGGCAAAAGTTGGATGCAAATTGGGTGACTTTCAAGGCCCCAGATTCACATACCTCAGATGACCTGTAACTTGTCAAAGTCATAACTTGAGTTATACCAATCCTATCAAGGACTTCTAGTACTCAAATTAAATCTAAGAGCAAGCTCTAAAACATTCATGTTGGGGGCAAGATGAGATGACAATCACATCTTAAGCTAAACTGCCTTGAAGATAGGGGTCAAACTAGGGGATTTTACACTGTCAAGCCTTAGAAACCCTAGCTTGAAACTTCTCAAACTCTTCAATCATGATGAGTTGACCTTGGAATCATCCTTATAGCATCTCAATGCATCAATCCATGATCACATGGCTCTTGGATTAGGTCTCAACCCTCTCCAAATCATCAGTAGACCTAGGGTTGACCCAGTCAAACCCTAATTATACCACTCATGGCTGAGGCTTCTTATTCTTGCACAATGACCTCTCTAGGCTTCATGATGGCTTTCAAGACATATCATAAGCTCTATCAAAGATTTAAGTCCATCCTCATGGCTTCAGAATCATCTGAGGTCTTTCCACAACTCTCAAGTTATGAGGCACACACTCTTGGTTTCAACCATTCACTCTGAGGATCTTTTCACTTCTCTGACAAGGATATCAACCCTTGAACACTTGAATAACCTTCTTGGATAGCTTCAAACTCTTGTGTAGCCCTTGATTGGTAATCATATCTCTTGATCTCCTGCACACATGTCAATGGAATGCAAGTGATAATGCTAATGTGAATGAGATGAACCACAAGCTAGGTAAAGAAATGTTGGTCAAATTTTGGGGTGCAACAGCTGCCCCTATTCAAACGGCTTGAACCTGACTGGGTGAGAAGCGAACGGCTCTCAACCAATCAAGGTAAAAGACGGTTGAATACCAACAAACCCGAAAATTTGCCAACTGCACAAGTACACGGTACTCTGATGGGAACAAATCTTCGAAAACTGAAATATTAGTTGCACGGCAACTAGCTGGGGAATTGGTCACACGGTAACCGGTAATACATGATCGATCATGCCATCAGGCATCAAGATTCCTCGGGACTCATCAGGTCAACAATCAAGTTAAATCATGTCGTCGGGCATTCAAAGAAATCTTTCGGGCGTCAGCCGGACTTCATCAGTAAGTCGGGAACAGAATTCTTGGTCAATCATGAACCAATTGGGGATATCCAAACTTCTGCCATCAGGCACTCCGCATCAGCTGAGAGAACTGCTTTGTTAACACGGTCGGACTTTGATCATCACGTCTTCAGGGGAAGTTTCAACTTCGCCATTCAGAAACCTGCTGGGGATGACACATCTCCGCTGGGGATTCTGGAGAACTATCAAGTAACTCTGCTGCGGGGATCCAGGAATCATTCTGGATGAATCAACTCTGCTGAGGACTTCAAGAATCATCTTGGACAAATAAATCCGCCGGGGACTTCAAGAATCGTACTGAACCGATAACTCTGCTGGAGATTTCAGGGATCATCCTGAGCAAACACTCTGCCGGGGGCTCTAAGCATCAACTTGAGCAACCAACTCTGGCGACTGCACTGGGGATTTTAAGAATCATCTTAAGAAAACGACCTTGCTGGGGAATTCAAGAATCATCTTGAGCAAGCGACTCCGTTGGGGAGAATTCAAGAATCATCTTGAGCAATTAATTCTGCGGCGGAACACCTGCAAAACAAGAACGGTAACAACCTAGATCATGCTTATTATGCATATGTTTCGGCAATAGCGCAGTGCTCCACATGGTGGAAACGTTACGCGTTTATGATAAATGCTATGCAGTCATGCAAAATGATGCGATCCCGTCAGCAAAATAGATGCTGAAGGGGCGAATCCTCCTGTCAAGGAGAAAGGACCACTCAGATGGAGGAAGGAATCATCCTGCTGAGGAGAAAAAGTTCACGCCAATCCCAATCGGGCGCTGTGGGGAAGTGAACTTTAGTTGATTGCGGAAGGGGAACGAAGCTCTACGAGAACCTGGACCTGCTGAGGGAAAGCAATGTCAATCGCGGGACTAAACTGCACGGACTTCACAGCTACTTCCCTGGAGATAACGGCTCCGGCGGGGAAACACAGCATCAGCTATTCAACACTCCCCTGGGGAAGACCAATCATGGCCTGAGCGGCTTCCAAGGACTCGGCTCTCTTGGGGACCTGCAACCTCGGATGGGGAAGAAGAAATCATTCTGCTTGCTGGGGAGATTACGACTCTGTGGGGAACCTCGATTCCGCTGGAGACTTCAGTTTGGAACTATCAATTGCTGCACACTTCAGTGAAAGACTCAGCTGGGGAGACGCCGTTCCTTCAGGATGCATCTGATTGGGGAGAGAATCTTCTCTGCCTGGGGAGACATATCAATGCTCACGATCTCGCATTCAGACTCTGCGGGGAGAGGCTGCTGACCTTTGCTGGAGAAGGAGGAATCATCCTACTCGGGGATACGCACGGCGTACTGTCTGGAATATGCTACACCTGCAGCAACACAAACAAACAGACAAGATACCCTTCTCAAAAGGGACCTATCAAGGTTATCATCTTGTGACATTGTTCAAGTAATTCATTGTTTCAACAATCAGTGGCCTAGGCCAGTAAGTTTATGTATGCGCATTTTATCAAAAACATTGGCGTTCTTTTTCGCAAACAAAACAGGTAAATGCTAAACAGACAAACAGAATTGCTGAATAGTATACATTTTATTGATAACGAACCCTTGAATGGGTAAAAATGTTTTACAACAGATGCGAGCTCCTGGAATGAGGAAGCCGCGCAAAAAATAAAACGTAAATATACATCAGTATATACAAATGTCGGCAACGAGGCATAGACGAACACCATGAGTTGATCCCTCTATGACCCACTCGACTTCGATACTTCTCCGACGCTTCAGCTTCAGAAGAGATTGATTCGGATAAACGGCCCTCAGGTCTTCCAAACCACTAAACAATGAAAGTCCACACGCGGAACGCAGTCATTTGCTTTTTCAAATCCCTAACTTTTGCGTGAACCGCCCTTTGCGGGTTTTCAGTTCACCGGGATACCCTTTTTTGCCAAAGTCGCCCTTCCAGGTTTTCGATTTTGCGGGTGTACATTCTTTTCGATTTATATCCCTAATTTTTGCACGAACCCTTTTCCCTTTTTTATGGTTCGCCAGGATGCCCCATTTTTTCCTGGACTCTCTTTTTACTGTCCAGCGGGTCGCTTTCAAGCAAAGTATTTTTTAACTGCGTCCGCGTTCACCGGGGATGCAAAATCCTCACCATCCATCATGGATAACAACAAAGCTCCTCCCGAGAAGACCTTGCTGACGACGTACGGACCTTTGTAATTGGGAGTCCACTTGCCCCGGTGATCGGAGTGTGGAGGAAGAATCTTCTTCAGGACGAGATCACCCATCTGAAAGCTTCTAGGACGCACCTTCTTATCATAAGCTTTCTTCATTCGGCTTTGGTATAAACGACCATGCGCAATCGATGCCAACCTCTTCTCGTCCATCAGGCTGAGTTGGTTCAGTCAGTTTGTAATCCATTTGCCTCGTCGAGTTTCACGTCAACAAAAACTCGCAAAGAAGGGATCTCCACTTCTAACGGTAGGACGGCCTCCATACCGTACTGTAATACCCCAAATTTTGCGCTAAGATTTGTCGTTGCATTTCATTGCATTTTTATTGCATTTAATCAATTACTAACAAATTTGTGTGGTCGTTTGACTTTTTGCAGGTAAATATCATATGGCATGCATTTTTTTTTCTAAAAGGTAAAAATGGCACAATTGGCAAGAGGACATGTGTAAGGAGTTGTGAGTGTGAAAGGTTGAGAGTTCAAATCTCACCTTTGTCACTTTTTGTTTTTTATTATTTTTACTCTAAATTTTTCTATCTTTCATTAAAAAATAACAAAAATAGTTTTTTATTATTATTTAATTATTATTTTCGTATTTTAATTAAATCATTTTTTAAAATATTATTTTTTTCACCTTTTTCTAAATTATTCATAAAAATATCCAAAAAATCATAAAATAAAAAATATTGGAAAAAATTTTGTTCTTTTTATAATATTTTTGATTTTAGGAATCAATAGGATTATTAGTTTTTATTTTAAGTTTATTTTAATTATTTTAAATTATTTAAATTTTATTTTTTCTTAACTAATTATTTAGTTTGGGCTTTAGGGACATTATTGACAATTTGGTGTTAACCCTAATTTGCTCCCTATATATACATGTGTTGCTTTGTTGAAAAGAGGGTCAGAAGGTTTTCTTCAGAAAAGGGAGAAACAAAGGAGATCCCCAGAGAAGAAAGGCGGTCGTTCCCACAACTCGTCAGAAGGATTGGAGCTCTCCAGTGTTCCCTTATTCAAACCTTTTTCACATTTATCGAAGCAAACCTCCGCTTCGTAGGTTAAATTACTAAATCTTTTGCCTTTTCATGTTTATGTGCATATTTTGCCATGTTAATGTGTTTAGGTCCGTTAAATTACTAAGCCTTTTGCTTTTTCATGTTTATGTGCATATTTTGCCATGTTAATCTCCATGTGTGTTTAGGTCCGTAGATTTTAATATCAAAACCCTTTTTTAACAAAACCCTTTTTTAAAATCAAAACCTTTTTTTTATTTATTATTAAAACCTTTTTTTTAGTAAGACCTTTTTTTAAAAACTGAAAAGCCTTTTTGTTCCGAAGAAAAAAAAACCTTTTTGTTCCCAAAAAACTGAAAAGCCTTTTTTTGGGATGAAAAGCCTTTTTTGTTCTAAAAAAAACTGAAAAGACTTTTCCCCCAAAAACTTTTTTTTTATAATTTAAACTTAATTTTTTTTTTATAATTTTAACTTAAATATTTTTTATTAAAAAATTAAAACTTTTTTTTTATAATTAAAATATTAAAAAAATTAAAACTTTTTCGTAAGGAACTCCTGATGTTTGATGTTTGTCGTGTCATTTTATGTACCTTTTATTACTTTTCTTTCTTTGGGCATTTCATGTGCATGCTCGAGGTTGAGATGTGCTTGTGGTGGCCACAGCCCCACACTATTTTCCTCCCTCACTTCATTCTAAGTGTCATTACATATTTTCATATTCTTCATGTTTTCAGAAATGTTTCTTTGTTTCTTTATACCCTCTGCCTTTATTACTTTTCTTATTTCTGTACCTTAATTATTCCTCCATATAATGATTTGTCATATTTTCACATTTTTTTACAGTTTTATCCTTCCGAAGGATTAGGTCCAGCCTTTTGGCCGCCGAGTCAATAGCCTTACCCCTTTAATGGATCAAACCCTGTTTAGCCTAGGTGTCCCGCCGTGGGCAAAATTGCTTTTACCCTAGCTTTAGGTCAAAGAGTCGCCGCACTCATTTTAGGGTTTCCCGCCGCGGAATCCCTAACCTAACCCTAATGCACTTAACAATTTATAACATAGAGATCGGAGTTTAAGACTCCATGTAAGCGTGTCCCTAAGATACGTTTATTCCCCATTGAAACCTTGGCCACAGTCAAAACGTTTCTAACCTCCCTTTTGAGGGGAACTACAGTTACTCTGATTCCATTCCCATAAGGATATGTAGGCACAAGATGCGATGTCTTGCCGAGTAAACTTAGAATTAACCCCTAGGTCTTTTTTAATTTTCAATCCTTTGTATATACCCTAAAGCAAAATAATTAATGAAATAAATAAAAATAAATAAATAAACAAAAGGTTCCCGTAGAGTACTACGGAAGTTTAGGGTGCTAATACCTTCCCTAAATTTAACCAACCCCCGAACCTTAGATCTCTCCCTTTTAGGTTTTTCCTTTCTTTAACCTTTCCTTCGGATAAATCAAAGGCCGGTTGTAAATGAATTAAGATTCAAGTTAATCAATAGCTTGACATCCAAATTTCACCGCAACAGAAAATGGCAACTTCACTGGGGACTCCTAACTATTGAGGGTTATCCCTATTTTGTTTATTTTTCTTTATATATTTGTTTTATTATATATTTTGCTCACTTGTATGTATATATTGGGGTACCTTACTTGGAGTTACTGTGTTGTGAGATAAGTCCTACACCCGGACTTGAGCGACCTTATGATAGGATGGCTGATATATTCGACGAGGCTTATAGGGAGTGAGTCCCGACTAAGCTAAATCGAGAATTGCCGCTCAGTTGAGACACTTTCGAAAATGGTTCGGTTGATCGAGTGTAGTCGTGAAAACTTTTACCGTTATCGATTGGAGTCTGTGATACTGGGAACCGTAGTATCTTTACACCATCTTGACCTTATATAGGACGTAGTGAGGGAACTATGTGGGAGTAGTCCTACAATGGTTGCTACGCGATACTACGCTCGAACGAGGTTCTCTTGAGAATATTATCGACCCTCGAGTCAGTCGAGAAGTTGATAATATCCGAAAGATGGGCTGATAACTTTGGGCACTTTTTTTTAGAACCCTTGTTTTGCAGGTACAATTAACCTATAGTACTTACCTTTTGGGAAGGGTAGACCTTAACTCCATTCGCGGTCCTCTAACCTAGGACCTTTGTGTGTGTATTTGTGCTTTGCATCCATAAAGCATCATATCCTTTCCAGTTTCAAGGAATTCAACAGTCCTTTGCAAATTCAAAAAGGTCTTACATTTTAGAGTCAAAATTTTTTTTTCCAACTTTTCTAAAAGGGAATATTTGCAATTGACCGTTGAAATTCTTGGAACCATTACATGGCATTAGCATCACATTTTTGCATTGCATTTTTTCCCAGTTTCTCCTTCTTGGTCCTATCGTCTTCTAGTGTACCTTTGAGTCGTCAAGCTGATTCCTCGACACAGATATCAGACCAGAAACGGAACAGGAGTCACTTTGATCCTATTCTCATGACTTACATAGAGCTATATCCTGACTTAGTCTGGCAAGGACTGATTACTACAAAGGCTTTACCACCTCCTCTTAATCCTCCGGCTGGATTTAGGGCTAATCTCCATTGTGCTTCCCATGAGGGTGCCCCAGGCCATGACTTGGAGCATTGTTTTGCATTGAAGGCTAGAGTATGTGAATTGGTTAGAACTGGAATACTTGATTTTACAGACAGTCATCCGGATGTTCAGAAAAATCCCTTGCCAGTACATCAGAAATGAAGTTTTGTCACTAGGCCTTTTGTTTCTCGTTGTTTGCACTTTCCTTATTTTGTTTAAGTTGTTTGCTTTTAATTATGTTTGTACTTTCATTAATGAAATAAGCATTGCGACTTTTGATTCAATTCATTTCCGTCCATTTATTTGCATCTTTATGCTTTATTTTTCAAATGTTTACTTCTTGTCCAAAATTTTGATATGCTAAGATTGGAGGGAGGATGATGAAAACGTTATACCCATAATTGTTGTCAGTATGCTTTCAATCAAACCTTGTTGACGATGTAAGGCATTGTTTCAATTCCCAAACACTGGAGAAATAAGGAAGTTAATCCCTCGTTACCCCCTTTGGGCCTAGAAGTTGGAGTTTCTTTCGTTATAAAAAACCCACAATTTTAACCTTGGGATGGGTAGTTCTCGGTTAACTTGGTTGTGTGTTCATACGATACACCTTTCATTAACAAATTTTCCTTCGCACACGTCAAATAAGTGTCGAAGATGTTTTCTAATCAAAGGTCGATGATGGTTCACCGTAATCATTAAAATCAAACAGTCACTTTCCTTCACACAAAAAAATAATATAAAAAAATCAAAAGAAGTCCGCTAAGTCAAAACCTATGAAGGAGACTTAGGCAAAACTGGGGCATCCCGCTGACTATAAACTCTAAAATAAACAGTTCAGGCAAAATTTAGGGATAATACAAAGAGATTTTTAAATCCTTATCTTGAAAATCCTCAATGTCAAAACAATCAAATGTTATAGGGGAGTAGTGGCTGCCTTTTCATAGGTCCCTTTGACTTCTGAGTCATCATTGCTACGATCAATGAAATCCCTAACTTATGGGAACCTGAATGCATAGTATGAGTTAACTGAGCATAGAACTGAAGATCATCATGTAGATTGGGTGGGTACAAATAAATTTTGAGCCTTTATCTTTTGTTTCATAAACCGTGAACCAGGCCACGTTACAACCCTCAAAAGACCTAACTGAAACAGAGTTATTTTGAAAGTATACTACAACAAGATTGTGTAACCTGACTCCAAAAGATCCTTGCGAATCATTTATTTTGGCAATACACTTTTATTTTAAACTTTGAGTGTCTTGAACCACCTTGTTCTGACTAACGACTCATGTATTTTCCATCATTCAAAAATAATTTTTCAAAAATCGCATGAACTTTGCATTACCATGTTTGTATGAATATTTTTGTTTGCAAACTGGCTTTCCTCTAAGGAATTTTCAAACAATGAGAAACTTGGTCAAGTGATCTTATCAGGGGCAAGTTCCTTTTACATCCTGTCAAAGAATTAGTTCAAGATTTGTTCAAGGCAATATCTTCTCAGATTTGGTTTATCCAGAGAATTGTTCAAGACCCAGACTGGGGCAAGCCCTCCGAGGATACAGCAAAACAGTCGATTCCACGAATCAGACAGCTGAAGCAATTATCAATTCATTTGACCTGGGGCAGTTTACTTGCATAACCCCCAAGCAGTTATTCATCATTCCTACAGTGACTATCAACTTGATACAGTTTAACAGAATGACAGTGATCTCCGTGTTGAGGAATCAGTCCTCCAGTTTTGTCATCTCACAGAAAGAGTCGAGTCTTGTCGTCGACGTCTGCATTTGCATTTGATCATATGTCATAGCATAATTCCTTTACATTTCTATCTTGGGTGTTTTATTCCCCATTTACCTCTCTATCTTGGGTGCTTTACTCCCCATTTACATTTCTAGCTTGGGTGCTTTACTCCCCATTTACATTTTTATCTTGGGTGCTTTACTCCCCATTTACATTTTTATCTTGGGTGTTTTACTCCCCATTTACATTTTTATCTTGGGTGCTTTACTCCCCATTTACATTTCTATCCTGGGTGCTTTACTCCCCATCTACATGTCTATCTTGGGTGCTTTACTCCCCACTTACCTTCTATCCTTGGGTGTTTTATCCCCCAGGTACCTTTATCCCGGGTGTTTTATTCCCCGTTTACCAGATATTCCTGGGTTTACCTAACATCATGGTGTTTTACCCCCATTTGCTTTTTTTTCTCCCTGAGGTCGTGTTTTACCCGCGTCTTACCTTGCGGACAATTTCTAATTTACTTGGCACCTATCAACAATTCTGTGTCGTGTCTATCCGACGTTCTTCCAGATATGACATGTCTTCTTCCCTAGTGCAATTCCTCGATGGGTCGTCCCCTGTGACGTTGTTTCGTCTGTATCCGTGCATTTGTCATTTTCATCATACGCATCATATCAGATTCATATCATATTTAGCATTATAGTTCGTTTTGTTTTGTCCATATCATTGCATAGCACTGCGTCTAAAGGCAAAATTTTCGGTTATCTGTATTTAAATCCCTCCACCATGATTTCTCAAGTCTCCGTTGCTCAAATCACCCGGTGAAGTTATTTAAATAGGGGCAACTGTAATACCCCAAATTTTGCCCTAAGATTTGTCGTCGCATTTCATTGCATTTTTATTGCATTTAATCAATTACTAACAAATTTGTGTAGTCGTTTGACTTTTTGCAGGTAAATATCATATGGCATGCATTTTTTTTTCTAAAAGGTAAAAATGGCACAATTGGCAAGAGGACATGTGTAAGGAGTTGTGAGTGTGAAAGGTTGAGAGTTTGAATCTCACCTTTGTCACTTTTTGTTTTTTACTATTTTTACTCTAAATTTTTCTATCTTTCATTAAAAAATAACAAAAATAGTTTTTTATTATTATTTAATTATTATTTTCGTATTTTAATTAAATCATTTTTTAAAATATTATTTTTTTCACCTTTTTCTAAATTATTCATAAAAATATCCAAAAAATCATAAAATAAAAAATATTGGAAAAAATTTTGTTCTTTTTATAATATTTTTGATTTTAGGAATCAATAGGATTATTAGTTTTTATTTTAAGTTTATTTTAATTATTTTAAATTATTTAAATTTTATTTTTTCTTAACTAATTATTTAGTTTGGGCTTTAAAATGGGCTTTAGGGACATTATTGACAATTTGGTGTTAACCCTAATTTGCTCCCTATATATACATGTGTTGCTTTGTTGAAAAGAGGGTCAGAAGGTTTTCTTCAGAAAAGAGAGAAACAAAGGAGATCCCCAGAGAAGAAAGGCGGTCGTTCCCACAACTCGTCAGAAGGATTGGAGCTCTCCAGTGTTCCCTTATTCAAACCTTTTTCACATTTATCGAAGCAAACCTCCGCTTCGTAGGTTAAATTACTAAATCTTTTGCCTTTTCATGTTTATGTGCATATTTTGCCATGTTAATGTGTTTAGGTCCGTTAAATTACTAAACCTTTTGCTTTTTCATGTTTATGTGCATATTTTGCCATGTTAATCTCCATGTGTGTTTAGGTCCGTAGATTTTAATATCAAAACCCTTTTTTAACAAAACCCTTTTTTAAAATCAAAACCCTTTTTTTTTTTTATTATTAAAACCTTTTTTTTAGTAAGACCTTTTTTTAAAAACTGAAAAGCCTTTTTGTTCCGAAGAAAAAAAAAACCTTTTTGTTCCCAAAAACCTTTTCCCAAAAAACTGAAAAGCCTTTTCCCAAAAAACTGAAAAGCCTTTTTTTGGGATGAAAAGCTTTTTTTGTTCTAAAAAAAACTGAAAAGACTTTTCCCCCAAAAACTTTTTTTTTATAATTTAAACTTAATTTTTTTTTATAATTTTAACTTAAATATTTTTTATTAAAAAATTAAAACCTTTTTTTTATAATTAAAATATTAAAAAATTAAAACCTTTTCGTAAGGAACTCCTGATGTTTGATGTTTGTCGTGTCATTTTATGTACCTTTTATTACTTTTCTTTCTTTGGGCATTTCATGTGCATGCTCGAGGTTGAGATGTGCTTGTGGTGGCCACAGCCCCACACTATTTTCCTCCCTCACTTCATTCTAAATGTCATTACATATTTTCATATTCTTCATGTTTTCAGAAATGTTTCTTTGTTTCTTTATACCCTCTGCCTTTATTACTTTTCTTATTTCTGTACCTTAATTATTCCTCCATATAATGATTTGTCATATTTTCACATTTTTTTACAGTTTTATCCTTCCGAAGGATTAGGTCCAGCCTTTTGGCCGCCGAGTCAATAGCCTTACCCCTTTAATGGATCAAACCCTGTTTAGCCTAGGTGTCCCGCCGTGGGCAAAATTGCTTTTACCCTAGCTTTAGGTCAAAGAGTCGCCGCACTCATTTTAGGGTTTCCCGCCGCGGAATCCCTAACCTAACCCTAATGCACTTAACAATTTATAACATAGAGATCGGAGTTTAAGACTCCATGTAAGTGTGTCCCTAAGATACGTTTATTCCCCATTGAAACCTTGGCCACAGTCAAGACGTTTCTAACCTCCCTTTTGAGGGGAACTACAGTTACTCTGATTCCATTCCTGTAAGGATATGTAGGCACAAGATGCGATGTCTTGCCGAGTAAACTTAGAATTAACCCCTAGGTCTTTTTTAATTTTCAATCCTTTGTATATACCCTAAAGCAAAATAATTAATGAAATAAATAAAAATAAATAAATAAACAAAAGGTTCCCGTAGAGTACTACGGAAGTTTAGGGTGCTAATACCTTCCCTAAATTTAACCAACCCCCGAACCTTAGATCTCTCCCTTTTAGGTTTTTCCTTTCTTTAACCTTTCCTTCGGATAAATCAAAGACCGGTTGTAAATGAATTAAGATTCAAGTTAATCAATAGCTTGACATCCAAATTTCACCGCAACACGTACACTAAGGAGAAAGGAGTTGCCCTGGTTGACGTACGTACCGTTGTACGATAACCGTGCAGTGCAAATGGCAACATCTCGTGCCAATCTTTGTAGGTCACAACCATCTTCTGAACAATCTTCTTTATGTTCTTATTGGCCGCTTCAACGGCGCCATTCATCTTTGGCCGGTAAGGAGATGAGTTGTGGTGTTCAATCTTGAAATTCTGGCACAGCTCCTTCATCATCTTGTTATTCAGATTCGAACCATTATCAGTAATGATTCGCTCGGGACTTCCGTAACGACAGATGATGTCCCTCTTTATGAATTTAGCCACCACCTGCTTGGTCACATTGGCATATGAGGCTGCCACCACCCACTTGGTGAAGTAGTCGATAGCTACCAGAATGAAGCGATGACCGTTAGATGCAGTGGGCTCGATCTTGCCTATCATGTCGATGCCCCACATGGAGAACGGCCATGGGGAGGACATGACATTTAACGGGCACGGCGGCACATGAACTTTATCAGCATAAATCTGGCATTTATGACATCTCTTCGCGAATTTAAAACAATCCGATTCCATCGTCAGCCAGTAGTATCCTGCTCTCAGGATCTTTCTTGTCATAGCATGCCCGACGGCGTGCGTACCAAATGTGCCTTCATGGACTTCTTCCATGAGCATACTCGCCTCTTTCTCATCTACACATCTGAGTAGCACGAGATCGTGGTTTCTTTTGTACAAAACTCCATCAGGATTGAGATAAAAATTTCCAGACAGCCTCCTCAGAGTCTTCTTATCTTGGGTTGACGCACCCGCAGGATACTCCTTAATCATAAGGAAAGTCTGGATATCCTGGAACCATGGCTTGCCATCGGAGGCTTCCTCGATTGCAAAGACGAATGAAGGTCTATCAAGACGAGAAAGGACAATTCTTGGAGCTTCATTCCAAAAATTGACTTTATACATCGAAGCCAACGTGGCTAAGGCATCAGCCATCTGATTTTCTGCTCTGGGCACATGATGGAGTTCCACTCGATCAAATAACGGAAGTAGCCTTCTGGCATAGTTCATGTACGGCACCAAATTCGATTGACGAGTCTCCTACTCCCCTTTAATCTGGTTGATCACAAGCGCCGAGTCACCATATACATCTAGGTTCTTGATTCTCAAATCAATTGCTTCTTCTAGACCCATGATGCATGCTTCGTACTCCGCTTCATTATTGGTGACTGGAAACGTCAGTCTCGCAGTGAACGAGATATGGGATCCGTGGGGAGTCGTGATGATCACCCCGATGCCACTTCCGTAAGAATTAACCGCCCCGTCGAATATCAACTTCCACTGGGATTTCCTATCTGGCCCCTCGTCGGGCAACGGTTCATCGCAATCCTTCGCTTTTAGAAACATGATATCCTCATCAGGGAATTCAAATTTCATCGGCTGGTAATCTTCGATCGGCTATTCGGCAAGGTAATCAGACAATACGCTTCCCTTGACGGCCTTCTGGGAAACGTACTGAATGTCATATTCCGTCAACACCATTTGCCATCTGGCAATCTTGCCCAAAAGCGCTTGCTTCTCGAAGACGTACTTGATCGGATCCATCTTCGAAATTAGCATGGTGGTGTGATTGAGCATGCACTGTCGTAAACGTTTGGCAGCCCAGGCTAGTACGCAACACGTTTTCTCCAGCATCGAGTAGCGAGATTCACATTCTGTGAACTTTTTACTCAAGTAGTAAATGGCATGCTCCTTTCTGCCCGTCTCGTCGTGTTGACCAAGAACACACCCCATACTATTCTCAAGAACTGTCAAGTACATGATTAATGGTCGTCCAGCCACTGGGGGTATCAAGATTGGAGGTTCCTGAAGATACTGCTTTATCTTGTCGAATGCCTTCTGGCAATCCTCATTCCAGGTAATCGCCTGATCTTTCTTTAAAAGCTTGAACATCGGTTCACACGTGGCCGTGAGCTGAGAGATAAACCTTACAATGTAGTTTATTCTGCCCAAGAAACCATGAACTTCTTTTTCTGTTTTTGGCACTGGCATTTCTTGTATCGCTTTTATCTTCGCAGGATCAACCTCGATGCCTCTTTCGCTCACGATAAACCCCAGTAACTTTCCGGACCGTACTCCGAAAGTACACTTGTTAGGATTCAGCCTCAACCTGAACTTCCTAAGCCTCTCAAAAAGCTTAAGCAAATTGACCAGATGACCCTCCTCCATTTGGGACTTCGCAATCATGTCATCAACATAGACTTCAATCTCATGATGAATCATGTCATGAAACAAAGTTACCATTGCTCGTTGGTAAGTGGCCCCTGCGTTCTTCAGACCGAAAGGCATTACCTTATAGCAGAATGTTCCCCCAAGGGGTGATAAACGTAGTTTTCTCCATGTCCTCCGGCGCCATCTTGATCTGATTGTAACCGTAGAAGCCATCCATGAACGAAAACACGGAGAACTGCGTTGTATTGTCGACCAACACATCAATATAAGGCAGCGGGAAGTCATCTTTAGGGCTCGCCCTATTCAAATCCCGATAATCGACGCACATTCGTACCTTACCGTCCTTCTTCGATACAGGCACTATGTTGGCGACCCACGGAGGGTAAGTGGTGACCGCTAAGAAGCCAGCATCAAGTTGTTTCTGCACTTCTTCTTTGATCTTAACGGCCATATCTGGTCTCGTCCTCCTAAGTTTCTGCATAACGGGAGGACAATCTTCTCGCAGCGGCAAGTGGTGGACCACGATGTCCGTGTCAAGTCCGGGCATATCTTTGTATGACCAAGCAAAGACGTCACTATACTCTCTCAGCATCTCGACTAATCTCTGCTTGACATCACTCTGCAGTGCAGCCCCTATCCTGACGTTTCTGACGAGTTCTTCAGAACCCAGATTCACGATCTCGATCTCCTCTTCATGAGGCAGAATAACTTTCTCCTCTTGTTTCAACAAGCGGGCCAACTCTTCAGGAAGGTCTTCGTCTTCATTAATCTCTTCTTCGGCTTGATAGATCGGGCAATCGAAGTCGAAGTGAGCCGTAGAAGGTCCAGAGTCGATGTCATCTGTCATGTGGATCCTGCAATAACAAGGGTTAAGCTTAAAACAAGGATATGCAGGTTAGCACAAGCCCCATTGCCATTTTATTGTTTTTCAAAACAAATATAAAACAGGAATAACAGAGATCACAATATTTGAATACAGAAAAACGCCTTTGATTTATTAATAAAATGCATGTACATAATCCCACAAGGCCCTGACAATAAAACCACTATGCCCCGGGTAAGACATAGGGTTGTACAATGATTGGAAAAAGTAAATCACTACTCTTCGCTTGTCATCTGGATGATATCCTTGACGGACCAATTGTTGAGGCCCTCGCCTGGCTTGCTTGGCTGGATCCAAGAGTCGAGGTCACAGTCGCTATCTCCGCTGTCTTCAGACACCGCGTTGATGCTTTTGAAAATCGTTCCGCCACTGGTAAACCGGATCGGCCCTTTACCTCTAGATGCACTGCTAGAAGAAGAAGAAGCTTCAGCCCCAGGAGAATATCCTAACCCAAACTTATCTTGCTTGTTAGGTATCTCCAGAATTCGCCCCCAGCCTGGGGTAGATCCGGCTTGGACAATGGCCCGAGCTTCCTTGAACGAGGAGAGAGTCATCTTTGTCTTTTTCGTGACTACAGGAGCTACGTCCTTCACTTTGACAGCTTCAAACGCTTGGCATAGAGTCTCATGGATTTCGCCATCCATCTCCACATACTTGAAGGACGACAAATGGCTCACCATTATGTCTTCCTCGCCACAAACGGTCACGATGCTACCTCCGACAGCATACTTGAGTTTCTGGTGCAACGTGGAGGTTACGGCACCAGCAGCATGGATCCACGGACGGCCCAGGAGACAGTTGTAGGCAGGCATGATGTCCATAATGTAAAAGACCGCGTCGAACATTTCCGGACCAACTTGGATTGGCAGGGTCACCTCCCCGAAAACATGTCGTTTAGTTCCGTCG
The DNA here is from genome assembly GCA_963859935.3 of Lathyrus sativus. Classification (NCBI taxonomy): domain Eukaryota; kingdom Viridiplantae; phylum Streptophyta; class Magnoliopsida; order Fabales; family Fabaceae; genus Lathyrus; species Lathyrus sativus. Next base: position 91,544,783 of record OZ012738.1, read on the forward strand.
AATGCCTTCACAACCAGATCAGTGGGTGTGCAAATCACTCCACGAGTATCCAACTTCATTAATGCCTTCTTCGGAAAAACATTAAGTGACGAACCCGTGTCCACCAACACATGCGACATAATCGTGCCCCTACACTCTATCGAGATATGCAGGGAGCTATTGTGATTCCTCCCTTTTGGCGTCAGCTCCAGGTCTGTGAAACCTAGCCCATTTCTACCATTTACGTGGGCTACGACCTCTTCTAGCTGATTCACCGATATTTCCTGCGGTACATATGCGGCGTTCAACACCTTCAGCAGTGCGTTGCGGTGTGCTTCATAACACAGCAACAGATTCAGGATGGAAATTTTCGAAGGTGTCTGATGGAGATGATCCACAATCTTGTAGTCACTCTTTTTAATCAACCGCGTAAACTCCTCGGCATCTTTAACAAGTAAGTCCTTTTCTGCCCCACGTGGGGTCTCTTCAATGACTTTACTTTTACCTTTATCAGCCGCATCAGCTCTGACTGCTTCATCCGCCACGACCTCTGGTGGTGCAAACACTCTTCCGCTGCGAGTAATACCACTGATTCCCGCAAGGTTCTCCACAGTCGACCCAAATGGTTCTAGCTCCAACTTCTGTCCGTTGCAGTAGACTTCAGCCCCATAATGCCACGGGACAACATTAGTGCTTTCGAAGGGTATCGGCCCCGCTTTGGTGATGGTAATTGTGGGCGGCCTGGGCGCAGAAATCGTTATCGTCTGGCGAGGGATGGTGATGGTGGCGACCTCATCATCTTACTTCAGCACTACCTCCCCTGATCCATATTCAGTCCTCCGGCTAAACTGTAAAATCCCTTCAGTCATCAGACTTTGGATTCCTTCGACCAACTGTTCACATCCGTCAGAACGTGTGGCACAGTCCATACATAGCTCTCCGCAACCTGGAAAGAGCCCTCTTTTCATCAACTTAGCTTTAACGAAGCTAAGTGGCGTCTTCAGATCTCTAACGTCAGTCAACAAATTCGCACTCTCGTCTTTGATAATGGCGTTCACTCCACCTCCCCTATGATTCGGCATAGGATTCTTCGTGACATTTGGCACATTATCGGAGAAGTTGATGATCTTGGCATCCACCATGTCCTGCACCTTATGCTTGAAGGCTTTGCAGTTCTCTACTGTGTGGCCTGGTGCCCCTGAGTGGAACTCACAAGTGGCATTCGCGTCGTACCCTGGCGGAGGTGCCCCTGTCAAGGGAGCCAGCGTTCTCTTCTGGATCAACTGTAGCTGAAGCAAAGTTTGCAATAGTTGCGCGTACGACATGGGCGGTGTCTCGAGGTGACGGTTCGACAGAGGTGCTCGATTCTGGTACTTTCTGTATCCCTGTTGATTCGGTTGCTGCTGCTGCTGTGGAACTGCCGGGATAGTTATACTGGCCACCTGCTGGTAAGGACCTTTACCCTTCCTTCGAGCGTTGGTCACAGCGCTCGCTTCTCCTTCCCGTCTTTTGCCACTATAAGGTTTCTTTCCGCCTCCAGATGAGGATGAATCACCTTGAATTTTCCCGAGCTTGATCCCATTTTCGATGTGCTCACCCGTAATAATGAGATCTGAGAAAGTTCCAGACATGCCGCTGACCAATTTCTCATAGTAAACCCCTGGGAGGGTAGCTACGAACATCTGCACGAGCTCACGTTCAACCATCGGCGGCTGAACCCTGGCTGCCAACTCACGCCACCGCTGGGCGTATTCCTTAAACCCTTCATTGTTCCTCTGCGACAGATTCTGCAGCTGGACTCGGTTCGGGGCCAAGTCGCTATTGTATTGGTAGTGGTGCACAAATGCTTCAGCAAGATCCTTCCACGTGCGCACACTAGTAGGCTCCAGACTCATGTACCACTCAAGGGATGGCCCGGAAAGGCTGTCTTGAAAGAAGTGCATCAGCAACTTCTCGTCCTCAGAATGAGCAGAAATTTTTCTGTAGTACGATCTCATGTGGATGCGAGGGCAAGTGGTGCCCTTATATTTTTCAAAGTCAGGTACCTTGAACTTAGGAGGCACCTTGAAATCAACAATTAGTCCTAACTTGGACATATCAACACCCAAAGTATTCTGATTCTCGATATCTCTCATCTTATCTTCAAGTGCCTTGAATCTAAGTCGTGCTTCAGCATTCAGCTCCCCTTCAGCACCTCTCTGAGAGAACACATCGTCCTGACGATCCTCTAGCCATGGCTGAGGCCCAAACAGATTCCCGACACCTGCATTGCCGTTGCCCAGCCCGACATTGACATTAGCTCCCAGACTCCCGTTACCGACGCCCGCCGTATTGAGTCCGATGTTGGCCATCACATTGCCGTTGGCACTGCCGTTTCCCCCGGTCACGGGAACACCATTCTGTGGAGTTTCAACTGGTGGAGGAGTAGGAACAGTCCCACCATGGAGTACGCCATTGCTATCAACCCTTGAAATCAGAGGCTGAACCAAGGTTCTGAGCTGATCCTGGCCATTGGCGACCGCTTGCATGAGCTCCATGAAGCGATCCATTCTTTCGCGGAGTTCCTGAACATCAGTTTGCACTTGCTCCATGATTCTGGTTTGATTAGCTCTAGTCGGATAGTGGTGAATGGGTCTCTGATCAATCCTGGAACCACCTGAAACAACCTGGGAAACACAAAAGGGTTAGGAAAAACAACAAAATGCTCGTTATGCAAATGCTTCATGCAAATGCAAACATGTGTCTGTGCATTAGGGAGATCTCCCCCAATCCTAGTGCCTGAGTGCCAGTGCTGATAATAAGAAGAAGTCTGAGTCCAATCATGGAAATAACAATCTCATATATAAAGAAAGCCCATCAAGGTAGTACGCAACATCAGCGAGTACAAGATGAATCAACAGCGTGACCTCAGCCAACAAGCCTGGTGATGGTCAGCATGCAACAATGATCAAAACAAAAGGACTACAAATAGTCAAGTACGGCCACGGGCGCGATACTCTTCTAACAACTCCTTCGTTTCTGGATGATCAGGCAGCGTGAGTAACCCTTCAACGAGTAATTCCCTTTGCACAATGGTGTACCGAAGACCTTCGACCGAATCTTCCCATGCTCCTTCGCCGAAACAATCTTCTAACTTCCGCTTCTTGGACTCAAACGTCAGTTTGCGCTCCTTCAGGTTAGCGAGAGCCCTGTTGAGCTGGCCTTCGGTGGCGTATCTGCGAGCGGTTTCTTCATCAAACCTCTTCTCACTATCCTTCACCTGGGCTTCCAGCTTGGAGATCTGCAGCATCAGCTTATCCTCCCGCTCCTTCCTGGTGGCTAGGGAGGCCTTCCAGTGCTGGTTGAACTTGGATATCCTCCGATATGCTTCGTCCAAGTGCTACTTCTTCGTGGCCAGTACGTCGTTGACAGCTTTGAAGTCTTGACCCATGCGCTCACGCTCGGCTATCTGCTTAGTCAAGTCTGTACCTAGCTGGTTCACCAGCTCTGTCTGCCTCTTGAAAGAATGAACGGCTTCGTTCCTCTCGCTTCGGAGCTGAGCCAATTCTTTCTCCAGTTCCTCATTTGCCCTCTTCAATTCATCTCTCTCAGCTAACACCTGATTATGCTGCTGAATGGGCACAGTAGTAGGATCTTCAATCATTGGAGGGCTTTCTGGCCTGGCAGGAAGAAACGGCATCCCTATAGCATCTGCTCTGGCTCTGATCCAAGTCACATACGGAGGGTAGGCTTGATTGTTACTTCTCCCCAGCAGTGGCTTTCCCCTCTTACTGATGCCATTCCAGGCGCGGTGAAGCTTGGACAACAAATCCCCCTCCAGAAGACCAGTGAGGTACAGAGATTCTTGTACATCTTTATCCTTCGGTGGAGCTCTCAAAGCATACGCGAACTGTCGGACCAGCAAAGATGGATTGTAGTTTACACAGCCTTTCCTGCCTATCAAAGGCACGTTTGGAAACCCGCTGCAGCTGAAGATAATCTCGGTACCCAACCTATCTCTGTCAAACCAGTCAATATCCTCTGCAGATAAACTCATCAGACGCTCGGACCACTCAGATGTGGCTGCAGACAAAACAAAGGGACCCCTCTTGGGCAGATGACTATCAAGCCATCTATAAAGCAAGGGTACACAGCATGAGACATTCTTGCCCCTCCTGTTCTCGTTTTTGTAGTGGATAGAATGGTAGACATCTCCTATCAAGGTAGGGACTGGATTCCCTGAAGCAAAGATATGAAATGCGTCGAAGTCTACAAAATCGGGCATATTGGGGAACAGAATGATGCCATATATGCACAGAGCGAGAATGGCGTTGAACGCGACCCAACATCCGTCTTTGGAGCACTGCTGAGCCTTTCCCACTAAGAACTGCAAGGAGAACCCGGGAACCTTGTTCCAACTAGACAAAACCAATTCGGAGGCATCCAGATGAAGTGAAGGAGCTAGACTAGCCAGGTCAGGCTCAGCATCCATATGAACAAAAGGCATATGCCTCTTGATAGGCACACCTAACAAATTAGCATATTCCTCTAGTGTGGGTGCGAGAACAAAATCCTAGAAAGTGAAACATCTCAACGGAGGGTTGTAGAACTGCAGCAGAGCGTGCAACCCATTCAACTCGAACGCAGAAGGTTTACGAACCAAACTGAGCAATTTGCCGTAAGATTTTCTGAACTCATCCCTCACAGAATCATCTGCTAAAGCAATCAAACCGGTCAGCCGAATCACATCAGGGGCAGGGAACATGTAAGCCACGGTCTTCCTCAGAGAACCCATAACAAATACAATAGGAGACAAGAAATCCTAGATCGGGGAAAACGGTACCTGCAACACAGACACACGTTAATGAAATGCAAATGAGTATGCAAAGCGATGTAAAATGCAATCATGCAGTGGGAGATCAAGGCAACTGTGCTGTGGAGATTATGTATCAACAAAACCATAATCCTGTTCTATCAAGAACAACCACTATATCTGATAATAAGAAGACCCGGGTATCAGACCACAAATCTGCTCTGTCAAGAACAACCATCTGATAGGGCCATATACATAGGACCATAATTCTACTCTGTCAAGAACGAACATCTGATAATAAGGACCTCTGATAATGGACTAAGAACTCTGCTCTGTCAAGAACAAACATACATCTGCTGATGAGATCTTCAGACCCCAATCATAAATCTGCTCTGTCAAGAACAAACAAATGATGACCAAAACTCTGCTCTATCAAGAACAAACATCTGATAATGAGATCCTCAGACCCCAGTCATAAACCTGCTCTATCAAGAACAAATACACATCTGATGATAAGATCCTCTGATCAAAACCTGCTCTATCAAGAACAACTACTCATCTGATGATAAGATCCTCTGATCCCAATCAAAAACCTATTTTGTCAAGAACAATCATATATCTGCAGACGAGATCCTCAGATCCCAACAAAACTGATCCACTATCAAGAAAACCAGGTGGTCTGAAGGTCAAAGTTTCCTGCAATAAACCCAACCCTGCTCACAGGTATGGACCTAAATTGACTCAAGTTCGGCATCCTATGCGTTCATCAGCGTCACAGACATTCAAGAGGGGTGATACGATACCCAGAAGTTGTGGCATCACCAGCTCATGAAGCGGCCTCACTCGGCTGAATCACAAATGATCGGTCCTCAGAGTCGACAGTCCTCTAAACCAACAACCGTCTCAACCCAAAGGGTTGAAAGAGAAGCCAATCGGGAGAACCTCGTCTGAGCGTGGATTTCATGAGACACTAGTGCCTGCCAAGCAAGCACGCGCCCACTAATTTCCACAACTAATGCTATGTTCACTCAAGCCTGGGTCTGGCTTCTCACTCATCAGAATGCCCTTCCCACAACAGCACAGACAATCATATCATACTGAAAATAAAGTGCGGGAAATAAAAATGCGATAAATAAACATAACCCAACAAGTAATCATACAAGCGCTAGGATTGACTCTCACAGGGGACGCTGGATCCCCAAACTGACTCGCATATGGGACGTTGGATCCCAGGAAACTATCAAGTCCCCAGCAGAGTCGCCAGCTGTCGCTTCCGCGAAAATAAGGTGCCGGCAGAACAGAATAGTCGCCACCTTTCGTTATTTATCCCTCGGAGCGGGAAAGGAAACAATCGGAAAAACCTGACGAAAAGGGTAAGACAAGGTCATCGTAACCGTTGTCTGGGTTCGGGAGTCGGTTACGCAAGGGGAAGGTATTAGCACCCCTCACGTCCGTCGTACTCGACGGGATCCACGCTTGTTGTGTTTACTGGACGAGTTGGTTTATCTATCCACCTATCAAGGCTGGCTTAAAAAGAAAAATGACTCGGCAAAGCGTCGCACTTTATGCCTACGTATTCTCATCAGAGAATGAGAAATCAGAGTCAACGTAGTTCGGCTAACTACGGGTTACGGGGAAGGTGGCTCGCCAATACATCAGTATTGTGCCTACGTACTCTCAACAGGCTTGAGAGATCAGAGCTTACGTAGTTCGGGATACTATGGATTATGGGGATTCAGATTCATCTGTTTTATCGAGTGGGGTTAAACAGCAGTTCCAGCAGTTAGGGACAGAGCCTGTTTGCATTGGCACTGAAGTTTAACGACACTCTTTTCTTCAGAAAAGATTCCTTTGAATTATGGGCCCACGGGGCAAAAAGGTTTGAAGTTTGTTTTCTGTCTTTTAAGAAAGAAGTGTTTTTTATTGTGTTTGCAATTTCAATCGCACTAAAGACTATGACCTGAGAATGAATGTGTCGCATGTCACCCAAAGGGTGCCATACTAAACATCCAGACTGTTGAAAAGAAACTCTCCAACAATCCTTTCTCAGATAGCTTAAGACTCATAACGTACGAAAGAAATCATTCATGATTACTGTATCTTAAGCTGTTTTGAGATGAGAAGAGAACAGGCTCAACTACGGGGAGACTATCAAGTCCTACTGTTGTCATGCCAAGGATTCATCCTATAGTTGAGGTTTGAAACAGGGAACTCCTAGAAGTTATCATGCATAGGTTTCAACCTAAAGTTCTATCATCACTTCCTTATCAAAGGAAATGAGAGTCCTAAGGGATCATGTCAATGATACACAGAAACAGATAAAGCATCAGCTTAACAGTAAACAGTAAAATGCATGCAATGCAAGTGAGGGAGGAAATGTGTGTGGGGCAGCAGCCTCCACAAGCTCATCTCAACCTCAAGCCAGAATGAATAACAGTAATCATACAGAAAGATAAACATGCTATCAAGCAAAATACAGTAAACTGCAATCATACAGAAGAAATAACATCATGCTATCAAGCAAAACAAACCACATGGGCAAGGGAGTTGGGCTCTACCGAATACCCGCAAGCAAATCCATACAGTAACAATACAAGCAGAGGGAGCAACTCAACCTCTAGTGCAATCATGCTCCTAGATTAAAGCAATCTAAATATGAACTTATACTAATGCATCAAGCAAGTCAAACAAGGCACATCAGCAATACAGAGAAGAAACAGACAAGAAAGCAGGTCAACTCCTCCCTCTTCCCTCAGCTCCTTAGGCAGCAACTCAGTCTTCAGACCTCCATCACTCTTGACAAATATCAATTTGCTTCTCCAGGTTTCAACCCTTCAACATAAGTTTCAACTTATTCTCTCTTCTCCAAGCTTCAGCTCCTTAATCAGTTCCACCTTCAGGCTTCACTCTTAACCACAAATATCAACTTGATTCCTTCAGGATCTCCCAGCTTCAATGTAAGTATCAACTTATCCTTTATTCCTCAAGCTTCAGCTACAACACTCAATCTCAATTGGATCCTCTTCATAAGTATCAACTCAACCTTCAGTCTTTAAGCCTCAGCTCTCCTTGCTTTACCAGTCTCAACTTCGTCTTCTCTTCCTACAAGCTTCAGCTTCTCAGAGTAGTCTTTGATCACTTAGAAGTGTCAACTTCATCCTTCAGTCTTTACTGGATCTTCATTGGGTCTTCAAGTATCAACTTGCTCTCCTTGCTCTCCAAGCTTCAGCTGCAATGGTAATGCTCAGGTAATCATCCTCTTCCATACTCTTCAATGAAGTCTTCATCTTCAAACTCAAGCCCAACATCTCTCTAGATACTCAAACCAGAAGAAATCACTTAACTGGATAAGCTAGGATATTAAATTGCTTATTGACCACCAAAGGTGGCCTATAAGGGTTTAACATCAAAAGAATGGTTCCCTCAAAAGTTCTACTTCCTAGGTTCCATCACTTATCCCTCCAAAGGAGGGAGGTGAATACCATGGAAGGACCTTGAATCATGGGGAAGAATGGAGGTGAAAGATACCATCCATGTTTAAGAAAGAAATTAACTAGGTCTAAGCTCTACTTAATTCCTAACCCTAAAACAACAACAAAACAACCAAGTCTCCAAGCTCTCAAGCTCCTTAATCAATCTTCAAGTCTTCCACTATGCTCCTCCATGCTCCACAAAGCAAGACCAAGCCCACCAAGCAAAGCAAAAGCCCACAAAGCAAAGCAAAACAAAACACAAACCCACAAGGGCAACACAAACAACAATCAACTACAAAAATCAATTAAAAATAGTATACTATTATATTAAAATCTAATATAATTTCTAGGGGATCCTATATGACTACCCTTAATACCCTATATGTCCCAATGTCTAACTTGACCTAGAAACCCAAAATTCTAGTGTTATTGTGGACCTATGTTAAGGATTGACCTAAATCTACACAGCCTAAAGTCATCTAATCAAAACTAATCAAAACCTAATCACAAAATTATGGAATAAATCCAGAGGGGAGCTAAAGTCCTAATCTAACTATCCTAAAAAGAATGGCATAAAAATTCAAAAGGAACTATCTAAACAAAATTCTACAAATCTATGCATCAACGTAAAATGAATTAAAAGCTATTAAAAGAGAAAATACACAAAAAATATTAAAAATGCATGAAATGCAAATGTTTTGATTTTATAATTTTCTAGACATTAACATGAAATAGGAGAAAAAAACCCCATGCAAAAATCATTATTTTTCTATTTAATATGATTTTTCAAAGATTAAATAAAACTGGAGGAAAAGAAAATAAAATGGTAAATGTTTGGTGCAGATAGCAATGGTATGCAGTTCAATATGAGGATGGGTCCTAAATGGGGGTGTCATCAGCAATGCGCGCAGTGCCCAATTTTAATCAGAAAACAAATAACAAAATTATAAAGAAAAAGAAAAATATACGGTGCAATAAGTAAAGAAAACTAGTTCAAATTCTGACTGGGCCATGGATGGGGTGCGTATAGCTATCAATTAATCCACTAAAGCCCAAGACCACAGTTTTAATGAAACGCCGCGTTTGGTTGTTTTTCATACTCATCTTCAAACATGAAATCAAATCTTGGCCACACGATCTAGGTCCAGTCAACGGGTCCTTGCCTCATCCAACGGCCATGACCTTATCTTCTTCCTCCAGCCATTAAAATGGAGGGAAAGCTCCATAGTTGCAGAGCTCAAATACCTAACTCGGACTCCATCCAAACTCAACCAAAATCCATGGTTCAAAACCCTAATCTGTTCTAAATTCAACCCTGATCACAACCATGGTATTAGAATCAATTGAAATGCCCTCAATCTCTAAACTCGATCCAAGATCAAAACTATGCTCAAACTTCAACTTTAACGATTCTTGAAATTGATTGGCTCATAATGATCACCACCTCACACTAGTTAAATCTTGCTATTAAACTCATGTCATATCTCACTATACATCGTGTTCTTGATCAAAACAAAATTGGTGTCACTAACTCAAACTTCACCAAATGATCTCAAAGTTTCCAGAATCCATCTCCCACTTGTCTCTAACCATTCTAACCTAACAAATCTAACTAATTCTGCTTAAATTAAGGTGTAGAAGAAAAGTTGGAAACCTGTCAAATCTTGAATACCAGATAGGTCAAACCTTCACTTCAACCTCTCAAACTCTTCAGAATCACTCCTTGATTAATGTTAGTGCTTCTATTTGCAAAAGATTTGATCCAAAAAGCTTGAATCTCCAAATCCGATTGTGACTTGCAGCTCCCAAAATCCAAATGCTATCTCTTCAATCTCACACGATCTTGCCCTCAATTTGGTATGCACACATTCAGTATGATCAATGGAAGGTGTAAGGATTGAAAGAATCAATGGAAATGGTGTGGAATATAGAAATTGATTTCAACTTGCAATGGAAGAAATTGAAATGGCTATCTCACTCTCCTCTCTAATCTCTCACCAACCTTGCATCTGAGCAAGTTCTAATCACTATATAGGATGGTTCTAAACCATCCAGAACTTTCTGGAATCATCCAATGAGAATTTGAGATTCTCATGCCATGAGTTTTTGATTTCAATCCATCTCATGTACCATCTCATGCTATACCTCTTGTAGCAGCTTGTATCTCCTTGAAAATCTCCTTAGATGAGATACATGACATGTTAGGATACTTTACTAGCTTGTGCCTTGCTTTTCCTTGTGTTTTGCATATGTACCTTAATATGCAAGCAATCATTTTCCAAAGCAAGTCCATGATTTAGGCCTCAAATCAAAAATGTGGCTGAACCATTATTTCTAAAATGTTTTCTAGAGTCAAAATGACATATTACATGCCATGGTTTGGATGTGTAGCTTGAAAATTTCAATTTCCAACTTTGACTTATTTAACTTTGACTTATGCCTTCATTTTAGGTCATTTTTACCATTTTGAGCTACAAGCCTTTTCAACATCTCATGACTTCCTTAATAGCCTTAAAACATCATTTTAAACAAGTTTGATGTTGAATATTTTTCCACTTGAAGCTTGGAAATAGGAGTTATGGCCTTATGCTTGAGATGACCTATAATCTCCAAATGACCAAAATGCCCTTGACTTGTCAAAGCCATAAGTTGAGTTCTACAAATCCTATCAAGGACTTCTAGTACTCTCTAGAAATCTAAGAAGATAAGGAACAACATTCATGTTGACCAAAAGTTCATAGGAATCATCCTTCTTGGGCAAAGGTTGGATGCAAGTTGGGTGACTTTCAAGGCCCCAGATTCACATACCTCAGATGACCTGTAACTTGTCAAAGTCATAACTTGAGTTCTACAAATCCTATCAAGGACTTCTAGTACTCAAATTAAAGCTAAGAGAAAGCTCTACAACACTCGTGTTGGGGGCAAGATGAGATGACAATCACATATTGAGCTAAACTTCCTTGAAGATAGGGGTCAAACTAGGGGATTTTACACTATCAAGCCTTAGAAACCCTAGCTTGAAACTTCTCAAACTCTTCAATCATGATGAGTTGACCTTGGAATCATCCTTATAGCATCTCAATGCATCAATCCATGATCACATGGCTCTTGGATTAGGTCTCAACCCTCTCCAAATTATCAGTAGACCTAGGGTTGACCCAGTCAAACCCTAATTATACCACTCATGGCTAAGGCTTCTTATTCTTGCACAATGACCTCTCTAGGCTCCATGATGGCTTTCAATACATCTCATAAGCTCTCTCAAAGCTTCAAGTCCATCCTCATGGCTTCAGAATCATCTGAGGTCTTTCCACAACTCTCAAGTTAGGAGGCACACACTCTTGGTTTCAACCATTCACTCTGAGGATCTTTTCACTTCTCTGACAAGGATATCAACCCTTGAACACTTGGATAACCTTCTTGGCTAGCTTCAAACTCTTGTGTATCCCTTGATTGGTAATCATATCTCTTGATCTCCTGCACACATGTCAATGGAATGCAAGTGATAATGCTAATGTGAATGAGATGAACCACAAGCTAGGTAAAGAAATGTTGGTCAAATTTTGGGGTGCAACAGTAAGGCAATCCAACTCCATCAGTCAAATGGATCAAAAACCTCACAAGGAATCAAAACCAAACATGAAGTAAAGCAAAATGAAACCAGATGACCCAAGAAGCAAGGTGGGGAAGCAACATAACATAATCAATAGGTTGACATCCAATCATGAAGATGTGAGAGGATCACATAAGTTTGAAATTCAAAGTCAAACTTCAAAGTGAATCAACCATCATCAACATCCACAAATGAGGGATCACACCAAAGAAAACATCAAAGATACAAATAGAATAAGGAGAAGTCAGAAAATCACCTCATAATGGATCAAAATCATTTGTTCACACAATAGCAATTTAAATAAAAATAAAAACAAATAAAAAAAGAATGAAAAACCCTAAAAGAGAGAAAGAGGATACCAAGGCATGAGTGAAGACTCAAGGACATCACCATAGGTCTAGAACCATCATAGGATCACATGCAAATTTCTCCATCATTTTTAAATGCCCCAAAATAGTTTTAAACTAATTAAAATCAAGTGAATAAATCAAAAATACATGAAAATATCCAAAACAGAAAACAAAAATCCAAGAAAATCACCATAGGTTCAAAACTATCATAGGATCATATAAAAAAAATTCCATGATTTTAAATGGCTCAAAAGTATTTTTAAACCAATTAAAATTAGCCAAAACAAATAAAAATCATGAAAAATACAAAAATGCAAAATTAAAAATGCACAAAAATGTAAATCAGAAAGAGAAAAATAAAAGAGAATTTTAGAAAGTATTTTGGAATTTTTCTGATTAAAAATGAATTTCTGAAAATAAAATGGAATTAAAAACAATTTAGAAAAATAAAATAAAATAGACAAAACACAGCGCGTTGAATTTCATTTCATTAAATGACGTGGCTGATCCAAGGATCAGAGAGCGTGCATCCATGATGGACACTAGTCAGCTCACCCACACATAACCAAACAAAGTCAAAAGCACCAGATTAGAACAAGTGGCATGATGGACGGTAAGATTATCATCTTCAACCTCCAGCCACTTGAAATAACCAGAGATTTGCAGAAAATCGTGCATCTCTCAAACCATAACCTATGGAGCTCATAGTGGTTTCATTTGATGCATCTTTTCAAGACGATCTCAACCATATCATCGCGCCAAATTTCTTTAAACTACAACTTACTCGATTTGAAAAAAAAACAGAACAAGATTCAAACACGAATTTGAAAATTCAACAACAAAACTCAAATACAACTAAAAACTAACTATACAAACAACATCAGCATGTCAAGGGCTACATCTTAGCAAGAAATTTGGATCAAAACGGTTGAGAATTATACCTATTGAAGCTCAACCTTGAATCTCTGAAAATGGAGTTCCCTAGCTTGATTCAGGCCACGATTCTTCAAGTTCTTGATCTGGTTAGCATCACTGAATATTGGTGAAGCTAACTGAGTGGAGAATTTGAGTGTTTAAGATGTGGAAATAGAAATTTGAAGTTAAAGCTTAAGAGTTCAAATGGGATCTTAGCAGAGTGGTTTTGGCTATCAAAAGCTTATGGAAATGGGTGGAAATGACTCCCTATTTATAGGAGAAGCTTTCTGAATCAAAAGGGAGGGTGAATGAGGCAATTTGGATGGAAATCATGCACACCTGCAGCATGAGCAAAGTGTGACTTGCAATCTGTCAAAACTCACTCAAATCATGTGTTTCATGGTGTTAATCACTTCAGGCAAGTTGGTTAAACATGTTTAAGTGAAATTCGTGCATTAATTTGGTGATGAGAAGCCATTTTAATCAAATTCAAATCTGACTTGGAGTAAAAATCCATATTTGAAATCCAATTTTTGCAGCCATGGTTCTAACAATGTAGGAAACTTTATGAGATGATTCTTCTTGCATTGGATAGAGGGAGATGCAATCTTTGCAATGTGAAAAGAAAGTATTGATTTGACAGCTTGAATTGAGAGATATGATCTTTCAAAGTAACCTCCATGAAAGAGTGCAAGATCATAAAACACTTAGAAAAATTTCAAGTCTTTTTAAGGACCAAAAATAACCTATAATGTTTTGATGAAAACCAAGACCTTCCATGGGTTTTTAGCTCTTCCATGTTTAATCAGAGTTGTAGAAGACACCTTCAAGTTTACTCTTGAAAAAGAATGGGCTCCAAATGATAAAAATTGACCAAGTTATGCCCTCTTGAAGTTGACTAAGAAAACCTTCCAAAATTCAAAATAACCTATAATGTCTTCCCACCTTTGCCCAAATTAGGTCAAGATGTTGATCATAGCATCCACCATTTGCCCAAATTAGGTCAAGTATCTCAAAATAACTTTGAATATCTTGATGATTTCTTGCACCTTAAGTAATGATGAACCATATATGATGTTGGAATGATGTTTCCTTGAACCACATTTGATGATGAGGAACATCTAGGGTTGAGAATACCACAAAGTCACAGAGAACAACTTACTTGAGCTTAAAGAAACAGAAACTTCTTCTCTAAGAAATAAACCATGATACCTTGATCCCCTGCCAAGAACAAATGCTATGAAAACATTAATATGATAATACAAAGAAACATAAGCCAAGAACACAAGAAAATATGAGCAAATTTTGGGGTGCTACAGAGGATCTTGAGATTGGATCTCAATGGAAGTTGGTTTTCGATGGAAATGTTAACTCATACGAAAATGGAATTGGGGAAATTATTATGACTCCTCACGATTCTCATATATCGTTCACTGTCCGATTAACATTCACTTGCACCAATAATGAAGCTGAGTATAAAGCGTGCATCATGGGTTTAGAAGAAGCCATCGATCTGAGGATCAAGAATCTAGATGTGTATGGTTATTCAGCATTAGTCATCAATCAAGCCAGCCTGGTGCCTTATAGGAACTATGCAAGAATACGGTTGCCATTCTTCGACAGGGTTGAGTTTCATCATGTACCGACGGCTGAAAATCAAATGGCAGATGCCTTAGCAACGTTATCGTCGATGTATAAAGTGAGTTTCTGGAATGAAGCTCTTGCAATCACCATCATGCGCCTTGATAGACCTGCTTTTGTATTCGCAGTTAAAAAAGCGTCTGATGGGAAGCCTTGGTATTTTGACATCAGACATTTCCTTAAGACTCAAGAGTATCCACTTGGGGCATCAAGCATAGACAAAAAGACTTTGAGGAGGCTTTCAGACAACTTTTACTTGAACAAGGATGATGTGTTATACAAAAGAAACTTCGACATGGTCTTGTTGCATTGTGTAGATGAGCATGAAGCAAGCTTGCTGATGGAAGAGGTCCACAAAGGTTCTTTTGGTACTTATTGAAGGTGAGGTAATACTTAGAAAGGGGGGGATTGAATAAGTATGGAAAATTAAGACTTGAAAATAATCACACAATTATTTTTATCCTGGTTCGTTTAACAACTACTCCAGTCCACCCTTCCAGAGTGATTTGCCTTTCTCAACAAGGACTTAATCCACTATTAAATCAAACTGATTACAATAGTATCACCTAAGAACAACAGTTCTTAGTCTTCTCAAGAGCTACTGATTCTAACTGAATCCTCTTAAGGAATATCCTTTACAATCAATGTAAATTAAATACAAGAGTTTTTAATGCTTCTATAAAGCTTTAATCACAACAGTGATTTTTCTCTTAAGTTTAAGTACAATGAGATTCTATGAAGAATAAGAATGAGAGCTTTTAGAATATTATGATTTCTTTTCAGCAAGTGTGTAGCACTGAAGAATGAAGTGAAGATCTCCTTTTATAGGCAGCTGAATCATGCAAGCTGAACGTTGAAAAGAGAGTCCCAAAAGGTCTGAGCCTTTTTGTCTTCACATCAACTGACCTTTCCTTGAAATAGATGGCACAGAAAAATCCTTTTTGTCTGTGTAAGTGTGTCTAGCACAAATAAGGAAAGAGACATTGAATAGTTCCAACAGATATATTCTTGAAAATACTTCTTCAGTTTCAGCAAGTTCTTCAGAGTCTGAATGGATCAGAATCTTCTAATGAGATTCAGAACTGTGATGTATCAGAGTCTTCTGCAGCGTGTGTGCTTCTAGCGTGTTGATCATCAGAGCATTTTGACACAGAACTTCAGTACTTGACAGCGTAGGTACTTTCAGAAACTTCTGTAGACTAATGCTTTGAGAAACTCTTCAATCAATATTCTTCTATACTTCAGATGCTTCAGCTTCAGATGCTTCTGATTATCTTCAGATGCTTCTGACTCAGAATGTTCTGGAGCTTCTTGCTTCAGATCCTTCTGGAGACTACGCTCAGGATCTTCTGTAAGGAGCAAACAGATTCTTCTGTAGGTGCATCTGGCGCTTCAGAGTCAGAATAACTTCTTGTATTCAAGGCAGATTTGCTTCTAGAGAGTTAATATAATTTCAATCTGCAGTAAAACTCTCAAACAAATTTTAGAGTATATAATTCTTAAATATAAATTTCCTAACAGTTATCATCAAAACAAAGAGTAATTATTAAGAACCAATCTGTGTTCTAACAATCTCCCCCTTTTTGATGATGACAAAAAGTATCAGAAATTTTATTTAATTGAACATAAAGAATTATAACTCCCCCTGAGATGATGAATCTCCCCCTGAGATGAATATGAAAAAGGAATAGAACCTTCCCTTTTTATCTTGAGTAATCTTCAGAGTCAGATCTTGTTTGTTTTGTAATAATTAATGATCAGACTATCTTGCAGATATGAGATTCAGAGTTTGATAAATGATCTGAGAAACTCAGAGATTCTTTTATAAAGTGTTCTTATCAAATGTTCTGAAATAGTCAATTTAGATATTAGAAAGAGTAGATATGTCTGAAGATTCATTTTAGTGAAATTATATTAAATAGTTCAGATCTTTATTTTCTCCCCCTTTTTTGTCATAAGCAAAAAGTAAAAACTTTTAATAAAGACAAATAAAAGGAACAAGAGCAGATAATTCAATGGAGAATAACAAGCTGATTCATTTAATCATAACAGAGCAAAAGTACATTGGAAAATATCAGAAGATATAACAATAAAAATTTAGATGCAAAACAACAGATGCACAAATATGAGAAAAGAAATCTAAGAGTGTTTTGACAAAAGCATCTTCAATAGGTCTGTGATCTCAGATTGTGATTGCTCTTGCTTTGACATCCACTTATTCATTGTCTCATTTTTCTCATCTTGTTTAGACATCCACTCTGACATGTCCTCGGATTTCTTGTCTTGCTTCACCATCCAAGATCTTATTTCAGATTGACCAGCTTCCAGAGCAGCAATCTTGTCTCCAAAATATGGATTTTCTATCTTTATCTCTGATGAAGAAAATGGAGGTTCTGCATCCTGAACAGAGTCAATTGCCATAGGGTCTGGAGATCCTGAAGAGGGTTCTACCAGAGTCATAGTCAATGCATTGGCAGTTGGTTCTGGTGGAGGAGGAGGAGGAGCATCCAAACAAAGCAGAGGTTCAGTATTGTTTACAATCCAGAATTGAGTTCTTTCAGCTCTGAGCTTTGCATCATCAGAACAGATGTTCTTCAGATTAGAAGCTACAGTGTTGAATCTCTTGATAAACCCTTTCCAGATGATGTCAGTCTCATTTGCATCCATAGTTTTAGAGCATCTCGTCTGAACAGTACCTAAAGACATCTGTATTTCTTGCAAAAACATTTGAAATAAATGATCAATATTAAGTCTGGGTGGTGGTTTAAGCAAGGTTTCCAGAGTCATCTGTTTAAGTTTGGGAGTTGGTGGTATCAGTGATTTTGAGATGGAAATCAGAGAAGGGGGAACATAAGGAATGAATGGAATTTCTGGTTTTTGAGGTAAGGATCTATTTAAAGCATTAAGCAGAGTTGGTTGAGGTCTTGTGCATGGGTAAACAACATCAAAGGATGCATTGGAGTATGGTACGAAAGAAGAGTGTGATGGTTTATCAGATGCAACTGTGTTATCAGATACAGGATGCAGAGCTGAAACAACAGCTTTACCAGATGTAGCAGATATGGTGGCTAAGGATCCTTCATTGTTCATAGATTGAATATATGAAATGATTACAGATGGAAGGGCCTGTCTGAGTTTTGGTTTGAGAGGTATCAAAGGTTCAGAAGGCTCAACTCTATCATAAAAATCTTTCAGTTTGAAACCATAAGATAAATTATGATAAAGAGAAGACACTTGGGCACAAGATATTCCAGATGATGATGGATTGGAAGTGGGAACAATCATCTCATATGAAGTTGCAGGTGGAGGCATAGGGTCTGGAATGGTAGTTTTAGCAGGTAAGGTTGATTCAGGTTCAGGTTCATGTACAGGGTATTTGTCAGATGGATTAATGAGAAAGTCTGGATGAATTTCTGATTCAGATGAATTTGAGGATGTTGTAGGTGTACAAGAGGTAGAAGAAACTTGAAACATTGTTTTTAAAGGAGTGATGTCAAGAACTTCTGTCTCAGGGATATGAGATTGTTCTGAAGGAATATCAGATTGTTGAGAAGGTGGTTCAGATGAAACAGGTGCAATAGGTTCAGAAGATGGAGAGTTTGATGGTGGTATGACAGAGTCTTTTTCTGGTTGATCTTCTGTGGTTTGTTTTACTGTTTGTGGTTGAGCAGAGTTTTGTTTATCAGAAGTTTGTTTTAGTTCTGATGGTTGTGGTTCTGTTTGTGGTGGTTCTGTTGGTTGTGAAACTGATGGTGATGGACGTGGAGTGAAGTGTTTGATGTGTATTTTGGGTTGAGGTGGTTTTAATACAGAGGCAGTGGTTTGTTTTTGAGGTGAGACAGAACTAGGGGCAGCAACAGATGTTGTTTGAGTGACAGGTGGTTTGGGAACAGACTTAATAGATGGATCATTAATAACAACAGTTTTAGAAATAGCAGAAGTCTTTGTACCTTTGAGTTTAATCTTCTTAGCAGAAGCAGAGGCAGCTTCTCCAGACTCCTTTCGCTTTAGAAGATCCTTGGGTTTCTCAGCAATCTTAGCCTTCTTCTGGACAGGTTCAGATTCTGCTGCAGACTGAGATCTTTTCCTCTGAAGTGGAACTTCTTCTTCTTCTACTTCTCCTGCATCTGGCAGTGGTTGCTTGACAAGTTGAAACACATTGGCTGGAACAGTCACTCCTTCCTTTTTGCATTCCTCTATATACATCAGAACAATGTGTCTAGGTTCTTCAGCAAAGAATAGAGGAAAGTCAGATACTGGAATCCTCTTATTCAAATCAGACATATTTAACCTCTTTGGAGCAGTAGTAAGTTCATCTACAATCTTGAGTCTCAGTAGGCTTTTAGCGTTCAGAGGCTTTCCCATAATGAACTCTAGTTCCTCTGTAACACCAGCATTATACAGAGCAGCCACTAAACCATTTTCAGTGAGAAGATCTGAGAGCAACCTTCCAAAAGGTATCCAAGTCCTGATCTTCTGGCCTTTTTCTTTTACAGATTCTCTAGATGCATTTATGTGATTCCATAGATGCATGAACAAAATGTAAGGAAGATCTACCTTATTGCTCTGACTAAGGCAGTACATAAAATAGATCTGTTCATTGTTGACATAATCTGGGGAATTTGTTGACTTTCTGTGATGTATGCATCCCATGAAGATCTTGGCCCAGATCTTGTAATCAGGCTTCAGATCTTTGAATCTGTTAGAGGTTTGTCCAGCAGTCATAACTTCCTCATAAACTTCATCCATATCCACACGCCCAGCTGGCAAATGTGAAACACCATTTGTTTCTTCATAACCAATCAGTCTTCTAATCAGATCCTCTGTGATTATAATCTCCTTTCCCAGCACAGATGATAAAATAAACTTGGGATACACAGATGCATGAATCCAGAATTCCTTAACAAGTAGAGGGTAAACTGGTCCAAACAATCTATCAAAGTATTTTACCCAACCTTGAGCTCTAACAATGGAGCGAAAATCAAACCCATTGTCAGCCAAAGAATCAAATTCAACCATGGATTCACATAACACTTCTAATTTATCAACAGGTGTAAGGAGAGTTCTCTTTGGAGGAGTATATGGAGCAGCACCTAGGTTATCTGAAGTCACAGCAGCCATTGTAGATTGAAATTGTGTAGTGGTTGATGAAGAAGACGCCATTGAAGATTGCTTTTTAGAACACTTAGGTTTTGAGTTTTTATGCAGAGAGAACAATAGATGAAAACGCATGTAAATTCAGAGAGTGAAAAGTGTGAAAGTGAATACACAACAAGTATTTATACTAATCACATAGGCACACCAAAATACAGAAAGAACGCACGTTTGAGCAGCATTAAATGAAGAGAATAAAATCATTTCAAATAATAAATGCTTCTGACAATTTGGGGGGGAAACCAAGATATTTACTATTCAAATTTCACCTCAAACGTCTTTTCAGTTGTGCACACGCCACCTCATCAGATTTTGTGGGGCACGTGTTTGCTTGCATGCTGTTCTGAATTCTCTCAAGAAATGAAACGTTAGCCACGTTCAGATCTTCTAAGATGGTTAGTTCAGATTTTCACATCAGAAATATTAATCAGAATAGAATGAATGAACAGAAGAAATACTTCAGATGAATTAAGCATTTTTGCATCTGGAACAATTTGCTTCTGATAAATATTATTCTGGACAAAAATCCATACCAATATTTTTCAGAATGAAATTGAATCTATCTTCAACAAGGGGTTTTGTAAAAATATCTTCCCATTGATGATCTGTATCAACAAAGGCTAAATTTATGATTCCCTTCTGAACATAGTCTCTGATGAAATGATGCTTAATTTCTATATGTTTTGCCTTAGAATGTAAAATGGGATTCTTGGACAAACATATAGCAGAAGTATTATCACAAAAGATAGAAATGTTACTCTCAAAAATTTGATAATCTTCTAGTTGACTTTTCATCCAGAGCATCTGCGTACTACATCCAGCAGCAGCAATGTATTCAGCCTCTGTGGTTGAAAGTGCAATTGTGGGTTGCTTCTTGCTGTACCAGGAGATTAGATTTCTTCCTAGAAATTGACAACTTCCAGAAGTACTTTTTCTTTCCACTCTGTCTCCAGCATAGTCAGCATCACAGAATCCAACTAATTTGAAATCATCAGATTTTCTGTAACACAAATCCACATTAGAAGTACTTTTCAGATACCTTAGAATCCTCTTGACAGTTGTCAAGTGTGATTCTCTAGGATCTGATTGGAATCTAGCACACAGACAAACACTGAACAATATGTCAGGTCTAGAAGCAGTAAGATAGAGAAGAGAGCCAATCATACCTCTGTAGAGCTTCTGGTCTACTTTCTTACTTACCTCTTCTTTGCCAAGTGAGCTAGTAGGATGCATTGGAGTCTTTGCCACCTTGCTGTCAGGCATGTTGAATTTCTTCAGAAGTTCTTTAACATACTTTGTCTGATGTATGTAGGTGCATTCTGGAGTTTGATTAACTTGGATTCCTAAAAAGAATCTGAGTTCTCCCATCATGCTCATTTCAAATTCTACCTGCATACATGTAGCAAACTCCTTTCCAAGCATAATATTTGTTGATCCAAAAATAATATCATCTACATAAATTTGGCAAATTAGAAGATCTTTCTTTATAGTTTTACAGAATAGAGTTGTGTCCACTTTGCCTCTGATGAAATTTTTCTCCAGAAGAAAATTACTCAATCTCTCATACCAAGCTCTGGGAGCTTGTTTTAATCCATATAGAGATTTCTTTAATTTGAAAACATGATCTGGAAATTTTTCATTTTCAAAACCAGGAGGTTGGTGGACATAAACTTCTTCTTCTATAATACCATTAAGAAAGGCACTTTTAACATCCATCTGATACAGAGTGATGTTATTCTGTGCAGCAAAAGAAATAAGAAGGCGTATAGATTCTAACCTTGCCACTGGAGCATATGTCTCAGTGTAATCAATACCTTCTTGCTGACTGTATCCTTGAGCAACCAGCCTTGCCTTATTCCTCTCAACTCTCCTTTCTCATTCAGTTTATTTCTGAAGACCCATTTTGTACCAATAATATTAAATCCTTGAGGTCTTTGAACTAGATCCCATACATCATTTCTGCTGAATTGGTTAAGCTCTTCTTGCATGGCAATAATCCAATCATTGTCTTGCAGAGCTTCTTCTACAGAAGATGGTTCAATTTCTGACACTAGTCCAAATAGAGATGCCTCAAATGATCTTAGAAAGGATCTTGTTCTGATGGGATCATCTTTCTTTCCAATAATGACATCCTCTGGATGAGAAGCTTTAATTCTGGATGATGATCCTCTGATAGTTGACTCTTTAGAAATTTTTAGATTATTCATCTGAGAAGTTAAGGGAGTAGCATCTGGAGTTGCTTCTGGTTCCTTCACTTGAAGTTTGTCTGCTTCTGGAACTTCAAAGTCAATAAAGACTACTTCCCTATCTGCAGAGTTATCAACCTGCTTTGGCTTTTCAGAGCCAAGCTTATCATCAAATCTGACATGAATGGATTCTTCCACAATCTGTGTCTCAGTGTTGTATACTCTGTAACCTTTCGAGCGTTCAGAATATCCAAGCATGAAACACTTCTGTGCTTTGGAATCAAACTTGCCCAGATTTTCCTTAGTGTTTAACATATAACAGATACATCCAAAAGGATGAAAATAAGAAATGTTGGGCTTTTTGTTCTTCCACAATTCATAAGGAGTCTTCTTCAGAAGAGGTCTAACAGAAACTCTGTTCTGAATGTAGCATGCTATATTGATTGCTTCTGCCCAAAAATGTTTTGCCAGATTTGTCTCATTGATCATGGTTCTGGCCATTTCTTACAAAGTTCTGTTTTTCCTTTCTACAACCCCATTCTGTTGTGGAGTTCTAGGACAGGAAAAATCATGAGCAATGCCATTTTCAGAAAAATATTTTTCAAAATATTTATTTTCAAATTCACCACCATGATCACTTCTGACTTTTATAATTTTGAAATTCTTTTCATTCTGGACTTGCTTGCAGAAGTCAAAGAACACAGAATGTGACTCATCCTTGTGTTTTAAGAACTTTACCCATGTCCATCTGCTAAAGTCATCAACAATGACCAATTCATACTTCTTGCCTCTGATGGATGCAGTTTTCACTGGTCCAAACAGATCAATATGAAGCAGTTCTAATGGTTTAGAGGTAGAAACAACATTTTTTGATTTGAAAGATGTTTTTGAAAACTTCCCTTTCTGGCATGCTTCACAAAGAGCATCTGAAGTGAACTTCAGATTAGGGAGTCCTCTGACAAGATTAAGTTTATTAATCTGAGATATACGTCTCATATTAATATGGCCCAATCTTCTGTGCCAGACCCATTGCTCTTCATTCACAGACAAGAGGCATTTAACATTTTAAACTTTAAGTTCTGAAAGATTTATTTTATAAATGTTGTTTTTCCTCTTACCACTAAATAGGATAGAGCCATCCTTCTGACTAATAGCTTTACAACATTTTTGATTAAAAGTTATATCATAACCATTGTCACTTAATTGACTTATGGACAATAAGTTATGCTTTAACCCTTCAACAAGTAAAACATTAGTAATAGAGGGAAGTATACCATTTCCAATAGTGCCAGATCCAATGATCTTGCCCTTCTGGTTCCCTCCAAACTTCACGTCCCCTCCAGATCTAAGTTCCAGGCTTTGGAACATAGACTTTTCTCCTGTCATGTGTCGTGAGCATCCAGAGTCCAGGTACCATGATTGGTGTCCTGACCTTGCTGCTAAGAACATCTGCAACAGGAATTATTTTGTTTTTAGGTACCCAGATCTTCTTGGGTCCTTTGGGGTTAGTTGGTTTGTAGGTTTGTCTAAACTTCTGTTTTGCAACATAATGTTTATTCTGACTTGCCTTAGGTTTAAACACATAAGTACTCTTCTCAGAGCTTGTGTGTTTAATGTCATTCAAGTGACCAAATTTGAATTGAGAATACATAGGTGTCTTCCTGATGAAAAGTTTGTCAACAGGTTTTGGATTGCTTCCAGATGAAAACTCATATCCAATGTCTCTTCTGTTGTTTCCACTAACACCATAGATCATGGAAGCCATCTTGCTTCTGTCTATGCTCTTAGTGAGAAATCTCTGAAAACTAGAGTCATATTTTTCTAAAATATTTTCACATGACTTAGTCTCAGATTCAGATTCTTGTTGAGTTCTTTCAAAGTCATTTTTGATTTTTAAATTTATTTCTTTCTGCTCAACAAGTTCTGTTTTCAGAAGATCAATCTCAGATTCAAGATTGCTTTTCAGCTTCTTGTATTTGAGTTTGATGTTGTTATAACTTTTAAGAACTTCTGTTACAACTTTAATGAGTTCTTCTTTGGTAAGTTTAGCCATTACCTCTTCTGCATCATCATCAGATTCAGATTCTGATTCATATCCTGAGGTACCTTCCTCTTGATCTTCTGTCCTGGCCATCAGTGCAACGTTTGCACATTCTTCTTCTGATTCAGAAGATGATTCACACTCATTTGAGTCATCCCATGTTGCCATCAGAACCTTCTTCTTTTTGTTGAACTTCTTCTTAGGTTTTTCTTTCAGAAGTTTGGGGCAGTCATTTTTGTAGTGCCCAGGTTCTTTGCACTCATAGCACACAACTTCTTTCTTGGCAGATCTTCTGTGACTAGAAGATTCCTTTCTGTTGTCAGATCTTCTGAAGTTGTTGAACTTCTTTCCCTTGTGCTTCCAGAGTTTGTTAATCCTTCTGGACAGCATGGATAACTCATCTTCTTCTTCAGAAGAAGATTCTTCAGAGCTTTCTTGAATGACCTGCAAAGCTTTAGCAGTTTTGTTAGATTTTAATGCTACAGATTTACCTTTATCTTTCTTCTGAGGTTCGTCTTCCTCAAGCTCAATCTCATGGCTCCTCAGTGAGCTGATGAGTTCTTCTAGAGAGATCTTGTTCAGATCTTTGGCCATCTTCAGGGCAGTCACCATTGGTCTCCATCTGATGGGCAGACTTCTGATGATTTTCTTTACATGATCTGACGTGGAATATCCCTTGTCCAGAACTTTCAGCCCAGCAGTGAGTATCTGGAATCTGGAGAACATGGCTTCAACAGATTCAGAGTCTTCCATTTTGAAAGCCTCATACTTCTGGATCAGAGCCAGAGCTTTTGTCTCCTTAACTTGAGAATTTCCCTCATGGGTCATTTTAAGGGATTCAAACATATCAAAAGTTGTCTCCTTGTTTGTGATTTTCTCATACTCTGTCTGTGAAATAGCATTCAGTAATATGGTTCTGGCTTTATGGTGATTTCTGAAGTCTTTCTTCTGAGAATCTGTCATAGATTTTTTGTCAATCTTTTTGCCATCACCATCTGTGGGATGTACATATCCATCTATGACAAGATCCCATAGATCAGCATCATATCCTAGGAAAAAACTCTCAATTCTGTCTTTCCAGTGATCAAATTTTTCTCCATCAAACATTAGAGGTTTGGTGCTGATCCTATCCCTCTCTTCATATTTATTGTTAATATTTGACATTGAATTATCAGCCATGATAACAAATAAATATATTTATCAAAGTATATCTCTCTGGATCTTTACAGACACTGTTAAGTGATAGCACACTCAGAACCGGAGCTCTGATGCCAACTGAAGGTGAGGTAATACTTAGAAAGGGGGGATTGAATAAGTATGGAAAATTAAGACTTGAAAATAATCACACAATTATTTTTATCCTGGTTCATTTAACAACTACTCCAGTCCACCCTTCCAGAGTGATTTGCCTTTCTCAACAAGGACTTAATCCACTATTAAATCAAACTGATTACAATAGTATCACCTAAGAACAACAGTTCTTAGTCTTCTCAAGAGCTACTGATTCTAACTGAATCCTCTTAAGGAATATCCTTTACAATCAATGTAAATTAAATACAAGAGTTTTTAATGCTTCTATAAAGCTTTAATCACAACAGTGATTTTTCTCTTAAGTTTAAGTACAATGAGATTCTATGAAGAATAAGAATGAGAGCTTTTAGAATATTATGATTTCTTTTCAGCAAGTGTGTAGCACTGAAGAATGAAGTGAAGATCTCCTTTTATAGGCAGCTGAATCATGCAAGCTGAACGTTGAAAAGAGAGTCCCAAAAGGTCTGAGCCTTTTTGTCTTCACATCAACTGACCTTTCCTTGAAATAGATGGCACAGAAAAATCCTTTTTGTCTGTGTAAGTGTGTCTAGCACAAATAAGGAAAGAGACGTTGAATAGTTTCAACGGATATATTCTTGAAAATACTTCTTCAGTTTCAGCAAGTTCTTCAGAGTCTGAATGGATCAGAATCTTCTAATGAGATTCAGAACTGTGTTGTATCAGAGTCTTCTGCAGCGTGTGTGCTTCTAGCGTGTTGATCATCAGAGCATTTTGACACAGAACTTCAGTACTTGGCAGCGTAGGTACTTTCAGAAACTTCTGTAGACTAATGCTTTGAGAAACTCTTCAATCAATATTCTTCTATACTTCAGATGCTTCAGCTTCAGATGCTTCTGATTATCTTCAGATGCTTCTGACTCAGAATGTTTTGGAGCGTCTTGCTTCAGATCCTTCTGGAGACTACGCTCAGGATCTTCTGTAAGGAGCAAACATATTCTTCTGTAGGTGCATCTGGCGCTTCAGAGTCAGAATAACTTCTTGTATTCAAGGCAGATTTGCTTCTAGAGAGTTAATATAATTTCAATCTGCAGTAAAACTCTCAAACAAATTTTAGAGTATATAATTCTTAAATATAAATTTCCTAACAGTTATCATCAAAACAAAGAGTAATTATTAAGAACCAATCTGTGTTCTAACACTTATGCCGGTGGACGTGCAATGTCTAGGAAATTATTGAGAGCGGGGTATTACTGGATGACCATGGAGTCTGACTGCTTCAAATATGTTAGAAAATGCCATAAATGCCAGATTTATGCTGATAAAATGCATGTGCCACCGAGCCCTCTAAATGTATTGACATCTCCTTGGCCCTTTGCAATATAGGGCATTGATATGATTGGGAAAATTGAGTTGACTGCTTCTAATGGACATCGTTTTATCTTGGTAGCAATTGATTATTTCACCAAGTGGGTAGAGGCGGCTTCCTTTGCCAATGTCACCAGGCAAGTGCTTGCTTGTTTTATAAAAAAGGACATCATTTTCCGCTATGGGATACCCGAGCGAATCATTACTGATAATGGTTCGAATTTGATTAATAAGATAATGAAGGAACTGTGCCAGAGTTTCAAAATTAAACACCATAATTCTTCTCTGTACCGTCCAAAGATGAATGGCGCTATTGAGGCAGCGAATAAGAACATCAAGAAGATCGTACGGAAGATGGTGGTGACTTATAAAGATTGGCATGAGATGTTTCCATTTGCTTTACATGGTTATCGTCTTCGGTACGTACATCGATTAGGGCAATGCCTTTCTCACTAGTATGTGGTACGGAAGTCGTCCTACCATTTAATAGTATTGTCTAAGCAGATCATCATTGCCTATGAATGAAGACATTTTTCTATAATACATTTGATGTGACTTCATGGAAAACTCAACCCCTTGTACTTAGGCAAATCAGTCACCTTGAATTTCTGGGGTAGCACAACATTTGGAACCAAGTACAAGTCTTTGGCGTCCATGTCAAAAGCAGAAAACCTCTTAATAGCTTTGATGCAGTTTGCTAACAAATTGTAATTTTATGTCTTTTATGATCAGCAAGTCTGACAAGAGCATATGGATTTGGAAGTTGTGATACGGATGGAGCAGGTACCTGAAGAGAAGCAAACTGAGACAGATACACCAACCCATAATTTACCATTCGATCAGTATTCTAACTCATCTGAAAACCATATGGATAACCAGCAAGAAGTACCACAGCAATAGAGGATGCCCCAGGGTAGAGCACTCCAGGATAGACATTCTAAACAACAATTTGAGCAAATTGAGATGAAACCAGAATATGAATAAGAGGACCTCTATACACATGTTCATCCTCATCAGAAGTTTCGACATTAGTGGGCACAAGAGTCTAGCGAATTTGCGCTTGAAGCATCTCAGGATTATCATTGTTCACCATAGGAAGTGGAAGCAGAGTAGGCATGCCCCATGGGTAGGCAGCAGAACTCTCATTGGGCACGGGCGCAACAAAAGGTTGATATGGCACAAAGGCAATATCATTAGCAATCTGAGGAGTGAAATTCGGAGGCATTCCCCATGGAAAAGTAGCAGGCATTCTATTTGGACCATGCTGGGAGCATGGTAAATTTACATTAGGTTGAACAATAGTCTCAATCGGCATTTCAACAACAGTAGGAGAAAAAGTAACAACAGGAGTGACAACAATTGCATCAGTGACAGTTGCGACAACAGCCGTGGTAATTATGGTATCCCTCTTAGTGTGAAGGAGTTCCATGATGGCATCCATGTTGTCTTGGAATTGACTCATCCTACCCTGGAACTTAGCCAAGGTTTCTGTGTAAGCGGTATTCTCATTATTAGCCATGATTCTTGACTCGCTGGATCTGATGGAGTATCGGTGTCGGGTCTTCGTTGTCTTCTATCTGATGAAGGGAAGAAAGTGAGCTTTTTCTAGTTGGTATGTATGCAATGCAAACGCATATTTTGTTTATGCAGATGGGATGCAGATGAGATATGCAACACCCATTGATGCAAGGGTTAGATGATGCAAAAATTCAACATACATATGATGATGCAATAACTCAAGCTCAAAAGTTCAGCATGATGATGATGCAATAACAGTATGTAAAAATGCAAGTTAGAGGTGCAACATCTTCTAGATAGTCTGCATATACTTCCCGATGTAGGTTCAAAGGTCTGACGTGTGCGAGAGAACAAAGGTATGAAGAGTCTTGGTTTCCTGCAAAAAAAAACCAATATCCCTCTCATAGGTGTGATCTAGTCTTGAACAAGGGTTCCTGCTGGTCCTCAACTTCTTAGGCTCTCAGGTCGAGTAGTAATAATATGTTCACCATTTATGGTTTGGAATTATTACCCCTCATAGAAGCCTCTAGTGATTTCCAATGATCGGTCTCCAGAGTCATAAGTTCTCTAAGTCGACATCCTATCATCTGCACCAAATGCGCAGGATAGAATATCTCCAAAGAAAACCTCGTTTGAATGTGGGTTTCGTGTCAACTACACGTGGCCAAACGCCATGCAAACCACACTACTCTTCATTCTAGTCATGCATGTATGCTCAAGCCTGGGTAGTGGGCTTATCTCTCAAGTAACAACCCATCCCAACAACAGCAGAAAATAGCAGATATCCAGAATATGCAGCATACAAATACTTAAAGCAGTAAAAAAATGCAATAAATAACATAAAGATAAAGCAAGTAAATAATAAAGATAATCACCCAAGCAAAACAAGAAAATAAACAAAACTAGGCGAGACCCCAACTTGCAAGAGTAAGGACTCCTCAGCAGAATCGTCAGCTGACGCTAGTGGGATTATACCTGAGTGAATCACACACTCAAAGATACAACAGAGTCGCCAGTGAAATTTATTTAGTCCCAAAGGACAGGGAAAATATCGATAAAACCCAAAGGAAAGAGAAAGGAGTAAGGGGTCGGTTATGCGAAAGGAAGGTACTAGCACCTCACGCATCTGTCGTACTTGACGGGAACCATTTCACTTGCTTCTAGGCTTGGATGGGTTATCTATCTAAAAGCTTCTAGCTAAAATAGGGGGAAGAAGAGAGAGAGAGAGAGAGAGAGAGAGAGAGAGAGAGAGAGAGAGAGAGAGAGAGAGAGAGAGAGAGAGAGAGAGAGAGAGAGAGAGAGAGAGAGAGAGAGAGAGAGAGAGAGAGAGAGAGAGAGAGAGTGCTCGCGGAGGATTGGGGCCCTTGTGCCTACGTATCCTCATAGTGCAATGAGGAATTCAGAGCTCTGTAGTTCATGGAACCAGGAAAAAAGAGAGAAAAAGGTGGAAGAAGGTGGCTCACCAAGATTTCGCAATCTCATGCCTATGTGTTCTCATAGTGCAATGAGATATTCAGAGCCTACTTAGTTCGGGGAACTAGAAAAGGAAACGGAGGTAGTGTCAAAACCAAGAGCGAAAGGAAGAAAGCAAGACCCAACTGGGGATGCAAAAGAAATGGTGTCAAAACCAAGAAAGAAAGGCAAAGGAAAACTCTAGTAAGGAATACAAAATAAAGGTGATAACTCTGTTGGGGATAAAACAAAAGAAATGGTATCGAAACTAGGAAAATAAAGGGATAAAGGATAAGAATCGAGGTAAAGGAAATATCCACAGGGGACACGGTACATTAACTGATAGATAGTGATTAACCGAAAAAAGATAAGAGCAAGACCTTGTGGAGAAAGCAAAAGGTTGGTGTCAATAGGCAGACTATGATGAACCTGAGATGAGAGAGAGTATTGAACCAAGAGAAGATGTTTGACTCTCTAGAGAACTCAGTGTGTTAACTGATAAATAGTGGTTAACCGAATAGACGGGTGTGGAACTAAGCAAAGGTTGTGACCCAAAGGACGGATGTGGAACCAAGAAACGATTGTGACCCAAAGGACAGGTGTGGAACTAAGCAACTGACTGAACAAGTTGTACTTGACCGAATAAAGGGTATTCGAACCAAAAGAAGGTTACTAACCTAAAGGTATGAGTATTTGAACCAAAGAAAGGTTGCTAACTGCAGGGCATTCGATGTTTTAACAGACGGGCTGTGATTAACCGAAAAGAATGAGTGATTAACCAGGAGAAGGTGATTAACTCAAAAGAAACTCAGTGTGTTAATAGATGGACTGTGCTTAATTAAGGAACGAGTGATGAACTAAGAGAAGGTGATTAACCTAAAGAAAACTCGTTTTAACGAGCGGACCGTGATCAACCAAAGAACGAGTGATTAACACCTAAGGGAACTCAGTATTAACAAACAGACTGTGATTAACTGAGGGCAAGGGCAACTTGGTGTTTTATCTAACCGGCAATGTTTAACCAAACGGAAAAAGGAGAGGAACTAAGAGAAGGTTACGAACTCCTCTAGGGATTCGGTATTTTGATAGCTAGATTGTGCTTAACCGAAGAAAAAGGATTGACTTCGCTGGGGATGAAGAAAATTTGGATTTAACCAAAGAACGGTTGACTAGCCAAAGAAAAGGGGTGATTACAACTCTCCTGGGGGAATCCAAGAATAGTGATTAGCCAAAAAAAGAAAGGAGTGTAGAATCGAAAGGAGGAACTCCAACCAAGAGAAAACGATTGAGGTGCAAGTGATCAAAGATCAAGAAACACCACAGCTTGGGGAATAGAGGTGACTTATCCCAGGTGTAAGAGCCAGACGCCCTTTCCCAAAAACAGTATGAATGAGGATAAGACTGACTCCCATCCTTATTCCTTCTCTAAAACCCAAAGTGTAATGTGGAACTCCGATAGAGAAACGACACAAGTTGTATAGTGCTTCAATGTGTTGTGCAGACCTTCGACACCACAGGGGATTGAGAGAACAAGGCTCTAAAAGATCCTAAAGATAAGAGAGAGGGAAGATCAACTAATCGAAACAAGGTTTCAATCAATTAATCAAAAGGGAGTGAACAAGCCAACAATCTTTCAAGCGACTCGAAAGATCGTCAAAGCAAACGTGTGAGTTATTGATTATACAAGATTAAACTTGCTCAATGAAGAACAAACTTAATATGATTAAGAATAAAATTGCAAAACAACACCAAATTTCAACTATCATGCATCACTAATCATGTTATCATGTGGACAAAAGAGTGCAAGAATTATCATGATTATACAATGTCAAAAATGCAAATAATCAAGAATTGATAAATCGTGCGTTGAAAGTTTGCATACATGCTTCAAACAGAAGTTAAACAGGTCATAAAACATCCCTAAATATCAAGCATATCAAGCCATCGAAGTTAAATGAGAAAAGGAGATCAAACAAACTTGAAAATATGCAAAAATGGCATTCTGAACTAGTGTTGATCAATTAACCATTTTCCAGTGCAAAGTGGCTAATCGATTAACCCTTGAAAAATAGCAGAAAAGCTGAAAAAAGGCAGTGTTAATCGATTAACACTTTTGCACTAGAAAAGTGTTAATCGATTAACACTAAAGCAGTGGCAGAAAAACAGGTTTCAAAAGCACTTTTAGCCACTTAATCACTTATGCAATCACTCATATGCTAGGGAAAACATTTGTGCATGAAAATTAAGTTCAAAATCAACAATTATACATCAATTGAATCAATTAACTCATCAAGAACGAGAATCAAACAATTGCACAATCACTTCGCACATACAAAATTTATCGAATCTACATCGCGAACAATACGAAAGTGATAAAAAAAACAGTAAATTGTGTGAGAAATTCCGACCTACAAGGCAGAGGATTGCCTTGGTGATTGTTGCTATTGATATGTGATGAGAATGAGCCAAGAAAACCAGAGATATCTGAACTTGTAACTGAACCGTAGCAAAACTGACCAAAACGCGACGAAAACTCCAAAATCGAATTTGCACCGAAGGAACTTGAGATAATCACTTGTGATGAAGCAAAAGCTATTGAAACTCCAGAAAACCAAGTAGAAACGCAACATAATGGAGGTTAAGCTCAAGAGAAAAGCACTTTCAATGTGAAAGTTGCTACTCTTTCATGGTGAACTTGAGCTCTAGTGTGGTTTGGGAAGAAGATGAAGATGAATGTGAAGATGTTGCAGAAAATGAGAGAGTAAAGAATGAAGAATTGAAGCTCAAGAGTGAAAAATGAGAAAATGATCAAGGTCCCTTGTGAAATGGTGAAGATTTGTTTATATAGAGTGGAGGTTTGAAGTTGCTAGGTTTGGAATATGCTTTGGAGTTTGCTTCGGAACTAGCCTTGGAGTTAGTTGCACTTGACTCACTGAGTCGGAAGTTGACTCAGTTAGTTAGGTAGTTAACTCGGTAGCAATCCCAATGCAAGTCCAAATCAACGGGTTCTCATGCTTGCAAATGAAGTTACATGGTGGTCTTGATTCAAAGTGATGTATTGGAATAAATGCCTTGAAGTGTTTTGAAAGGTCTGGAAATATTTTGAGATGTCTAGAATGTTCCACACAATGCTTGAGCCAAGTGAACCCCAAAAACATAGAAGGAAAGTTGTTGTCATGAAAATGTAGCAGAAACTGCCTTTTTTACAAGAGTTAATCGATTAACCCATTTGCACTACCAAATGGTTAATCAATTAACCAGGCCAAAATTTGCCCAATTTGCTTAAAAAAGGTGTTATGTCCATGGCTTCGATTTTCGACCTTTTGCTTTGATGAATAGGCATATAAACCCTTATTTTTTGCTTGTGTTGATGGTATGATGTCTTTGTGAAGATGTGATTAATCAAGCTTCAAAACCCTGAGTATTCCTGCAACAAAAATCACAGAGAAAAAGTGTTAATGCATAAGTCAGCGATGCAAATGCATATGCTTATGCAAAAGGAAAAAGGGGAGGTCAAATTTCGAGTTACAATAATCCCTGCTAACGAGCTCTGAGGCACATCGAGAATCTCTCTAGAAAGTATTAGAACAGGCTTATACGAATCATGATGTGACTATTAATCAGTTTGATAGCATTGTTGTCAATATCACCACATGTAATAATCTGAGCTTTTGTGATGAAGAGTTGGCTAAACATGGAACAAATCATAATTTGACCCTCCATATTTCTTTAAATTTCCAGGAGGATGTTATATCCAATGTGTTGGTTGATACCGGTTTATCATTGAATGTAATGCCAAAATCCACTCTATCCAGATTGTCATATCAGGGAAATCCTATGAGGTTCAGTGGGGTCGTTATGAACGCCTTTGATGGCTCAAGGGAAACTGTGATTGGGGAAGTTGATCTCCCTATCAAGATAAGTCTGCATATTCTATATTACTTTTCAAGTAATTGACACTCATCCTGCTTAAATTTGTCTTCTTGGACACCCTTGGATTCATTAAGTTGGGGTAGTAACTTCGACCCTTCACCAAAAGTTGAAATTTGTCCAGAATGGTAAACTTGTTGTTGGTGGAGAACAGGCTCTGTTGGTGAGTAGTTTGTTGTCTTTCTCATATATTGATGCCGACGAAGATATTGGAACTCTGTTCTAGGCTTTTTTTGTCATTGATAATGTTGTTAAGAAGAATAGTGTGTCCATATTTTCTTTGAAAGATGCTCAACATGTGTTGGAGAGTGGCCAAGTTGATGGTTGGGGTCGAGTCATTGAATTTATTAAGAATAAAGATAGAACTGGTTTGGGTTTTGCACCTGGTTCAACTCGCAAAGAGCCGAAGAGTATTCATGAAGTTTTTTGTAGTGTTGGGTTCATCCATGCCAAAGATCACTATAATGCTATAATCATTGAAGACGATTGAGAGGATGAAGTAGAGTCTCAAGAAAGGGAACCATACCTTGATGATCCTGGATACATTTCTGAGATAGAAGATGCATATGTACCATTCCATATCCCTCAACTGAGGCATGAAGAACTTGAACATGAAGTCAGTGCCATCATTGAAGATGAACAAGAGGAAGAAACGCTCAACTTTATGACACGTGGGTTGACGTGCCAAAATTGGATAGTTGTTGACATTTCTATTGTTATTCATATTCCAAAGTAATTTTTTTTGTTTCTTTCAAAAATCCTTTCACTCTGCCCAAGGTGAAAGTGAATTTGTGAGGGCTTTATTTTAACTATTATCATCATCAATAAAATGATATTTTATTTATCTGTATTATGTTTTCCCTTTTTGCTTTATTTCTGAAAAATGGTAACATAAAAAACTGAAATAATAATATTTTGATAATCACTTTTATCTGCATGATACTTGCACTTTTGTTCATGTTCTAAAATCAAACATAAAATTAATGTGTAGATTGATTGTTAAACCCATTGAAAACAATGTCCCTATGCTCTCTCCCAACTTTGAATTCCTTGTGTTTGAAGCGGAAGAAAAGGATGTTGAAGAGATTCCTGATGAAATTACTCGGTTGCTTGAGCACAAGGAAGAGACCATTCAGCCTCATGAACAACAGGTGGAATTGGTTAACTTGGGTTTAGAGGAAGATAAAAAAGAAGTCAAGATTAGGGCATTGCTTGATCTAGATGTTAAGGAGAGAACGATAGAGCTTCTTAGAGAATTTGTTAATTTCTTTGCTTGGTCCTATCAAGATATGCCTGGTCTTGATACTAGTATTGTGGAGCATAGATTTTCATTGAAGCCTGAATGTCTGCCAATAAAACATAAGTTGAAAAGAACACATCCTGACATAGCTGTTAAGATTAAAGAGGAGATTTAGAAGCAAATTGATGTTGGTTTTCTTGTAACTGTTGAATATTCTCAATGGGTGGCCAATATTGTGCCAGTTCCAAAGAAAGACATAAAAGTCTGAATGTGCATCAATTATAGAGATTTGAATAAAGCAAGTCTAAAAGATGATTTTCCACTACCACACATTAATATGTTGGTAGGTAATATTGCTAAGTTCAAAATATTTTCTTTTATGGAGGGATATTCCTATTATAATCAAATAAAGATGGCACCCGAGGATATGGAAGAAAACAACATTCATTACACCCTGAGGAACATTCTGTTACAGAGTGATGCCTTTCAGTTTGAAAAATGCAGGTGCAACGTACCAGAGAGCTACCACCCTGTTCCATGATATGATGCATAAGGAAATGGAGATCTATATGAACGATGTGATTTATAAATCAAAGACTGAAGAAGATTATATAGAGTATTTGTTAATTTTGTTTCAGCGTTTGAGGAAATTTAAACTCCACCTGAATCCTTATAAATGCACTTTTGGTGTCTGTTCTGGAAAATTATTGGGCTTTATTGTCATCCAGAAAGGCATTGAAGTTGATCCTGGTAAAGTTAAAGCTATTCAGGGAATGCCTGCACTCGAAATAGAGAAACAAGAAAGAGGATTCTTGGGACGTTTGAATTACATCTCAAGATTTATATCCAATATGACTGCCATTTGTGGGCCGATCTTCAAGCTTCTCCGCAAAGATCAGAGTTATGAATGGACAGAGGATTATCAGAAAACTTTTGATAGTATCAAAGAGTATCTGCTTGAGCCTCCGATTTTGTTTCCTCCCGTGGAAGGAAGACTGTTGATTTTATATTTGGCTATGCTAGAGGACTTTAAGGTTGTGTTTGGGTCAACAGGATGAATCTAGTCGAAAAGAGTTTGTCATTTACTATTTGAGTAATAAATTCACTGATTGTGAGTCTCGATACTCAACGTTAGAACAGACATGTTGTGCTTTAGCTTGAGCTTCCATGCACCTCCGCCAATATATGTTGAATCATACTACTTGGTTAATATCCAAAATGGATTCGATCAAGTATATTTTTGAAAATTCTGCTTTGACTGAAAGGATTACTCGTTGGCAAATGTTGTTGTCAGAATATGATATCAACTATCAAACTCAAAAAGCAATCAAAGGAAGTGTTTTGGCTAACCATCTGGCACACCAGACAATTGATGATTATCAACCTATCAGTTTTGATTTTCCTGTTGAAGATGTTATGTAATTGAAGGTTAAAGATTGTGAGGAACCATTACCTGAAGAAAGGCCAGAGCCTGGATCTCGTTGGGGTTTGATTTTTTATGGAGTCGTTAATGCATATGGCAATGGTATTGGGGCAATAATTGTGACTCTCCATGGTTCTCATATTCCTTTCACTCTAAGGTTGATGTTCACTTTCACAAATAATGTTACAGAGTATGAAGCGTGTATTATGGGCATGGAAGAAGCTATTGATTTAAGAATTAAGATTCTTGATGTATACGGAGATTAAGCCCTAGTGATTAATCATATTAAAGAGGAATGAGAGACACACCAACCTGATTTGATTCCTTATCGTGACTACATAAGAAGGTTGTCAACTTTATTCAATAAGGTTGAGTTTCACTATATACCCAGGGAAGAAAATCGGATGGCAGATGCTTTAGCAACGTTATCCTCCATGATTGTGGTAAATCGGTGGAACGATGTGCCTAGAATTAATATCATACGTCTTGATAGACCAACTAATCTATTTGTTGTATAAGAGGTTATTGATGATAAACCTTGGTATTATGACATTAAATGCTTTCTTCAGAATCAAGAGTACCCACTTGGGGCATCCAAGAAAGACAATAAGACTTTGAGAAGATCGGATGGTAACTTCTTCTTGAATGATGATGTGCTATATAAAAGGAATTATGACATGGTCTTGCTCAGATGCGTGGATAGACACGAAGCAGACATGATGAAAGAAATTCATGAAGGATCCTTTGTTACCCATGCTAATGGACATGCAATGGCTAAGAAGATGTTAAGGGCAGGTTACTATTGGATAACAATGGAATCTGATTGTTGTAAATATGTAAAAAAATGCCATGAATGCCAGAGTTATGATGACAAAATTCATGTGCCTCCAGCTCCTCTCAATGTTATCTCTTCTCCATGGCCTCTCTCCATGTGGGGCATTGATATGATTGGAATGATTGAGCCTAAAGCGTCAAACAGGTACCATTTCATTTTGGTGGTTATCGACTATTTTACCAAGTGGGTTAAAGTGACATTGTTTGCCAATGTGACCAAGCAAGTAGTGGAGAAGGATTATCACTGATAATGGGTCAAATTTAAACAACAAGATGATGAAGGAATTATGCGATAAGTTTAAGATTGAGCAGCATGATTCTTCTCCTTACAGACCCAAGATGAATGACGTTGTTGAAGCTGTTAATAAGAATATCAAGAAAATTATCCAAAAGATGGTTGTTACATATAAGGACTAGCATGAAATGCTCTCATAAAATTCACAATTATACTCACGGTAATTCATAGGAAAATCACAGCATCAAAACATCAAGACATCACTGAACCAGAACATAATTCGCAAAACTCTGCTACATTCGCTAGCAAGTTCACAGTGCGAGTCTGGGGCGAATGTTCTCCGTGCGAAGCATTCTTCGTTTGCAAACTTACGATTACAGCAAATCACTGTTACGCACCAGCACCAAAACCAGCCCAAAAACCTCTACGATTTTCTTCCCCAATGCCTCCAAAAACATCCATAAATCATTTCTAAGGCAATACGGTGATAAAGGCATAAAATCTACGACTTATTAGGCCAATCCCGTATCATATTTACGCCTCCAATTCCCATAATTTGTTACGAATACCCCACAGTCATTAAAGTTCTCATAATCATTTACCTTATACGGTTAAAACCTCAACAACAGATTTTAGCCACAAAGGCCTAATTTCCCTTAAACCCGAATCAACCTCAAACCTATCAGACCATCAATTCAAATCCCTATACAGTTAAAACCTCAACAACAGATTTTGGCCACGAAAGCCTAATTTCCCTTACTCCCAAATCAGCCTTAAACCTATCAGACCATCAGTTCAAATTCCTAAAACTCATTGAACTCACCATCAGAAAGGCAACAACAATTCAATATTCAACAATCCCTGAACCCTTAAATCAGCTTTAAATACATTGAATCACATATTGAAAACAATGAAGGCAATACTCCTCATACCTTAATTGCCGACTCTAAGCATTTCTCCTTGATTCTTAGAAACCTCACGAAACCTTGCCTCAATCCTCTTCCTTAGAGCTATGGCCTCTATTTCTTTCCTTTTCACGATTTAACGAGAATGAATCCTAATTCCCTCAAAATTCCTTTTTGTTAAACCTAACTTTAGGCCTTAAAATGGGCTTTCCAATTTCACATTCACTAACTCCTCCTCAAATATCCATTTTCCCCTTAATCCACTTATATTTATTTAAATTAATAATAATACCAATATATTTATATTATATACTATTATTTAAATAAATAACCCAAAATCCATAATTCTCAATATTTCATACCAACCACCGAAAATCACCAAAAATACGAATATTCATATTTAAATAAATATTATAATAAATTTGGGTTGTTACAACTCCCCCCCACTTAAAAGAATTTTCGCCCTCGAAAATTACCTCAAGGGAACAGAGTCGGATACGACTCCCTCATCTGATCCTCACCCTTTCAAGCTCAACTTTCTCCAGCTGGTCCTCCTAAAACTATATTTACCAAGGAAATTTCTTTACCTCGCAGTTGCTTCACTTCTCGTTCATCAATTCGTACTAGAAATGCCTCAACAGTCAAATTATCTCTCACTTGTACATCATCCATCTAAATCACATGTGACGGATCTGGAATGTACTTCCTTAACCGAGACACATGAAACACATCATGCAAATTCGCAAGCGGCGGCGGTAAAGCAATCCGACATGATACTTCTCCCAGGCTCTGTGAAATCTGATACGGACCAACAAAATGCGGTGTGAGCTTTCAAGACTTCAAAGCTCGGCCAACACCAGTTACCGACGTAACTCTCAAAAACACGTGATCTCCTTCATGGAACTCAAGTGCTTTCTGTTATACCCCAAATTTTACCCTTAGATTCTTTGATCGTTTGCATATCATCCTAGACCAATTATCCATGCATAGCTAACCTATTTACTAGAATTTGTTTATTTGTTTTCATTTGTAAAGGCAGAGTTGCTGTTGCAAAAAAGTTTAAAGATCATGAAGGCATTTTTTCAGCAGAGGTTTCCCTAAGGAAGATTAGGATTTTGTGTTTTGTGGTTTCAAGGAGGATCATTTAAGAGTTGGTTGGAATCTTGTGGGGGTTGGATTGTCTTGTTGGAGATTAGTATGCTCTAAAGTAGTAAAGTTTGGGTATACATCTTGAATTTGGTTTTAGCAAGAAGACTTTAAGATGAAATTCGGGAACATATTCCTTACAAAAAATTCAAGGTTGGCCAAGATATGATTTAAATGGCAAGATTTTTATCTTTAAATCCATGAATTCTTATATTGGTTCAAAGCCCAAATTCAAAATCAAGACATCATTTCAAGATGCAAGAGGATCTAAATTTTTGAAAATTTACAAGATGGAATTCTAAGGCTTGAAATTCGAAGATTCACATTTTATATCAAGTTCACGAAGGTTCACCATGCTTTAACTTCGATTCAAATTCGAGTACGCAGGAATTCTTTAGCTTTTTATGGTCCAAATCCAAAAGAATTCACAAGTTACAATATTAATTCCAAAAATTCAAACAACAAAGTTCATGGCAAATCCAAAGTTACAAGATCATAAGTGAACAAGGAGTGGAGATTTTGCCAAATGCAAGAGTTGAAACTCATAAATGCCCAAGAGTTGTTTACAAATCAAGCCCAAAGTTACAAATTCAAGGTTTAATCCTAAATTTAAGCAATGTGATCAAAATTCAATCTATTTCAATTCAAGACATGTACAAGGTTAGTTTCAAAAAAAATTCCATTAGTATCAAGGTTATTGGACTTATGTGATTAAGGTCCAAGACAAGGTTCATGACCACAGGTGTACTATTCGAGTTATGTTTCTAAGGTTATCATGTCCAAGAGGATTCAAGCTACCTTATTATTAGGTAGGCTTCCATGTAGGAAGTTTAAGATGATAATTGATTTAAAATTCATTTAAGGTTCATCAAAGTATTCTAACACTTATTCAAGCTATAGCTTCAAATGTGAAGTTTAGTTCTTTCAAATGGATCCATAAGTTCCATGATTATCCCTAAGACTCTAGCTCCAAATATTCCAAATAATTTAGTGCAATTATTGAAATTTCACCCTAAAATTATGTTTGATACAAGAGACAACGTTAGAAATTGATTCATATCAGTACCCTATGATCAAACTTGGTGGGAAAATTTTCTTTTTCCATACAGATATCCAAATTACAATATGTCTCCATGACGAGGATGTAAGAGATCCTTGTTTTTTCAAACTTGTTCGAATCTAAATCGCAAGGCTCAAGAGCTAGTATCAAACTACTCAAGTTTATTACAAGAATTGCAAATTCAAAGACTACTTGCAAAGTTACAAATGTATAAAAATCAAAATCAAAATAAAAGCCATAGACATTTCAAATTACAAGATGTAACAAAGGGACTAAAGGTTCTGTCCAAAGATCCAAAGCATACAAATACAAATTTAAAGTTGAGCACAATGCTTTCCATTATTCAAAAGAAGTCCTTCCTAGAAAATTTATGGAGTTGCCTACTGTTGAATCTTTTTTTCCATTTTGCAGTAGAGTCCATTTTGACATTTCCCAGTAGAGTTTGTTAATAATGCCTCGGCTGAATTTGTAACTTGGTTCCCTCTTTAGTTGACGATAATTTTCCTCGATACTTGTTACAATATGATGGAATTATGAGATCCAATATGTCCCAGGTGAACTCTAGTGCAGGTTTCCTCCAAATGGGTATCAGTTGGGTTTTCCCCAGCTAAGTCTTAATTAGGCTTCTCCCCAGCTGAGTAAGTTTCTTCTCTCCAGCAAGGGCGTGATCAGACAATGGAGCGATTTCGGTCCTCCACTCCTCTGTAATATTGATCCCCATACAGATATCTATATTTGTTGCTTCCCAGCAGAAGTTATGCATCATTACTTTGGATGTTTTCCCAAGCAGATAGTAATTTTTTTGTCTTCTGAAAAGTGTTGATATAGTAGTCACTTGTTGGGTTTTCTCTCACCTATGTTGGGCATTGATTTAGAATCCCCCACAACTTGACTTTCTGGTATGATGTTAACTTCTTATTTCCCCTGTAATTTCATAATGTTTCTATCATACTTGCATCCCCGAAGAATTATAGTAGCAAAAATAGAAGAAGAAAATGCTCTAGTCTATATTGTGACAAAATAGAACTTCAATATGAAACAAAGTTGATCCTCGACAATGACGCCAAGAACTCTACATGCCACAAGTGTAAGGCTGCACGAAGTAGTATAAAAAGTTGTCGAACCTCAAGGACTAATTGTTTAATTACTGATTTCTATCCTATCGACTTAATGCTAGAACAACCGAATATTTGAGTGTTTTATGTTTGATAGATAAAATTAACAAATAAAAATTTATAATGATAAATAGAACTTAGGGTACATGAGTCCTTGTCTCAACATACCCAATTTAGCCTCTGATTAAATCATGAGAAATAAGTTAAGTTATAGAAAATAGATAAAAGTGTACAACACTTATTATCGTCAGCGTGTTACACTCTCTCGGGTGAATAACTGTCTACTTTCTCTAGCATGAACTATTTTGTAGAGTGTTATTTTATATGGCCATAAAGATGGGACTTTTTCAAATGAGTTTGAGACACCCTTTTAGCGTCTCCTCAAACTCGGTTGTTAAGAAATCCGATATCAGATACTGATGCATACCCTTTCAATAGATGATTGGTACCTAAGTTACATAGGCTTTCACAAATGACGTAGAGAGTTTAAGACCTCGGATTGTAAAATAACTTTTAACCCTAATTTTTCATAATCGATTTATTGATGATTCAAAAGGATATTGTAGCGGGGAAATTTGTGAGCGTAAGATATTGGTTAACTTAACTCAAAAATGCAAGAGTCGCCACCGCACTTTTATTTTATCCTAAATAAAAGGAAAAAGAGCGAACAAAACCTAAAGAGTTCTAAAACAAGAACAAACAGAGAATGGTAAGGGGTGGTTACGCGATGGGAAGGTGTTATCACCCAAAACGCCTATACTACTCTACAGGAGCTCTTTGAAATATCTACGCTTTTTGGTTTGAAAATGTTTGTTTGAAAGGAGATTGGGGAGATGAGAAGAGAAATATTTTTTAAGATTTTTGTGTTTAAATGTAAAGATAAGTCGTCATTTTAATGAGAAAACTACGACTAGTTGCCCACAAGTATAAGACAACATTTGCATCACCTAAAGATGGAGGATTTTTCTTGGATTAGAATCAACAAGTCTATCACTCAACATCTAAGTGGAAAATGTCAACATCTTAAATAGTATAGAGAATAAGAGAATTACATCTTAACTATGAAAACGACTCATGTCTAAACTTTATGAAAAGTTTTAAAATGAAAAGTGCACAAAGGCACAAAAGGTTTGAATGAGGTGAAGTGTTTTTTATATCTTTTTTGAAATTGGTCAAATTATGATTAACATTGATTGTCATTTATTAAAGAAAACAAAGTTTGTAAATCACTTGACAAAATTCAAGGTTTTATTATGAAAGCGGTTTGAAGTTTAAAAACAAGAAGGTTTTTTTAAAAAAAGGAGAAGATTTTGAAAATTTAAGAAGGGGAGAAGATGAAGTGACTACCCTAGAAAGAAAAATAAAAGTTAGAAATAAGAAGGATCTAACCAAATTCTAGCACAATTCATAGCTAGCGAAATAAGAATTCCATCTGATTTGAAGTATAAGCTAATGAGCAAGCCAAACAAAGGTAAAGATCCATAATACTCCAAGTATAGGGAAATAGTCCTAATTCTAAGTTCAAGGGTCCAAGAATAGTCTAAGAGGTCCAAGGTCTAAGAATAGTCCAAGAGGTCCAAGGTCTAAGAATAGTCCAAGAGGATAACCACAAAGTTAAGAGCACCAAGTTTTTTAGATGGTTTAATCCTTTATTAGTGTTTTGAACAAGATATGGTCCAAATGGACAAAAGAAAAAAAATGGCGGAAACATAAACAAAAAATATGATATGAGATGATAATAATGGAGCATAAAAGTAAAATAGAGATAGGGAGTGAGAAGGAAACTTAAACAAAATTAGTATAATAATATTGTTAGTGAGTTAGTGATTAGTTGTTAAAACAAATGATC
The DNA here is from genome assembly GCA_963859935.3 of Lathyrus sativus. Taxonomy (NCBI): domain Eukaryota; kingdom Viridiplantae; phylum Streptophyta; class Magnoliopsida; order Fabales; family Fabaceae; genus Lathyrus; species Lathyrus sativus. Next base: position 91,588,271 of record OZ012738.1, read on the forward strand.
AACGATGGTTAACTCATGCACTTAGGCCAAAGTTAATGAAGACTAATTAGAGGATTGATAAAATCAAAGCCTCATAACAATAAGTTTCATAGGTAATGGACTTAAGACAAATAATCAATCATACTTGGATTTTCAAACATAAGTTTGAGCCACGAATGATCATTTTCGATTACAGGATAATTTAGCGCTATGTTAAGCAATCGTAATCGGGTTTATGTAGAAACCACGACTATCTGAGGTTGTTCAATAATAATGTTAGTGCTAATGCATGCTAGAAAAATGATATGTAAATCACTCTCCAAAAGCAATACCACACGAAAAGAAAAGAGGGTAGCGATCTCATCTTAATCAAGATTTTTATCGATTAATCAAAGGTAATCTATCGCTATTTCAAAGTACGGAGAATTATCCCAATGATCGTTCGTCCATAGATTTGAAATAATGAAAAATAAACATCCTTGACAACTAACAACCCATGATCCATAGATTTCATCGATCAAAAGAAGAAAAAAGAAGAAGAAAGATGCCAAGATAAAAAGAACCAACAATTTGAATATTAAATCGATTAAATCATCATTAATATCAATCACCTCTCTTGGTGGATAAAATCGACACCCAAAGTCCATTGATATTGATGAAATTTTATCAAGATTCAAGATCCAAAACAACCAATAATTAATTTATATGAGAATTCACATGAAAATAAAACCAAAAACTATGATATTTTTAATGATTTTTTAAGAAAATTTCTTTAAAATAAGATTCAAAATATAAGGATTGACCCAAAGATTAAAATCTATAAAGAAAATATTAAAAAAAAATAAATAAATAAATTAGTGAAAACAGTTTTGAACTAAAAGAAAAATTAAAAAAAAAGGGGAGAGGGAGGTTTTAATTTTAAAAAGAAGGTGATGATAGTAACTAGCAAGCCCACACGGCCCAAGATATATATATATATATATATATATATATATATATATATATATATATATATATATATATATATATATATATATATATATATATATATATATATATATATATATATATATATATATATATATATATATATATATATATATATATATATATATATATATATATATATATATATATATATATATATATATATATATATATATATATATATATATATATATATATATATATATATATATATATATATATATATATATATATATATATATATATATATATATATATATATATATATATATATATATATATATATATATATATATATATATATATATATATATATATATATATATATATATATATATATATATATATATATATATATATATATATATATATATATATATATATATATATATAAAAGTTAAAATAAAACAAAGGAAAAGAAAAAAAGAGAAGTTAAAATAAAACAAAGGAAAAGAAGAGAATGAGAAACTAAAAAGCGTCATCATCTTCTCCGAGCTTGTGTGCGGGTTACTATTCACCCGCCATAGCCAGCATCTCAAAGCTTGCTCAAATTGAAGCGGCGGGACACGGAAATAAGACAGAATGAATCGAAATTCGCGGCGGGACACGGAAATAAGACAGAATGAATCGAAATTCAAAACTACATTCAATGCAACAATCAATTTCAAGATTCAAGCAACAGCAAGTTCAAAATGAAAACGTGAAAAACTCTGATTCTACCTTCAAAGTTCAGGTAAGAACGAAATTGATCCTTCTTCTTCTTCTTCTATCACTTCTGGCTGGTATGTTCCAAATGAGTGTCGGTTTGAATGAAAAGTAAAACAAGAATATAGGCGAGATTCGGTTTTGCAGTGGGAATTGAAGAGGAAAATTAGCAGAGATTTCTTGGCTTGAAAGCTTGAGAAAAATGAGTGAGTAGTGGTTCTTATTTATAGATTGAGATGAGGGAGAGTGATTGTCGTTTGTGTAATTTTTCTTACGTTTTAATTTGGTGTGTGTGGTGCGTATGACTTGCTGAGATATTCATGTCGTTTTGCTTTATTTCATTTGCAGCTTGTGTATTGTGAAGTGTTGATATGAATGTCATTTTGATTTATTTTCCTTTGTTGGCCGCTCATGTGATGACGTGGATTTATTCGCTCTAGGGTTTGCTTTGGAATATGGCTTGAATAAGTGACGTTGAGACTGAGAATCATTTCTGATTGTAGCAGATGCAGAAGATGAACCATCGGCTGTAAGAGCAAAGCCAAGTTCTTTCTCAATTATTTGAAGGGTTTGAGGAGGAAAGACTCATTTTCAAGTTCCAAAAAGATGCCTCATACTTGAATGCACCAGAGGATCAACATGTTTGTATATATTGCATAATACCTCAGGTAGTCTAACAATATTATCTAAGAGATAAAGCAAGGGCAACTTTTGATCACTTGAAACCTCTAGAATATTAGCACAAACAACTCCAGCAATTGATTTGGCAGCAGAAGGATTCTCTCCAGCAATAATAGCCAAGTTGGTAATTAGCGGTTTCAAATTGAAAGTACGCTCAGCCAAAGCAGCCCTATACTGAGTCACAAGCTCTTGATGCGCAAGCATTATGCGTTGAGCATCCAGGGTTATAAGAACTATAACTGCTCCAGTTGTTGCATCCTTGGACAACTTTCATAAAGGAAAGTTAAGCGAAAATCATAACATCCTTTTCGCCAGTGTTCTGATGAAAGAAGTTCTTGACAAAATCATGATCACATAATATCTGCTCAAAGGGATTAAAGCCACCAACTCATTGTCTCCAAAATCAAAGGAGCAAGCTCTGTTGCCAGACATTTTCTAGCTCTTTCAACATACTCTTGTGCTTCATCGTACTTTCCTATGTAAACTGATAGAACAACCCTGAAGAAAGTGCCATTACTACTTACGTCATTGGTAGAAGCATTATTTCCTGCAGTTCGAATTTTGTTGCATCGCCATCATCTAACCAACATCAAAAAACTCTTCTTTAAATTCTTTATACTTCTGGTTACTAAGTGCCTTGATAGGAGAAGTGTAGATAACATGTTGACCATCACGAAGCAACATAGCAATTGCATATAAAGCCACAACAGTTTTCCCATCAGATGTATGTGCAGATACCATAACGGATTTAGAATTTTCAAGACAATTAATAGCTTAAGATTGAAAGGGATCAAGTGTAAAAGGGAACTTCCTAGCAGGCTCTTTGATTTGAGATGTATCAGAAGGAGTAGAAGATAAAACATAAATGTAGCCATGTGGAAATAGAGTTTTCTGTGAAGTTATTGTTTATGAAGTTCAACTGTACCAAACTGTTGTTAATTCCCAAACTTTGAGGTATGACTCCAAAGAACATGTTGTCAAGCAATGAAATGTTTTTGAGGTTCTTCAATTCTGTCATCTCTATAAGAAGTTCAGTAACAACCACTTAAGCTTCAACCAGATGCAATGAGTCTTCAGCAGGAACCTTGAAACTATTTTCACCACTAACTGTCCGATTGTAGATGTGGAACATGATATATAAGGACAGACACTTCAGATAAGGTTGTAATGATGTCATCATGTTTTCTTTTACTCACATCAACGAAAATGTTAAGAGTTGATTGAACATGGCTTAGTGGATCAGATGAATATTGATCAATTATCCTTGAAATCCAGGTAGCTTGATCACGCCAAGCACTGTGAGTTGATGCTGGCGGTCTTCCACTGCTACTGTTCCGGTTTATGGTGCTGAAATATAACCGAAATTAAAACATGTTGATGAGTCAGTTCTGAGAATTCAATCAAATCAATTATGTCAACTTCAATATCAGTTTCTACACTTGAATAAGGTTTTAACTCAAGCACCTTCAACTTGTATTCAAGTTCTCCATAGTTTACAATGAATATATCACCTTGAGAAAGAGTAGTATGCTTCCGAAGACTTGTTTCCATGTTAGCTTGTGAATTTCTACTTTTTCGAACAACACTCGACATTTTCGTTTAGCCACGGTACTTGGAATTTCTCGCGTCTATTGCAAAGCTTGGTGTAGAACAGTTCTTTTATAGTGATATCTATTTGAGGAAACATATTGCAGGAGCAAGTTTAATATGGCACCACTGTTTTCGAAATTCTCAACTGCACACCAAAAGATATCGTATGGTTCTCCTAGTCCAGCGCCCACACAGAGTTCTTCACCAATTGAAATATTCCATGACCATGCTCCAAGTAACGGTGCTTTTTAGAACTACGATAATTCCTTATTCTGTACATTTGATACTCTAGACGCATAACATTTTACAGTGTCCATATCAACCAAAATTTTGTTCATGAGACTAATTCTCTTGTTTGTGCGTTGTAACCCTTCCTTAGACAGCTTCAATATTTTGCTGATGATTAATGTCTGTAATGGGAAAATGAGAACTAGCAACAAAGAACCAATAAGGCAAGCAGCGTCTAGTTCGTTGTCATGGTTAATTTGGAAGAATCACCATCAGAAAGGAAATGCATGATGTGTCTCAGAACCTCAGGAAGGTTAGATTTAGTCAGCCTCGGCAGTATTTGATATGCAATCTCATGCAACTGTCTCCCTCTTATATCCTTGCTTGCAAAAAATATTCTTTTCACATATTCAAGTTCCTTGCAAAGAGATTCGATTGACCAATCTTTTTTAAAACACCTCTTTGACAAAGCCAAACATCTCAGAAGGGTGATCACAAGCAATGCAGTGAAACTGCATTTCAGTCGTCCCTTAGTTTCATGTAGTATGCCCATTTGTTTTGCTTTGGAGTCTTGTTTTTATAATATTCAACATCAAAATGATTAGCAACATGAACTTGCAAATTAAATGGGTTAAAAAGATAGTGGATATGGATTCAGATAATTGACTATGGAGAAATAGATTTAAGAAATGGATTTTGTTTTGTTTTTCTAGTAACACTCTCATGTGGTTCATGGGCTCTTTATATTTTTTTTTAGTAATTTTTGTGTAACAATTAATGTAAATGAACTTTTTATTGGATTGTAATGGAGGAAATTTGAAACGGGCTTCTTCTTTTAATGAAAATTTGAGTTGTATTCAGTTTTTTCTTGTAAATTCATTTGGGCCCTCAATAGTTATTACACCTTTATTTGAACAAAACTTGGAATGGTAATGAGCCTTGAAATGATATCGATCCTCACTTCCTAAACAATGCTTGAAAGACACTTTCTTGCTCTCAAAATAATTCATATCAAGGAGAACCTGAGAAAGAAGCAATTCCAATGAACGTGAACCCAACATCAAAAAACCATTGGTGCACGCACACCTTGACTGAATATTCATCAAACTTGACTTGTACAGAGAAATATCTGAATCTTGGATTAAACTGAATCGCTTTGAATTTGTCTGAATCGATCTCTAGGAAAAGAAATCCATAGAGTGAACACAGTTGAATTAGTAGACTTGATCATAAAAAAACTAGATCAAACTTCTCATGAATCACTACTTGATATCCTTGACAACTTGACCTTGGATACACAGAGCCTGAGAAACAAACCATCGATACAAATAACTTGTAATTGAAGCAAACTATGATGGTTTGACCAATATTAGGTCAAACTTCTATCTGGTCTTAACCATAACTGAATAGCCACACATGACTCTAAGTCATACTCTTGTCATGAATCTCCTTGCAAAATCCTAAATACACAGAGAAAGAAAAACAGGTGACTGCAATATATTTTTGGTATTTTGGTTAGAGGCTAGTAAATATAGAGCAGGTAAGAAACACACAAGTGTTTGGTGATCTCCCTCACAAGCGAATCCACGGAGAAAGGCGGGAGGACCAAATCTTATGATCTTATTTGTGTATGTAATGCAAATGATATATGAGATCTTAGGGCTAAAAATTAGGGTATTACAAATATGTTTCATGATACAAGTCTCATGATCGTCTGTCCATAATAAATTACTCGAACATGATTAATACAAAGTAAAATAGGTGTTCGTGGAAGTAGTCTTCATGATTGAAAATAAAATTAAAACAATATATATATATATATATATATATATATATATATATATATATATATATATATATATATATATATATATATATATATATATATATATATATATATATATATATATATATATATATATATATATATATATATATATATATATATATATATATATATATATATATATATATATATATATATATATATATATATATATATATATATATATATATATATATATATATATATATATATATATATATATATATATATATATATATATATATATATATATATATATATATATATATATATATATAATGCAAATGACCGTTTGTCCATAATAAACTACTCGAACATGATTAATACAAAGCAAAATAGGTGTTCGTGGAAGTAGTCTTCATGATTGAAAATAAAATTAAAGCTATATATATATATATATATATATATATATATATATATATATATATATATATATATATATATATATATATATATATATATATATATATATGTGTGTGTGTGTGTGTGTGTGTGTGTGTGTGTGTGTGTGTGTGTGTGTGTGTGTGTGTGTGTGTGTGTGTGTGTGTGTGTGTGTGTGTGTGTGTGTGTGTGTGTGTGTGTGTGTGTGTGTGTGTGTGTGTGTGTGTGTGTGTGTGTGTGTGTGTGTGTGTGTGTGTGTGTGTGTGTGTGTGTGTGTGTGTGTGTGTGTGTGTGTGTGTGTGTGTGTGTGTGTGTGTGTGTGTGTGTGTGTGTGTGTGTGTGTGTGTGTGTGTGTGTGTGTGTGTGTGTGTGTGTGTGTGTGTGTGTGTGTGTGTGTGTGTGTGTGTGTGTGTGTGTGTGTGTGTGTGTGTGTGTGTGTGTGTGTGTGTGTGTGTGTGTGTGTGTGTGTGTGTGTGTGTGTGTGTGTGTGTGTGTGTGTGTGTGTGTGTGTGTGTGTGTGTGTGTGTGTGTGTGTGTGTGTGTGTGTGTGTGTGTGTGTGTGTGTGTGTGTGTGTGTGTGTGTGTGTGTGTGTGTGTGTGTGTGTGTGTGTGTGTGTGTGTGTGTGTGTGTGTGTGTGTGTGTGTGTGTGTGTGTGTGTGTGTGTGTGTGTGTGTGTGTGTGTGTGTGTGTGTGTGTGTGTGTGTGTGTGTGTGTGTGTGTGTGTGTGTGTGTGTGTGTATATAACCTGAATAAAAAAAAGTAGATTTTGATTAATATAGGAAAAATTGAGTACATAATGCTTGAATAAAATTGTCGGAAGAAAAATAGTACTAGAAATAAAGCTAAATTCTTAAGAAAATAAAAATTGAAATCTATAGAGTAATTTAAAAATTCCCAACCCTAATCCAATGATTTTCAAGTCTACTTATAGTTAAAAATTACAATTAAGAGCTCTCAATTCGTGAAAGTAACTGTGAGAAGTTTTAAGGAATTCAATGGATCGGGTTGGAGCACCAAAAGTCAAAAAACCGTTACAAAATGTGAAAAGTTCGCTTCAGCAGTTGAGGTTGGCATAACCGTGCTAGCTGACACGACCTGTGTTGCATGGCATAACCAGGTTGTGCTGCTCTCTAACATTTTGTATGAGATAAGTGTTAAGGCTTGCACGACCTAATCGTGTTGGCTACAAGTTTTTTGTATTAAGCATTCCTCTTCAAGCGACTTTCGATCCTTTTTTGCTTTGTTTCGACCCTAGACACTCCTTATTATCTGAAAGTATAGACGACACCCAAACACAATAAAAATGGAAAGAAACAAACAAATAATCATGGAAAAAACAAATAAAAACCACATAATAAGCGATATAAACACTCTTTATCAATATTCAATATCATGTCAAAAATAAATATCTTCTCTTTAGCATTCAAACAACATACAGTTAGATGGCCAACTAACTTGTGACCCAAGCCATGATTTTGTACATCACAAATAACATTAAATGTCCATGTATTATTCGCCTTGTGGTACCCTTGTTTCTTAAAAGGATTCCACATTCCATTGTTTCCGTGTCATTACGTTTCAACTTTTAAATATGTTCTTTATACTAGCCATTTCTTTTGTATCTCATCGTAACAAATGCATGTCTTCTATCAGAACTAAAACGTGGCATCATGATAACAATGTCAAACCCTAATTTGACAGCCTTCGTGCAGACCCATTCAATCATATGTTCATGTAAAGTAAACTCATGTTTATTGATAAATTATTGTTGAACATATATGTGGATGTTATAATTGTAGGTAAAGGGAGTTTTGAAAATCGTTTCCATAGGGATTGTAGTGATATCGCTTACCGTTCTACAGTTTTTGATGTTTCAAGTATGAATTTCAAACTTTGCTTGTTTTGGATCATAAGTTTATCACAAGTTTAGTAGCAAAGATTAAATTCTAACAGATGTTTGTTTAACAAGACATATCAAAGATAGATTTCATCAACCTAACTTGTATATAATTTATTAATCAAGCATGTGAATTTATTTTCGATTAATATAATCATGTATCCTATCAATACCATCTATGTCTAGAGTGATGCCGTGAGTATTATTGTATCCATCAATAGATGATGTCTCATGCTACCAACAAATACAATAATCTTTAAGATCAACGCAAAGCAAATAACAACTCACAAATCTATGTCTAGAGTTTATTTGTTGATAGATGAATATTTTAGATCAAGGTTTGTAAAATATATGCCTAGAGTGATACAAATCATAAATAGATCTTTAACAACAAAAACATTCAACATATATTAATGATACACTTGTTCACATGCAAAGAGATCAAAATAAATACATACAAGCTAAGATAGACTATACCTACCTTTGATACAAAGGACTTAGCTACCCATAATCGTGGTAGCTTGCTTTACAAGGAAAGGTAGAAGATGAATATGCATCCAAGATGAAGAATTGATCTAGGATGTGAATCCAACTTCTACTTGTAAAATATCACTCCTTGATGAAGAAATGGAAAACTTGGGGTTTTTCGCCCTAAACCAATGTGTCTATTTCAGAAAAGTGATGTTATGAGGTTATGATCCCCAAAAGGTAATAAATAGTACAAAAATATCTAAACAAGATTTGTCTCGCTCACACTGCGAACTACACTTATAGGCAATTGAAGTACCTATAAACAGTTAAACTGCCCCTAAAGATTCTTTGACTTCGCACTGCTAAGCTAATGTTCGCACTGCGAACTTCTTCGCCCAGACCTCGCACTGCATTCAATGAGGGGTTTAGCTACTGCCATCCAAATGTTCCAGCTCGCGTTGGCCTCGCTTTAAGCTCGCACTGCGAGATCACTTTGCCTTCGCTACTTGCTTGCACTACGAACTTGCAGGACTCTTCATCAATTATTTGGCTTCCTTGTCCATTCAATCATGCCTTGTTCTTTGATAATTCAATCTAATTCCTACATAGTCACACACATGTCAAGAAATCCAAAGGTAAAATCAATTTCATTGAAGAATCACAAGATAACATGGAATAAATCAATTAAAACTTAAGAAATGAGTTGAAAAATGTCAAGAATAATAATTCAATTTAAGACAAATTTGGCATTCAACAAACTCTTCCCAACTAGATTTTTGTTCAAAGCATGCCCCTCATAAAAACGAGAGGATTTTTTCAAGCATAGACTCAACCAAGAAAAGATTCATGGTTCAAATTTAACATAAGAATCACACAAGCAATGATCACAACTTCCTAGAATCAAACAATGATAAAGAATTTAGTTCTTAAGCCAATATCATGCAATGTTTCAAATAACAACTAAACTCTCACACTTGAATCACTCTAACATTCCTCTTAAATTAATGGATGAAGGAAATTGTGTGTTTGCAACCGCAGGATAATTAAAATCAACTGAAAAATAGTGCTAACACAATTCAATTCATACATTCATCAATCAATCATATCAGAATTTATGAAAGCAAAAGATCACTGAGGGTTTTTAAGGTCGTAGCTTGGTCGGGTTTCACAACAAATGATTATTTATAAAGGCCATTGAATCAAAGTTACCAATGCAAAAGAGGCATTCACTATACAAGATATTTACACATTACAACTTCATTCACCATTTCTTTATTGCTCACCTTTTCAAACTTCCTTTTGCACAGTTATTTGTATTCTCTATTTTATTATTTCAAACAAGCATTATTTTTATTTTCTTATTCATATTCACAACATTTCTTTATTTATTTGAAACTTTTCAAAATTTTAGCAACCTACCATTTTTCTTTCACTCTCCCCAACTTGAATACAATCAAACATCAAGTGAAAACTCCTTGCTTTTTATGGCAAGGAAATAAATTTAGAACAATGTTCAAAGATTTCAAGAATTTTTTTTAGAATCCCATTAAATTCAATGATGGACTAAACTTTTAAATTATGTGCATAAACCAAGTTCATCACTAAAATATGATATAATCTATTAGGCTCAAAGGGGTTAATTAATTCTCACTACTCACAGGTAAGTTACTTTTGAATATGGTTGTGCTTAATATGAACAAATGTTTTGATCCTTTCTAATGCTTCCACAAAATCAAAATAATCAAAAGATTAATCATGAATCGAACAAATTAAACAAATTTATCAGTTATCCAAGCATTTAGTAAACAATAGAGGTTTCTCACAATTTGTGGCTTTTGGACCTAAGTGGTTCAAACATTCAAATAAGTTGTAAAATGAAACAAGAATACACATTTGTACAAAGCAGACAATTCTTAATCACTCTACAATTATAGAAAGCGATAACCATGTACCTTGCATGCATTCATCACATTAAAAATCCTATCATCACCATCCAATTTTGGAAGAATCTTCATTAGATACTTTTTTGCAAAAGAGCAACCAATCTAGAAGTTCTAATCTTTCATCATCAAGGACGAAGCAAAAAATCAAAATAATTAACAACCATAAAATAAACTAAAATTAAACATTCATAAACTGAAGAATTCAACTCATAAGACACTGTCATGGTGTAAAACACCAATAAAAGTACCCAAAAGTGGTACATAATACATCATCAAAATAAAATACAATAATATCAATATACAACAATGATTAAAAGCTTAATAGAAAACTTCACTTTGTCACACAAAAGGAAGTGAGCTTAAAATCATGCTAAAAAAAAAACAATTATCAAACTAATTCACATTAGTATCGGACTTCATCTCCTTAGCATCACCGTCACCATCATCATTCTCATCCTCATCCTGAGCATCAGCTACACCACCCACCTCCTCTCTAGGAAATGGTCTGGCCTCAGGCGAACCAGCATGTGCTGGGAATGCTCCCTAGACATGATAAAGTGATCAATTGTAGGCTCGCAGTACTGTAACTGTATAAGCTGCATAGAGTCATGAATAAAAATCATAGCTTGTTGGGTAGCCTGTATCTAGTGCAAGTTATAATTGCAAACCTCCCTCTGATTCGGATCAAAGCCCTGGAAGTTTGTTGCCTCGAAACTAAAACATATACATGCACCTGCAACATGTGTAGTTCTAACTCTTTATCCTTTTGGCTTGCAGTTCTTAGAAACATAGATATAATCAATAGGAGCAATCAATGTAATGCGACTACGAGATAGTAATCATGCACACACGTGAACACATAAAGATATAATAAGGCAAGGGAAAACCAATGGATTAGCTCTTGCCCCTGGTTTTATGTCACTCTCGATCATCGCCCACATCACATCTGCAATAATGCATGCTACATCAATCTGTGTGTCAATCAGGATGTTATGCCCCAAATGTGATATATAAATTGGAACGGTGGAGGAATGTTTCCTTTGCTTTATATTATGTAAAACCAAGAGTAGCACCAACTGTGCTAAAGGATGTATGTCCTCTCTATTGTAAAGGATTGGAACCCCAGATGGGTTCAACTGACCAGACTTATCTTCCCTTAACAAAACTCCAGTCATCTCACCCATATTCCTATGTAAGCGCAAATCTCTATGGTACTCATCAATCTCTTCAACCCCGGGAGTAAGAGGTTTGTCTAATACCCCATTAATTATGTCCCTGTGTAGTCCAAGTGAAAACCTCATCGTCATCCGGGAGGGCATTCACATAGAACTTTATCACCACATCCACATTAAAGCTATCAATAGGCGGAATCAACTTGTCTCGCTTCTTACTATGCCACACTAAAGCTGCTGCCCAGAAAGGACCCTCGGGGTTAATGCTAAAGTTTTTCTCTGCGTGGATATTTCTCTTTTCAAGGGTGAGATACCTTGCTTCTCGATTCTAACCCCTAAAGAGATCAGTTTCATAAGCATTTTGTTGTGATTGATGGGAGGTGGAGCCTCCGGTGGTCTTTTGTCTTTTAGTAATGGTTGTATTTGTCTTAGGCGCCATCTGCACTACACAAAACCAGACCAACAATGACATGACAAAACATTAGAAAGCAAGGCAAAGTGAAAATAGAACATGTACAATTAAGCATGAAACAAAAAAAACATAAAACAAATAGTTGATATCTTGTTCGCCCTGAGTTTGCACTGCAAACTAAAAGCGAGCTTGCACCGCGAGCTCAAGGCGAACCCTGCGAGATTTTGAAATTTTTTTCAGGTTCCTTGCTACAACAACCATACTTCAAATCCAATTTTTAACCAATGTTTTCAAGGTTCCTTCAGAAACTTAACAATCAACAACAACAATTTAACAGAGCAAGTTGCATGCAATCCAAAGATTTTTAATAGTAAATAAAAAATTGATAAACTTGAACTACACAACATCCACTTGCTCTATCAATCACAGAGATTTTAATTTTTTAGCACAAACACAAATATCCCAACACAACAATTCATATTTAATCATTCAAAACAACATTGCATACCTAGAAGTTATTTTCCAAAGAATTTTTCATAAACCCTAACCACAATGTTACTAGAAATACAAAGAAATTGAAATGAAAATTCAAACCTGGAACAAAGTAGTGAGAGAGAATGGATTTTAAAGTTTGGGAACTTGAAAATATGACTTCTAAGCTTGGTAAGGTTGAGAGAGAAAGAGAAGTGTTTTTGTTTGAAGTGTGAGAGAGACAAAAGTTTAGAAATGTAAAGAGTGAGAGGGAAAGGTGGGAATACCCCACTAAAACTGAACAAAAGTTACTGGCTCATACACAAATGGTACACCACACAAAAACTGAACAAAAGTTACTGGCTCATACACAAATGGTCCATCACACAAAAACAAAACTAAAAATAAAAGTGATGTGGCAGAAAAGTGAAATTATATCTATATTCACACAGTTTACACTGCAAACTCCAAGCGAACACTTGCCCCAAGTTTGCACTGCAAATTCAAGGCGAATGTGACAGAATTTTTGAAAATTCTGAGTTTCAACTCACGCTCTACCATAAATTTTTTTAATACACTAACAACAAAAATTGCAATAAAGATGAAAGAATACTTAAAATGTTGGGGTGACTCCCAACTAGCACTTTGTTTAACATTGTTTGAGCTCGACGATCCAAAGATGAAACCACATAACGCACAAAAAAGCTTTTAGCAACAATATCAAACTCTCCACGCACAAAGGTCTTCAACCATTATCATGACCAGTTTTTCTGCCAATTTCCATCATAAATGAAAAGTCCCAACAAGATCTCATCATTGCCTCCTTAGTATCTTCATCTTTCTTTTTCATATTATAACCATCTTCCACTTGATTGGAATACACCATATTGTTAAAAAGTGTGAAACACACCTCATCATCTCGAGTCTTCACCTTCATAATGCCTTTATCAACATCAATCGACATTTTCGCGGTTTTCATAAAGGGTCGACCAAGAATTATAGGTGTATCCTCATCCTCCTCCATATCCATGATAACAAAATCTACCGAAAACAAGAACTTATCAACTTTTAATAACACATCCTCCACAACACCATAAGGACAAGTCTTTGACTTATCCGTCAATTGCAAAGTCATGTTCGTTGATTTTATTTCCATGTTTTCAAGTCTTTTTTACCACAAACAACGAAATCAAGTTTATGATCACACCCATATCAACCAAAGTTTTACAATTGAAATTATTACTTATAGTTATAGGTAAAACCACACTTTCTGGATCACCTTCTTTTGGCAAACGTAAAGAGAAATAAATATATACACTATATTCACAATTATGCAAAACATTAAAATTAACAAATATGGTAAACATATACAAGTATCAATATAAACAACTAAAAATAGACAATAATATATATGATATCTACAATACTCAAAAACAAAGAAACTATCACAATGTGATCCAATAAAAACACCAATCCCCGACAACAACGCCATTTTACTGGTGCGATAAAGCAACAAACAACAAAAGCTTTTGGAAGTATTTATCTGAGAAATTACTGTGTCCATAAAAATTAGTGTTATTGAACTGCCATTCGATAATTTAAATGTTATTGAGTTTGGGATAAAAATGAAAAAGAAAAACATAAAACAAGAAAATAAATACATTCTTAAGAAATGAGAAAACTCGTCAGGAGTTTTATTTCATTCTACCCATCATGTACTAAAAAATATATGGATCAAATAAGCACAACCTAAATCACTCACCAATATCATCATGTATCACTCATAATAGATGTTATGTCTAACGCAAAGTCGAGATATCAAATGTATCGTCTCATCGGTGATGTCTCACGCAACTCAACAACACATAGCATTAAGAACCGATACCCACGTGAATATTAGACCTAAATCTATGTATAGATTTTAGAATCTAACAGGTGTTCATCTTAGATCGAGTTCGAACCGTATATGTCTATATCAATCCAAACTTATTAAGTAAAAAATCAAAGATAACCATCAATAAAGAGTTGTAGAAGAAATTTTATACAAAGATCAATAAATATACATACAATCAAGATAAACTTACATACAAAACCCCAACAAATAGAGGGTACAAAGAGAAGAGAGAAGAAGAACATAAATCTCACGGTTTGTCAACTCCGATTGAAGTGGATTCGACTCTAGATCGTCAAGATATACATTCCATGTATTGTTTCTAAGGTAAATCTACTCAAGAATGAAAATTTGATGAATTGGGAACAAATACCCCAAAACATAACCTAAAAAATGTGTTTTTACCCCTTTTAACATGTTTCTACCCAGACTAATTCGCCTGGAAAAGCAACGGTTCGCCTGACGAGCAAAGGCGCTTTTTCTGCTGCTTCTGGAACTTATGGTTCACCCGACGAGCTTGGGGCGAGAGCTGACAGTAGAAAAATTTAGCATCTTATTTTCTTCATAACTTTTGAACCGTAACTTTGTTTGAGGTTGGTCGGAAGCGTCAAAAAGCTTATTCAATTATCTATTTAACAATGACTAAACATCAATGCTTGAATACCTACAAAAATGAGATAAAAACAATTAAAATCAATGATATTTACACAATAATACTAGTATACACTAAATATACACTTTTACAAACAAAGTGGGATTTTATTCAAATAATTCAATACAAATGAATCGATAAGTGATGCAAAACTACTACTCAAAACACGACAATTTGACACTTATTAGTGGTGGTGGAGGTACTTTTGTCATGATTGGCGTAACAATAAGTGTAGTTGGTGTATTACTTGAAGAAGTTCCTTCGCGCTCCCTTATTTCTTTAGCTAATTTCCTTTGTCTTCTGGTTTTGCTATTAAGTTTCTGCGCAGTTCTATCAATCTCTGGATCAAATAGAAGTTGGTCTGCATGCACACTTCCTCGCATAAACTGATATCTAAAACATTAACCAAAGAAATTAACAAGTACAAGGAATATTAACTAAGGTGAAAGATAACAATGCAAAGCTTAAAACAAGATAAACTATTGCAATGCTTGCAATATCAATCAATAATCCCCGACAACGACGCCATTTTGTTCGAATTATAGGTAAGTGAGGGTTTTGAAAATCGTCTCTACAAGAATTGTAGTGATATCACTTGCCATTCTGCAGTTTATGATGTTTTAAGTAGAATTTTCAAAGTTTGTTTATTTTGGATCATAAGTTTGTCACAAGTTTAGTAGCAAAGATTAAATTCTAAAAGATGTTTGTTTAACAAGATATATCAAAGATATATTTCATCAACCTAACTTGTATATATCCTATTAATGAAGCATGTGAATTCGTTTCCGATTAACATAATTACATATCCTCTCAACACCGTATATGTCTAGAGCGATGTCGTGAGTATTATTGTATCCGTCAATAGATGATGTCTCATGCTACCGACAAATATAATAATCTTTAAGATCAACACAAAACAAATATCAACTTACAAATTTATGTCTAGAGTTTGTTTGTTGATAGATGAATATTTTAGATCAAAGTTTGTAAAATCTATGTATAGAGTGATACAAATCATAAATAAATCTTTAAGAATAAAAACATTAAACATATATTAATCATCCACTTGGTCACATACAAAGAGATCAAAAGAAATACATACAAGCTAAGATAGACTACATCTACCTTTGATACAAAGAATTTAACTACTCATAACCATGGTAGCTTGCTTCACAAGGAAAGGTAGAAGATGAATGTGCATCCAAGATGAAGAATCGATCTAGGATGCGAATCCAACTTCTACTTGTAAAATCTCACTCCATGATGAAGAAATGAAAAAATTAGGGTATTTCTCCTAAATTAATGTGTCTATTTCAGAAAAGTGAGGTTATGAGGTTATGATCCCCAAAAAGTAATAAATAGTACAAAAATATCTAAACAAAATTTGTCTCACTCGCACTGCGGCTTCTTGTTCGCACTACAAACTTCACTTATAGGAACTTAAAGTGCCTTTAAAGAGTTAAATCGCCCCTGAAGATTCTTTGACTTTGCATTGTGAAACTAATGTTTGCACTGCGAACTTCTTCGCCCAAACCTCACACTGCGTTCAATGAGGGGTTTAGCTAATACCATCCAAATGTTCCAGCTTGTGTTGGCCTTGCTTTGAGCTCGCTTGTAACACCACAAATTTAATTGGAATATTTTAATTAATTTATTTATTTGAGAATATTCATTTTTCGGTGATTTTTTGGTAGTTTGGTGGATTATTGAGAAAGTGTGCATTTTTGGGTTATTTATTTGATTAATAGTATATAATATTAATTTATTAGTATTATTATTAATTAAAATGAATATAAGTGGAATAAGGTTAATTTGGGCATTAAGAAGAGTTAGTAAGGGTATTATGGGAAAAAGCCCAATTTTGAGGCCCAAGACTAGGTTTGGCAAAATAGAATTCTAAAGGGAATTAGAATTCATTTGTTAACCGTGAAAAGTTTTGTGGCTAGAGCTCTGAGGAGAAGATTGGAGGCAGAAGATTCCCAAAGATAATCGTGATGACTTTGAATCGACTAAGGTATGGGGAGTATAGCTTTTCATGATTTTCTATGTATGCCTTTCAATGTAACTCTGGATGATTTTAGGTTTAAGGGATTTTGGGTTGATTGTGGAAAAAAGGGAAATTGATAGTGAGACCCTGATGGTTGTGGTTAGTGGTAAGTATTTTTTATTATTTGATATGAGAATTAGGAAACCTTAGGCCTTTGTGGCCAAAACCTTGAATTGTTATAGGTCTGACCCTGAAGGGATATAAATATTGGATAGTGAGTAACTCTAATGCCTTAGGGTGTAATTGATGGAAAAATTATGATTTAGGACGTGAATATGTTACGAGATTGACCTAATAAACCATAGGTTTTGTGCCTTTATCACCGAAGGACCTTAGGGATGACTTAGGGAGGTTTCAGGGGCATTGGGTAAGTGAATTGTATGAGCATTTGGGTGGAAATCAGCGAACCATGTTATTCCAAGACTCGCCTAGCGAAGAATGCTTCGCCTAGTGAAGAAACTCGCCCCAGACTCGCCTAGCGAACATGCCAGCGAACGTAGCAGAGTTTCATGAATGTTGATCGTGTGCAGCGATGCCTTGATGTTTGATTTTGTGATTTTTATGATGAATTGACATGAGTATGACAGTGAGTTTTATATGATGTGTACATGATGCCATGATGATTTCTATGATGTATTATGATGATATTACCATAATTTTGATGAATTATATGATGACATGAGATATGATAATTTATGTGATGATGATAAATGATGATGCATTATATATTGTTATTGTAAGGATGATTTGTGACATGTGCATCATGCATTCATGTGCATCCGGACTTCGGTTCAGGACCTCGATTACTTTGGCTTCAATCTCACTATGTGGATGTGAAGTATTTTGATATGCTCTGGTTCTCTAGTAGAATTGATTCTATTGATGGGGATCTATGGAGGGTTGACGACCCAGTGTCCATCGCGCTGTGATGATTGGTACCACATGCATTGAGTCTTGTTGCATTGCATCTCTGAGTCTTTTTGTATGAATTATGACGTTGTGTCCTTTGAGGCATATTGAGGAACATGAATTGTTGAATATGATTATGATCCATTTATATGTTGATTTTTATACATTGATTATTATGAACTATTTTACTCACTCTGCCTGTTTGAATGTTACCTCCACGTGGGTAACATGCAGATGACTAAGTTTAGTCGTGGGCACCGTCGAGGAGTTATTTTTGAAGTTTTAGAGTTGTTAGCCTTTTTGGTTAACTTAGAGGATCTTGCTCTGATATGTAACATCGGGTTGGGTTCTTTGAGTTAAACGATATACCGTTGAGTTATTTTGCTTATTTTCCCTGATGAGGAAACCTTGACTTATGCCTTTGAATTTCGCTTTTTATGTTGTTTGATGTATTTTGGGGAAAACCCGTTGCTTACGGAGCCGTGACCTATTTTGATGACTTTGGGAATGTACTCCCTTTTGGTGCCTTTTGTGAAAATTTAATAATTTACTATGATATAAGTGTTGTTTTGCCATATTATTTGTGGGGTAGAAAAGGGTGTCACATTAGTGGTATCAGAGCAGGTTGATCCGTTCGGCTAAGTGTTTATGTTGTTAGTCCCTTATCAGTCGATAGTGTGAGAACACTATTTGATGATTTGTTTTCTTCTAACCCTGTTGGTGGTTGCAGATGGCTGGAAGGAATGATCGTGCTATTGCGGATGCGCTGGAATCACTTGCTCAAGTGATGGCTCAGAATGGTGGACCTCCAGATGAGTTCCGTGCTTTGGGAAAGTTTCAAAGGAACAATCCGCTGACTTTTGTGGGCACTCATGATCCTGATTATGCGCAGAATTGGCTGAAAGTGATTGAGAAGATTTTCTAAGTTATGGTGTGCACTGATGCTCAACAGGTGCAGTTTGGTACGTATATGCTATCAGAGGAAGCTGAGGATTGGTGGGATAACACTCGTTAGAGATTGGAAGGTGCTAACATTGCAGTAACTTGGGTTGTGTTCAAGGAAGAGTTTCTGAGGAAGTATTTTCCTGAAGATGTTTGGGGAAAGAAAGAGGTGGAATTTCTTGAGCTGAAACAAGGGAATATGATTGTGGCTGAGTATGCGGCAAAGTTTGAGTCTTTGATAAAGTTTTGTCCGCATTACAACCGTGTTGGTGCAGAGATGTCGAAGTGTCTCAAGTTCGGGAGTAGTTTGAGACCAGAGATTAAGAAGGGAATTGGGTACCAGCAAATTCGTCAGTTTCTGGAACTGGTGGACAAGAGCAGAATTTATGATGAAGATAGCCGAGCTCGATCGACTCACTACAGGCAGCTGAGTAAGAAGAAAGAGAATGGTCAGTTTAGAGGGAAATCGTATGTGACTTCTAGTGATAAAAGGAAGCAGAAGGCTTCAGATGGGAAAAAGCCAAGTGGGGTAGCGACTACTGCTCCAGGTAAGTGTTACAAGTGTGACGAGCAAGGCCACCTTGCTGAGAATTGTAGAGCGCTGAGGTGTCACCGTTGTGGCAAAAGAGGTCATAGAGCTACTGATTATAAATATGAAGCTCCAACTTGCTTCAACTGTGGAGAGAAGGGTCATATCAGTACCTAGTGTCAGCAGCCGAAGAAGACTGCTATTGTTGCTCAGACAAGTGGCTAAGTGTTTGCTTTGAGCGGTGCAAAAGAACCCAAGACATATAACTTGATCAAAGGTACTTGTTTTATTAATGATGTTGAATTGATTGCTATAGTTGATACTAGTGTTACTCATTCGTTTATTACGCTTGAATGTGTTAAGAGGTTGAATTTGAAATTGTCTTCTATGATTGGGAGTATGGTTATTGATACCCTGACTAATGGTTTTGTGACTACTCTGTTAGTCTATTTGAGTTGCCCTTTGACCATTTATGATAAGATTTTTGTGATGGACTCGGTCTGTCTACCCTTGCATCAGATTGATGTTATCCTTGGAATGAGCTGGTTGGAGTATAATTATGTTCATATTAATTATTACAGCAAGACTGTGAGGTTTCCCGAGTTTGGTGATGAGGAGAGTTGATGTTTGTATTTGCCAAGCAAGTGGAAGAACTCTTGGAAGATGAGGCGCATATGGTTGCATTGTTTGCATCGCTTCAAGTTGATTGTGGAGCAGTGGGAGTGAAGCTACCAGTTGTTCGGGAATTCCTGAGGTGTTTCCAATTGACATGAGTGACTTACCTCCTGAGCGTAAGGTAGAGTTTACTATTGAGGTGATACCGAGCACTAGTCCTGTGTCGATGGCTCCTTATCAGATGTCTGCATCTGAGTTAGGGGAATTGAAGAAACAGTTGGAAGAACTGCTTGAGAAGAAGTTTATTCGACCGCGTGTTTCTGCGTAGGGTGCTCCTGTGTTGTTAGTGAAGAAGAAAGATGGTAGTATGAGATTGTATATGGATTAACGGCAGTTGAATAAGGTGACTATTAAGAATAAATATCCACTTCTGATGATTGATGATTTGATGAATCAATTGGTGGGTGCTTGTGTGTTTAGCAAGATTGATTTGAGGTGTGGTTATCATCAGATTCGTGTTAAGTCTGATGATATTTCGAAGACAGCTTTCAGGACGAGGCATGGACACTATGAGTACACTGTGATGTTGTTTGGTGTGTCTAATGTACCTGATGTATTCATGGATTATATGAATAGGATTTTTCATCCTTATTTGGATCAGTTTGTGATAGTATTCATTGATGATATCTTGACATATTCTAAGTCTGAAAAAGAGCATGCGCAACATCTAATAGTGGTGTTGCATGTTTTGAAGGACAAGAAGCTTTATGCCAAGTTGTCTAAGTGTGAGTTTTGGTTGAAGGAAATGAGTTTCCTTGGCCATGTGATTTCTAGTGGAGGGATTGCGGTAGATCCGTCAAAAGTTGATGTTGTGTTGCAGTGGGAGACTCCAAAGTCTGCTACTGAGATTCGAAGTTTTCTTGGTTTGGCTGGTTATTATCGTAGGTTTATAGAAGGCTTTTCGAAGTTGGGGCTGCCATTGACTCATTTGACTCGAAAGGGTCAAGCTTATGTGTGGGACGTTGCTTGTGAGAAGAGTTTTGTAGAACTCAAGAAGAAGTTGACGACTACTCCAGTGTTGATTTTTCCGAATCTGAATGAGTCTTTTATGGTGTATTGTGATGCGTCGAAGATGGGTCTTGGAGGTGTATTGATGAAGATTTGTCAGGTTGTTGCTTATGCTTCCAGACAACTAAAGGTTCATGAAAGGAATTATCCTACGCATGACTTAGAGTTCGCTGCTGTGGTGTTTGTGTTAAAAATTTAGAGACATTATCTTTTTGGGTCCAGGTTCGAAGTGTTCAGTGAACACAATAGCCTAAAGTATTTGTTTGATTGGAAGGAGTTGAACATAAGGCATAGAAGATGGCTTGAACTTCTGAAGGATTATGATTTTGAATTGAGTTACCATCCTGGTAAGGCTAATGTTGTGGCTGATGCGTTGAGTAGGAAGTTCTTACTTACATATGTCGATGTTGATGGTTCGAGAGTTCGGATTGATTGAGAAATTCAGAGATATGAGTTTGGTTTGTGAAGAGACTCCTAACAGTGCGAAGTTGGGTATGTTGAAATTGACTAGTGGTATTCTTCAAGAAATTAGAGAGTCAAAAATCTGATTTGAGTTTGGTGGATCGTCTCACGTTGATCAATCAAGGTAACAAATGTGATTTTCGGATTGATGAGAACGGTGTGATGAGATTTCGAGATACAGTTTTTGTTCCTGATGTGCTAGAAATCAAGAAGAGCATTCTTGAGGAAGGTCACAGAATTGGGTTGAGTATTCATCTTAGTGCCACAAAGATGTATCAAGACTTGAAGAAGTTGTTTTGGTGGCCGAGTATGAAGAAGGAAATTGCAGAATTTGTGTAGGCTTGTTTGACTTGTCAGAAGTCGAATATTGAACATCAGAGATTGTCGGGTCTGATGCAACCGTTGAGTATCCCAAAATGGAAATGGGATGGCATTTTTATGGATTTTGTGGCAGGTTTGCCGAAGACTTTGAAGGGATTCGATTTGGGTAATTGTTGATAGATTGACTAAATTAACTTATTTTATACTGATGACGATCAATTATTTGTTGCAGAAGCTTGCTGAAGTATATATTGATCAGATTGTGAAGTTTCATGGTGTTCCGTCGAGTATTGTGTCTGATAGAGATCCGAGATTTACATCGAGATTCTGGGAGAGTTTGCAGACAACTTTGGGTACTAAGTTGAGGTTGAGTTCTGCCTATCATCCGCAAACGGATGGACAGACAGAGAGAACCATCCAGTCTTTAGAGGATTTGTTGAGAGCTTGTGTTTTGGAGCAAGGTGGACCGTGGGATAGTTATTTGTCGTTGATTGAGTTTACCTACAATAACAGTTACCATTCTAGTATCAAAATGACACTGTATAAGGCTTTGTATGGTAGAAGGTGTAGGACTCTGTTGTGTTGGTATGAATCAGGCGAGAGTGTTGTACTCGGATCTGAGATTGTGCAAGAGATGACTGATAAGATCAAGATGATCCAAGAAAAGATGAAAGCGTCGCAGATTCGTCGGAAGAGTTACCATGATAAGAGGAGAAAAGCACTTGAATTCCAAGAGGAAGATCACGTGTTTTTGAGAGTTACGTCGGTAACTGGTGTTGGCCGCGCTTTAAAGTCTCGAAAGCTCACATCGCGTTTTGTTGGTCCGTATCAGATTCCGCAGAGAGTAGGGGAAGTAGCATATCAGATTGCTTTACCGTCGTCGCTTGCGAATTTGAATGATGTGTTTCATGTGTCGCAGTTGAGGAAGTACATTCCAGATCCGTCGTATGTGATTCAGATGGATGATGTACAGGTGCGAGATGATTTGACTGTTGAGGCGTTGCCTGTTCGGATTGACGAACGAGAAGTGAAGCAACTGCGAGGTAAAGAGATTGCCTTGGTGAAGGTAGTTTGGGGAGGACCAGCTGGAGAAAGTTGGACTTGGAAGCGTGAAGATCAGATGAAGGAGTCGTATCCGACTCTGTTTTCTTGAGGTAATTTTTGAGGACAAAAATTCTTTTAAGTGGAGGAGAGTTGTAACGCCCCAAATTTAATTGGAATATTTTAATTTATTTATTTAATTCAAAATATTTATTTTTTGGTAGTTTGGTGGATTATTGAGAAAATATGCATTTTTGGGTTATTTATTTGATTAATAGTATATAATATTAATTTATTAGTATTATTATTAATTAAAATGGATATAAGTGGAATAAGGGTAATTTGGGCATTAAGAAGAGTTAGTAAGGGTATTATGGGAAAAGCCCTATTTTGAGGCCCAAGACTAGGTTTGGCAAAATATAATTCTGAAGGGAATTAGAATTCATTTGTAAACCGTGAAAAGTTTTGTGGCCAGAGCTCTGAGGAGAAGATTGGAGGCAGAAGATTCCCAAAGATAATCGTGAAGACTTTGAATCGGCTAAGGTATGAGGAGTATAACTTTTCATGATTTTTTATGTATGTCTTTCAATGTAACTCTGGATGATTTTAGGTTTAAGGGATTTTGGGTTGATTGTGGGAAAAAGGGAAATTGATAGTGAGATCCTGATGGTTATGGTTAGTGGTAAGTATTCCTGACTGTTTGATATGAGAATTAGGAAACCTTAGGCCTTCGTGGCGAAAACCTTGAATTATTATAGGTCTGACCCTGAAGGGATAGAAATATTGGATAGTGAGTAACTCTAATGCCTTAGGGTGTAATTGATGAAAAAATTGTGATTTAGGACGTGAATATGTTACGGGATTGGCCTAATAAACCGCAGGTTTTGTGCCTTTATCGTTGTAGGACCTTATGGATGATTTAGAGAGGTTTTTGAGGCATTGGGTAAGTGAATGCTATGAGCATTTGGATGGAAATCAGTTCTGGTGCGTAGCAGATTTTGCTGTCATCGCACAGTTCGCCTAGTGAAGAAACCATCGCCTAGCGAACCATGTTGTTCCCAGACTTGCCTAGCGAAGAAACTCGCCCCAGACCTGCCTAGCGAACATGTCAGCGAACGTTGATCGTGTGCAGCGATGCCTTGATGTTTGATTCTGTGATTTCTGTGATGAATTGACATGAGTATGGCAATGAGTTTTATATGATGTGTACATGATGACATGATGATTTCTATGATGTATTATGATGATATTACCATGATTTTGATGAATTATATGATGACATGAGATATGATGATTTATGTGATGATGATGAATATTAGAGCTGGCAAAATGGGCTGGGCCTACCGGGCCGGGCCGAAAAGCCCGAAAAAATAAAGGGCTTGGACAAGAAAATTAGAGCTCGTTTATCATCCGAGCTATTTTAGCCCGGCCCGTTGAAGCCCGAACTCTAACCGGGCTAGCCCGATCGGGTTGCGGGTAGCCCGTTTATTTTATAAAAATTAAAAATTAAAAATAAATACAACTTGTGTGATACATAATACATTACAGTCATAATATCAAAGTCATAATATTTATATTAAATTCATAATATACACACTGTATGTAGTTACTAGTTACACTTACACACTGTATGTATTTATATTAAACTTCTAGTTTTATTAAAAATATACACTTACACACTCACAGTCAGTTTTGGATGGATAGCATAGCACTGGATGTGTCTAAACTCTAAAGTGCTTTTAATTTAAAGTCATAATATTCTTGTACTGGTTAAACACTTATACTTCTAGTCTTTAAACTAAAGTTCTACTTCTTCTAACCCTAGTTTCTGGTTTTCTGCACAGCCGCGGCACAATCAATACGGCAACGATGATGCACTCTCACTGATTCAGTTCTACACTGCATCAATACCCCAATCTTGTTACTAATTTCATTAATATTGTGAATAATTGATCCTCCACTGCAAGTTAATCAATCTCCACATATTTTCTCAAGGTAACTATTATCATGTTATATGAGAATTTGAGTCATGAATAATGTCTATATGAGAATTTGAGTCATGAATAATATCAATATAATTATGTTTCTTCTTGTATTTAGTTCTCTTTTTAATAATTATGTGCTTCTTTTTTATTTAGTGTCTCAGTATGAATATTTATGGTGCTGGAAAAAGTGTAGTTTTAGATGATGATGACCTTCAAATTTTAGAAACTCCTCCACTACAAGTTAATCAATCTCCAATAGCCAATACACAAGATACCACTACGACACCAAGGGAAAAAAAGAAGAGGGCACTAACATCTGATGTGTGGAACCACCTTATAAAGATTGGTATTGGTATTGATGGAAAAGAAAAGTGTAAATGCAAAGGTTGTGGTTCTATTTTGGGTTGTAAAGCTACCGGTGGAACCACACATTTAATTCGTCATGTTGATTCTTGTAAGTTTCTTCTTGAGAAACATGGGAATGTAGGGGATATGCTTCTTGACATGGAAGGAAAATTGAAAAAAGAAGAAAGTTTGACCAGAAGGTTAATCGAGAAATTATAGCTGAAATGATAATTACACATGGTGCCCCATTTAATATAGTTGAGTGGCAAGCCTTTAGAAAATACCAAAAGTTCATGAATGAGGAATATAGGTGGATTTCTAGAAATACCATTAAAGCGGATGTAATGGAAATTTATAAGGTTGATAAAGAAAGGTTAAGGTCACAATTGGCTCAAATTTCAGGAAGAATTTGTCTTACCTCTGATTGTTGGACTTCATGCACAAATCATGGTTTTATTTCTTTAACTGCTCATTTTGTTGATGTGAATTGGAACCTGAATAATAAAATTCTCGCATTTGCTCATTTAAAACCACCACATTCGGGACCTCAATTAGCATTGAAGGTGATGGAACTTTTACGAGAATGGGGCATAAAAAGAAAAGTTTTTTCTCTCACTTTAGATAATGCTTCTGCAAATGATAACATGCAAAACTATTTGAAAGAGCACCTAGGATTGTCAAATAGCTTGTTACTTAATGGAGAGTTCTTTCACATTAGATGTTGTGCACATGTCTTGAATCTTATTGTTCAAGATGGATTAAAGGTGGCAAGTGATGCATTACATAAAATTAGACAAAGTGTGCATTATGTGAGGGCATCAGAAAGTAGAACAATTCAATTTTTTCATTGTGTTAACAATGTTGATGGAATTGATACATCAATTGGATTGAGGACTGATACCCCCACTAGATGGAACTCCACTTATATCATGCTTGAGAGTGCTATTAATTATCAGCGTGCCTTTTATAGCTTAAGTTTGTATGATCCAAATTACAAGTTATGTCCGAGTATTGTTGAATGGAAAAGAGCTGAAGTAATTTGTGAAGTTTTGAAGCCATTTTACAATATTACAAATTTGATATCTGGATCTTCTTATCCAACATCAAATTTGTATATAAGAGAAATATGGAAGATAGAATGTCTTTTGAAGTCAAATTTGACAAGTGAAGATTGTGTGATCAAGAGTATGACTATAAAAATGAGAGAGAAATTTGACAAGTATTGGAGCGAATATAGTACAGTATTAGCCTTCGGGGCTATATTAGATCCAACCAAGAAGCTAAATTTTTTGTCATTTGCATATAAACAAGTTGATCCATTAGAAGCTGAAGAGAAGTTGAAGATTGTCAAGAATGATTTGTCAAGATTGTATGAAGAATATGTTAAAAATGGTAGTCATTCTTCTAATACAAGACATTCACAACAAGTCAATTCTTCATATGGAGGAAACAATGCAAAGATGCCAAAATCATTGTATGTATGTGAAGTAAGTTAATTTTATCAATTTTTTTTAGCACCTTCATAGTTTCATTAACATTTTTTAAATTTGTAGGAATTTCATAATTCTTAATATATCTGTAGGAATTTGAAGAGTATGAAAGCCAAACAGTTTGTGTCGCGGGAACATCCGAACTTGATGTTTATTTAGCCGAGCAAAGGCTTCCACCCTCAATTGGTTTTGATATATTAGCTTTTTGGAAGGAGAGAAGTCGAAGATGTCCCGATCTTGCAAAGATGGCTTGTGATGTATTAAGCATTCCAATAACCACGGTGGCATCAGAATCTACTTTTAGCATTGGTGCTCGAGTTTTGAACAAGTATAGAAACTCTTTAAAAGATGACACCGTTCAAGCTCTCATGTGCGCACGTAGTTGGCTACATGGTTTTGTAGGTATAAATTTTAATTTTAGAATAACGGTTTATAGATTATAAAATGATATACTAGCTTAAGATATATGACATATTATTTTTGTAGAATATGATATTGACAGTGATGAAGATGAAGATAAGCGTGAAGTCATTCGTCAAGAAAACCTTGGATTTTCTGATGGAACAAATCAATGATAGTGTTGAAGTTGATCAATAGCAACTTAAGTGTAATTGATCTTGTTCTTGTGATATTGACAGTTACCTTCTGTCCGATTTAGAATTGCTTGGCTGCTGCTGTTGGTAGTTTTTGTGCTGTGTATTGCTTGGTTTTGTTACCTTCTAGTGTTTGTTTGCTTATGTTCTGAGAATTTGTTTGCTTATGTTCTGGTATTTGTAATGGAAAAAGTAGTATTATCTGAAACAAATTATTTTGGTTATTGATCAGTTAAACTTACAATTTGCAAGTTGATATTTTGATAAGCTCTTTATTATTTTGATAACTCTGCATAAGCTCTTTATTATTTTGATAACTCTGCATAAGTTATGATAACTCTGCATAAGCTCTTTATTATTTTGATATGATAAACTCTTTATTATTTTGATATGATAACTCTGCATAAGTTCTAAGCTCTTTGATATGATAACTCTGCACAAGTTGATTTGCTGCATAGATGAATAATTGCAGCAGGAACTAATTGCATTGTGGTAGGAGAGGAACTAATTGTAGCAGGATATAACATAATGAGGTATTATGTCTTTGAATGACCAATTTGGATGTTCACTTTTACATAAATGTTCACTTTTTTCTTGAGGGTTATTATGTCCTTGAATGACCAATTTGGAATTCTTGAGAACTCTGTCTTCATACATGCTTTTATATAGTTTTGAAGACCTGTTGAACTTAGCTTTACACTTATTCAATTATGCAAGTCTCAATTATTGCTACTGAGGATGGACAAGTCTCAATTATGCAATTCATAATTTGACATAGATAGTAGTCATCACACTTATTCTTTCTTGATTGGCTGCTCCATGTCACACTAGTTCTTCTACTTTTGTTAATAGTACAATTATTTTTAAAATCACCTTAGTTCTTCTACTAATAATAATATTTTTACCGCTTCTAAATAATTAGTTTTATTTGGTGTTCTATATCTTCAGCAGAACTGTCAACTGCTCTTCATCGCTGTCTTTTGGGTGCTAAAAGTGGAGCAGGTATATCTAGCTCCTAAAAGTGGAGAAGGGTGGTGGCTTGTTGTTGGTGATACCAAAACCAACATGAGTATGTCTTAATATTGATAGTTCTTTGGCCATCCAAGTCTAACGGCTATCCTTCCAATTATCTTGTGCAAATTGCTTTAAATTAGCATTGTTGATTCTTGGGAATTGTGCTAATTTATTTCTTCCATCAGTACTTTGAAAATTTCTCCAGGCCTCCTTTTCCTTAGATTATTTTCTTGTCTTTGACCCAGGTACCAGTCAAGTCTAGAGTTATGAAGTTTAGCCGGAATTTGATTTCAAACAACTATAAGGTGATGCCTGATGTTCAGCAAGCTATCAATGTTTGTTCGCTAGGATTGGACGACAGCTGTCTCCATCTACCCTCACCTTCAACTTTGAAAAGAGCATGCTCTCATGGCTCATCCCGTATTGAGGATTATCCCAGAAAAAAGAGGGTTGGTGTGATTATGGGTGAGTCTAAAAGGTTCAAAGCAGTATCCACTGCTCCATTGATGGAAAAGGTAGATGCTATTGCTTACCCACAGAATAATATGGGTGAAAAATACATGCATTATTCCTTCACTAATAGTGCCAATAAATTATATGGAATAGGGAAGAAGAATCCTTGTAATGTTAAAACCACCGTAGAACAAGATTATTCTTGTAGTAGTCTGAGTTCAGTTGGCAGCTGTAGTGTAATAAGCGGTAGTGCAAATGAATTTTTTGGTGATATGTTAGCAGGTCCCTGCCAAGATGACGCAAATTCCCTTCGCAGTAATCCAGAATTTGCAGATGTAGAAGTTGTTGATGGATTTTATGGTAATATGTTTGCAAATCCTTGCCAAAGTGATGACAATAATGATTTGCATACTAGTAAGCAGGAAATGAATTTCAAATTAGCCTTACTGGGAAAGCAAGATGATGAAGTGTTAGAAACTTTCTTAGAAGGACATTGGTTAATGGTGATAAAAGATTTTGGCTAGCATAGAAACCAGTAGAAGTACTATAACAGTATATTGATTTTAGTTAAAATTCAGTGTTCCACAAACTTGAGTGCTATTAAGTCAGTATATTGTCATATTTTATGTTCTTTGACAAAAAGTCAAAAACCGGGCCGGCCCGAAAAACCATAGCCCGTGAAGGGTCGGGCTTGGTCAATCAAATTGGAGCCCGTTTATGATTCAGGCTTTTTAGCCCGGCCCGCATAAAGCCCGAGCCCGTCATGGGCCAGCCCGTCACGGGCCGGGTAGCCCGTTTTGCCAGCTCTAATGAATATGATGAATGATGATGCACCATATGTTGTTATTGTAAGGATGATTTGTGACGTGTGAATTATATGATGCACCATATCGATATACCGTTGAGTTATTTTTCTTATTTTTCCTGATGAGGAAACCTTGACTTATGTCTTTGAATTCCACTGTTTTATGTTGTTTGATGTATTTTGGGGAAAACTCGTTGTTTACGGAGCCGTGACCTATTTTGATGACTTTGGGAATGTACGCCCTTTTGGTGGCTTTTGTGAAAATTTAATAATTTACTTTGATATCTGTGTTATTTTACCATATTATTTGTGGGGTAGAAAAAGGTGTTACATCGCTCGCTTTGCCTTTACTACTTGCTCGCAATGCGAACTTGCAGAATTCTTCATTAGTTCTTTGACTTCCTTGTCCATTCAATTGTGCATTGCTCTTTGATAATCTAATATAATTACTACACAATAATACACATATCAAGGAATCTAAAGGTAAAATCAATTTCATTGAAAAATCACAAGAAAACATGGAATAAATCAATTAAAACTAAAAAATGAGTTGAAAAATGCCAAGAATAATAGTTCAATTTAAGACATATTTGACATTCAATAGTGAACAATGTTAAATATGCTTGGATTTCTTTCTTCAAAAGGTAGCTCAAAGGATGAGGTTGCCCTAACATATTTATACAATCAACAACCCAGGAACCCAAGTAATGTGGAACTTCAAACAAACTCTAACAATACAAATACCAACTTCAACAC